>BLKR01000380.1:155000-555696 GCA_011170035.1 Teleogryllus occipitalis
AATATGCAACTGTTGGCGTTCTATGTAGGAGCGCGACCGTTGAAGAGTCAATAGTAACTTTAGTGCAAAAGGTATCTCAAGAATCATTAAACGAAACACACTTCAAACTACAATAATTATCATGTAGTTAATTCAACTATGTTGACTACGATATTGAAAACGCAAATGTGTATGGGTATATGTTTGGGGTACACTGTTTCACGAGAGGATGTTACCTAGGGGAAAATTAAGTCGACATATTCAGACATAGGATGGTAATGAGGAGTGTAAGGTTATTTTCTTGTTAAACCATGGGTCGGAAGCGAAATAAATTTATGCCATTTTTTACAAGATGTGTTACGGTGGAAAAACACTATCATGTTCTTCACAATATTAATAATAAATATTTCCTTTACATTTTTGAACTGAAAAGTATATGTGCACGTAGGAAATGTTTTTTTGTTGTTGCAGTTTTTCGATTTCATCTCAGCGGTGTTGTATACTGAGAAGGTCATTAGTATCATTTGCAATCGAGTGCAATGGAATTCTGATTGCTAGCTGGTAGGATAAGGCTCTGACTATCGGGCGCAATTGCAGAGCCGCGTGCGATACTGGACTGCGCAATTTGCATCCCGATTTCGTCAAGTTACACATTTTCCTTTTTCGCTGTTTCTATCCGAAAAAGTAGTTTTTCTTCGGACGTTCTTAGAAATATCATCAGCTGTACGACTCACACGAAACACAACTTTCTCAATGTTATAAAAGAGAAAATTATCAAGAAAATGCTGTACAGAAACAGAGGTTTTCAGGGAAATATAATAGAAAACGTTTGCTCAATTAATTGAGAATATTGGGTTGTATTTTACTTTCTGTAATTAATCATCCTGTATTTGTCTTGATTATACACAATCACAACTCGATATGTTTCGTGGAAACCGAAATATTAAACAGTAAACATTCACTAGTTAGGTCCTCCGTCGGTTGCCTGTGCCTTAGTGCGTCAGCATCGCGGATTATGTTTCTTATGTTCTCTGCTTCTGATTGTCAAAAACTTTAATTGACTTCTTAAGGGAATGTCAGAAAAGTATTCATTCAAACATTTCTCATACAAAATATATTATTGTACCATACAAATGTTCTAATCCTAAATCTTCAAAATTTCACTTCTAATGAGTGTGTCAGACACACACCCATCTTTCATTAATACCTACACGGGTACGTTGTACTTGAGTTTATTATTGAGAATAAATATTTCGCATATATCAAACTCATACAAAAAAGAAGTGCGTTCTTTGTTCAGTTTTATAAATTAAAGCATTTAGTTACGTTCGTTTGTGCTTTCAGAATAGCATTTCCTTCAGAATAATAGAATTTATTAAGAGACTTTCTAAATTCTCTTTGTGAAACGACTCAAGAACAAAGGAGTTTTTTATATATATTCTCAAATAAATTAGAATTGGTTGTTGAAAATGACTGTATGTTAAATTAAATATATAATTGGTTGTCTAATGTTTCAAGTCATTATAAATTAGAACAAATCTATGTTGCCCCATCTAATGAAACTTATTTCCCCATTCACTATTTCGGTGAAAAAATTATCATCATAGGTTTGCTGAGTCATCCATGATTTAAATCCTTGAGCATTTGGGAGCCATGTGAAATGTTCCTAAACTAGTTCTGTACAAAAAAACTTGCCATAATAGTGTACATTGATATTTATAATGAATTTTATTATTGGCTATTAGTATTATATAGCATTCTATGATAAAAAACCTAATGATTGATCGAGTTGATGGAAGTTTGTGAATTGCTGTAAGGTAAATATACTGAGTGATAATGTAGCATTTAGGAGCCGTGTGAAAGTTTTCCACTATATTTTTTTTATCTGAAATTTTTTTTCTGCAAATATGTTCAAAGGAAAGTTCTTTCTGGAATGTACTCAGAGCTTCACAAACATGTCATTTTAAGAACATCTTTTGGTGTGCTGAATCAGACTTTGCTAGTATGTGTCATGAAAGAGATTTATAAAGAGCTTGTAAATCTTGAGCTGTGGCCAACATTGTCTTTTTCATATTCCTTTGTAATATAATTAAAGTATTTAAATTCTTTTTGTAATATTTATGAAGTCTAAAGAGTTTTCTTGTTCATAAGAATTACTATGTAGACTTTGGTTTACAAAATTTTTATCATGAAAACAAGAGACTGCCATTATTTAAATGACATTGTCTACCAACCATTTTAACCAAAAATTGTAAGTTTTATTATGTAAATGGCCGCACCTACTGTAGGCAACTGTAATAGTTAAAGCCTGTTATACATTTTCAATAAATAATAAATAATAATAATAATAATAATAATAATAATAATAATAATAATAAATAATATATCAAACTCATAAAGTGTGATATTTATTTTGAATCCACTCATGTAGTCAACGTTACTTGTGCAAACATTCAGAGTACGAGACTTTTGTAATCATATTTTACGTGCAATATCCTGAAACCTCCGTCATATTAAAGTAAATTGTGAAATATACAATTGTGATTATATTTGGTAAGCAGGCAGATAAGTATCTAAGAGACAAAACTCTTTTTTATTTGATCCAAACAACAAAAAATGAACATTTGTAAATTGGTGAAATTTGTACGTATATCAGAACAACTGCTCTGGACAACGTAGTAGCAAAATTAAGAAGACTTGAAACAAATCATTGATTAATAATTCGCTTCTGAAATAACTTACTTTGTTTAACCCAACAATTTTCATATCTTCAACGTTCTCGTAAGAGCGAATATTGTATTTATTTGTCCTCATGTTTATGCTTGAAATAATTTTCCAAGTTAGATTTGAAGCTTCGGCACTTTCTTGTTGCATTTCATCATGTTTTACAGAAAAGTGTATTATTATTAGTGTGAAAAGTGTGTATTAATTTATTGGAAGTATATTTATTCGTATGTTGCTTTCTGCAAGACATGGATTATCAAATGAAACAGTCACGAAAAACTGCAAGAAATGTTTTATTGGATAACCTAACGCGGTATTATTTTTCTAATATTACTCATTTCTGTGGTAGATTTTATTTCAAGATATATATTAGTTTAACTTAATACAATTTTCTTTCAAACTTAGAGCAGTGGAGTTACAGGTATTTTTTGATGTATCAATTAACACCACGTTTTTTGTATTCGTGATGCATGTGTGTTGACGGTCTGCAATGAAAGTTGAAGTTGATTGAAATTTTGTTCGTCCTTTGTCGGGAAATGAGATGAGTGTCATCTTACACAACCTGAGTTTCTAGAGGAAGGAAAAGGTCACGTTTTGTAAACAATTACGAAGATCGATACTAACAAGAAATTGCTGTCAGGCGACAACGAAAATATATCGTTTACTTCAATCACATTAACCGTAACGACATCGCTTGTTTTCATCACTTCGGTCGGGTACTCTTCTCCCAAAAATAGGAAGACACATGTGTGGGTTTAAGTCGAAGACAATTAATGCGATTAATTCCAATAATATTTTAACCGTGAAGTTTAAAAGAGATATATTATTGTATGCTTCTGGAAATACACCTCTCGCCCGTTATATAATGTCGAAGTGAAAAACGTTAAATTTTTGTATCTGTTTAATATTTAAGACGTTCAGTTATTAAAACACTCATACGAAAAGGCAAAATATCAATCAATCAATCATACTTAATGATATAATTTTATCTACAAACGTACGTAGCCTAATAGTCGTGCAAATTTTAAGCTTAATACAGTGATGGGCGGTGAAAGGAACTTCAGATAAAATATTTCATTCAACCGGAGAGAGTAAACAAACTGTAAGAAGTTTTATAAACCTGTTTTCAATCGAGGCAGTAATAAAATAACTCCATCTTAGTATCATTCTAAAGAGAGAAAAATATAATTAAAGTGGATCAATTAAGTAAAAACAGCGAATATTGATTTGATATTTTTATAGTCTCAATATTGACATCAAACTGCATTGTTTGTTCTAAAAATATTACATTCATTGTGTTAGCAGACGTTAACAAAGTGTTAGCAAAAATTTGCAGATCCTAACAGTTTCTGTCATAAAGAAGAGCCAGAGCTAGCAGTATTTGGATAAGCTTAAAAAATTGTCTTGAATAGTTTAGCACTTTATTGTCTTGAATAGTTTAGTTTTCACACACCATTTGCCGTTAACAATGCAAGTGGTTACGGTTAGAATAGTGTCCTAGCCGACACTAGTGGTTTCGCATAATCTGGACGGAAGGTATAGCGTCTGTAAAATCGCAAATGATTTTCATGAGCTATTGGAATGGCGGTCAAGAAACAGAATAAATTTAGCAAATCTTCCCATTTTTACTCCTATGTTTCTTCTAGCATCATGGTCTGAACACCTCCAGAAACTTAATTCTGGTAATGTCTGGAAGTACTCTGGTGCCATAAGGTAACCTCTGGACCATCATGCTTCCCTATATTTCCCTCCTCATGGAACAGCAATCAGAATCTTTTTTGAAATCAGATGTCCTTCCGCGTCTCAACTGTTCCGCGACTCCAAGCATCATGTACTGGCTCTTCGTGGTGAACAAAATCATTTAGATCCCCTGTCTGGCCTCGCACAACGTGTGTTACCGTACCGTCTACTCCAAAGCAGTGACATGTGCAGGACAGTTAAGATAAAACAGATGTAGGTCGAGAAATCTCATGATTCTTGAAAGTTAGCAAATTGTAGGTAAGTGGAGAATTATCCGCCGCATACGAAGCATTCGAGAGTAATAATTTAATATTCCTTGTGTTTTTAATTCTAAAGCAAACTAACATTTTGTGTTAATAACAAATTTATTTCCGCCGGTTATGAGCAGCCCAACCTTTTGTAATTCAGGCGGCAAAACGCAATTAGCAAATGGCACAGGCATGTAGTCATCGCCGTCAGGGCCCCTTCGTCAGCGGGCCGTCTCCGCACCCCTCCCCCTGCTGGCGGCGCGTGAAGCGACAATGGCGCGCTCTTGTGTCGGCGCGAGGAGGCGCTCGGCGCCACGACGCTCCGTGCATCTCAAGCGGCTGCTGCCGCCCCCACCGCCGCCGCCGCCTACGCTCTCACCGCCCCGCCGTCGCAGCCAACGCCCCCCCCCACCGCCACCGACACCTCCACCCCCCGTCACTTCCCCAGCTGTTCCCATTCTCTCCGGCCCCCCGCCTCTCTGCTTCCGCCGTCCCACCATGACTCCGCCCCCGCCATCGTCGCCCCAGCCGTCGACGTACACCTCCATCCCCCTGCTCCGGCCGTCCCAACCCCGCCGCCGACCCCACCGCCGACACCGCCCCCCCCGCCCCACCCCCCATCACCCCTGCCCTCACTACTACCGCCGCCGCCACTGCCCTCAGCATCACCGGTCGCCTCCGCCGTCGCCATCACTTCCCCGTCGCGGTCCCAGCCGTCACCCTCAACTCCGACCCCGCCCCTCCTCCTCTCTGGTCTTACCGACTTGCCCCTGTGACCAACCACGACCCCTCTCGGTCTTTGCCCCAACCGTCGCACTCACTCCACCCCCACCTCCTCCCTGGTCCCGCCGTTCCGCACCCCCCCGTTTGCGTCACCGCCACCGGCCCCGTCCCCATCGCTACCTTACCCGTCGCTCCTGCCTCCGCCCCCGCTTACGTCACCGACACTGCTCCCACCCTCGTTGCCCCCCGCCGCCGTCCCCGCCCCCACCGCCGTCCCCGCCCCTGGCGAGATGCAGATGGCGCGACTCGCCCAGTGGGCTGCTCACGGCCGCATTCAGCTTACGAGGTCTCTCGCCCCTAGCTCAGCTATAAAATCTTCTCACGCGGAGGAGTAAACACAATTACTTGCTATCCTTGGGTAAATGCTCATGAGGTTCTTTGACATGAGAAGGAATAGAAGAACATTTTTCATAACATTTTACTAATGAGTGAATCGCTCTTAATCAACTATAATGTACTTGATTGATTTAGTATAATTCTAGCGAGCTAAACACGTTCGATCATTTCATGCTTCGTACGGCCTTGATCTCAACAGTTCGTTACATCATGTAGAACTGTAGTACTATTTAAAATTATAATATTTTTAACCAAAAAGAGACTTTCAGCTGATCAATGAAATCACACAGAATGTCAAGTGAATACTGATCCCCTATGACACGGAGTGGGACACCAAAAAGAGCTAACTCCACTCTTAATCAATGTCTTAGAAATTCCCCAAACGTTTCATTTTAAAGATTACGAAATAATACATAACAAGCCCTTTCGTGGGAGGAAGGAAAGCCTTAAAAAACAGTGCTTCGCCTACACCTCTTTCAAGTTGCACACGATTTAACGTGATTAACCCACCATACAAAGAGCGTCGAGCGCAGTGCTCACTTTCAAATTTCAAGTTGGCAATCTGTAAGTTGGAGTTCACGTTCTCTAATAGCCTGTGCTCGCACCTAGCTGTTCATTGAAATATAAAAATATTATGAACTTTTTACGTTGGACGCAGACAGTGCGAAATACTGTCGTACGTATCAGACTAAGGAAGAAATTAGCCCCGCTCTCTCGACCCGGATTTGTTACAAAATCCTATTATTAGTAGTTGTTGTTAAGAAATTCTATAATTATAAGACAAATACATTAGCACAAAGTGTGATTTTGCACGAATTAATTTGTATTTTAACTTTGTATTTTAATTTTAGCGAGATGAATCACTCTGAAAATGATGAAGAGTGGATCTTAATTCAAAGTTTATAAGGCCTTAAGTAGTTTTGAAACTCTATGGGATCTTTTTCGTGAGTTTTTTTAGTAAAACGTAGGAAGGGCTTTTTTTTCGCTTCCCCTCACAAAATAGTGTCGATAGTATGGTAGCACTTTTTCCTTCAAATACACCCCAACATCAGAGAAATATTGGACAAGAACAAAGGATAATAGTTAAACATTGACAAACCGTGAGGGTAGAATTGGAGCATACGGTGAACGCGTAGAAGATATCAAGAAGAATATTCTCAGCTAACTCATTTCTTTGGACATTTCTCTCAAATTTGTTCGAATTATTTCATTTTGTTCTGTTGTATATGTTTTGTTTGGGAATGCCTACCACTGTTTAAATGTGCTGGAAAAGTAGTTTACGTAAGAAGGGCGCAAATCAGGTGATTCACGAACGAGTTGAGTTTGTCATCCGAGCGTAGCGAGCACAACAAAGAGGCGAGTGCGGGAATCACCTCGCGCCCGTGTTGCCTATACTATTTTTTAATATGCCATGAGCGGAACGTAATGCGTCAAGTAAAGGAATATAAATTAAATATGAAATAATTACAAATACCTTACTTACACAAAAGTAAATGGATTCAGTCTGAGTCGTTACACTATTGCTTGTAAATAAACAAAGACGTCGTCAAGACAAATGACAATTGCGAATCGCTACATATGTTTCGCACACGCTTTGCAATTTTTCGCACTCTGTGAAAAAAATAGCTGTTTCGCACACGGAAAATAAGCACGAGAAACCGCGTTTCTCGCAAAATTAATATTTAACTTTTAAACTATTTTCTATTGATTTAACCATATTTGCTTACGTGGCCAAACATTAAATAACGGTACTAGAATTATTCCTTTAAGAGTTCTCCCCAATCAGTATTAAAAGCCAAGCGCAGTTGGGGGTTCATAATTCTCCGTGTCGCCGAGGTGTAATTGTCGCGGCTGCGATGTTCCGCCGGCGCGGAGTCGCATCTTGAGGATGTTGAGCGGATTTCCCCGGGGAGCGCCACTGCGCAGACGCCACTGGTTATGTGCGCGCGGGCGCTGCTCAATTGATCCAGCGGCTGCGGCGGCGGCGGCGGCGAGGGTGGGGTGGGGGGCAGGCGGCGAGGCCTCCATTCACTCCACTCTTCTGTCCGTCGAGCTGCTTTCGCAGACTGCTCAGTTCTTAACTCATTGTCCTTTCCTCTTGCGTACCTCACAACTACGAAGCGTTAGAAAAATAAGGGTGTCGTTTAATTATAAAAAAAGAACAACACTGTTCCTTTGTGCAGGAAAATCCATTGCGTCTAAAGATTCTTTTTTATTATTGTTATTTATATGACTATGAAAAAAATGAATACTGAATAAATTGTGTTACTATTGTTATTATTAATACTAATACAAACTTCTGTAATCGTTATTAAGTAAACAAATTTGACGTGGACGCACAGATCAAACAAGTATTGCTTTTACTCCACGAGCCTTTAGCCAACTAGTGCAAAAGCAATGCTAATTTCATTACGATGAACCTCAAATATGTATTTTGAATCGTCAAAATTGTTATTACGATTGGAAAACCATTTTTCATTTTATTTGATATTTATTCCAGTGGTTATTTTACACGAACGTCTTAGGTAAAATAATTTTATTCATTTCTGTCAAACAATTTATATTTTATCTTTTAAAAGCAATGTAGCCAGTAAGTCACACAGGTGCCAAAGTTTCGTTAAAGAAATAAAGCAAAAGTGTTTGTAACTTTTGATTTGTGTGATTTCTACCTTTCCTGATTTGACAAACGGTTGTTTGACTCCTTAAATTATTAATAAAAAAGTATACAGAATTTCTCAGAAAAATTTTACACATATCTGGAGCATGAAAGGTCGGTTAAGACTTATTTGCAAATAAACATGTAGTAAATTTATTTTACGGAGTTACGTAATATACACAAAGTACACGGAAGTTACGGAGTACACGGAGTTTACGGAGTTACGGAATACACAAAGTATACAGAATTTCTCAGAAAAATGTTACACATGTCTGGACCATGATAGGTCGGTTAAGACTCTTTTGCGAATAAACATGTAGTAAATATATTTTACGGAGTTACGCATGTAAAATGTTTTTATTTAACCATTGTCGTCAGGCAACTCAATCCTTTACTGAATCTTGGTGGATACGCGCCCCGCACTACCTCTTCCGTCGGATCACATGCCCTTCACCCCGTGTCACCGGCTTAGGTGGCTCAGGGCATTAATTGAAGTCTCTGACTGTGACTCCGCGACGTGCATCCGGCCGTTAGGGCCAAGAGTTCCAGTCCCGACGGTGACAGAGTTTTCGACTTTAGTTAGGTAGATCGAGTTCAGTTGACTGACTTACGGCCGACTGCTCGAATCGGTAGTTTTCCGTGGTTTCTCCGATCAACACTAGGTGAATGCCGAAGCAGTACCTAACAAACGGGCCACAGATCGCGCGCGATCTTACCTGTCTCTTCTTGATCTATCTTCACCCCTTACTTTACACACACACACACACACACACAATATATATATATATATATATATATATATATATATATATATATATATATACATATATACATATATATATACATATACATATACATACTCTACACACATGCCGCGAGACCAGTCGGGACCGTAGTGCTTGTTCTGGCCGGGACGGTGCCCCGCTGATGGGAGATACCTGGGTGGAGTAAAACTCCGCAAGCAGACGTAGGTCAGCGCCGAATTGCACCTGGCAGCGGATGATCACCCTACCTCTCGGGAAAACATTTACTACACTTACGGGACTAACGATCGTAGCAGTTGACTCGCCAACTGCTAAAAACACTGATCAATTAATTAATCACCATAACCGGGCCATCAGCCTCGTGATGAGGTTGTCTTTTACCTCTAACTTCTTTTGCTTTCAGTCTTGCTTGTTGCGTTCTTTCTGTCTCTCTATTCCGAACGACCCCGACAGAGAACTTGAACGTTTTCAGAGTAAACATACACGCTTGTGAAAGTGTCCAGAAAAAATGTAAAATGAAACGACAAAATGTCCATAAATTATATAATAAAATTAATAAAAGTATGTTACAAATATATAAAATCGGATATAATGTGTAAAATCAAAATCCTCTAATTTATGTAACAATTACAAAATAAATGTACACTATATGAAATTACAGTAATGAAATATTTATTAAACCTAATTCTAAAATATTGATTGATTTTTTGTGTTTCCGGGCACGTCAACTGCTTTGGTCATTAGTCCCGTTAGTGTAGTGCATGTTCTTCTCCGGAGATGGCGGTGATCTTCCCCCGCTGGGTGGTGAGATCCGGCGCCAACCTACCGTCGGCTAGTGAGGTTTCCCCCTAACCAGGACTCTCCCACCAGCGGACCACCGCCCCAGCCGGGAGAGCTGTAAGCTCCCGACTGGTCTCCCGGAATATGTGGTAGTGTAGAGCCTGTTAGTGTAAGTGTGTGTGTAAGGGGAGAGAGGATAGGACAAGGAAGAGGAAGGAAAGATCGCACAATGTCCGTGGCCCGTTTGGTAGGGTACTGCTCCAGCATTCGCCTGGTGTTGATCGGAGAAACCACGGAAAACTACCGATCAGAGCTGCCGGCCGCTAGAATTCTCCTCAAGACAACGACTGAATTCGACCTAGCTGAAAAGCTAGTGTCGAAAATTCTGCCGCCGTCAGGACTCGAACCTAGGACCTTCCGGTCAGAGGCGCTGCCGTGACATCAGTTGATGCACTAAGCTACCGCTCCCGGTCTTCTAAAATATAAATATTGCTTCAACTGATGAATTAAAATTTTTCAAGAGTAAACTTTTATTTTTGAAAGCAATAATAGCCATTGTTCAAACGCGGGAACTGAATGACCGGCATACAAACACTGAAGTATTGTCTACGTTGCTTTGCACGTCGGCGACAACCAATGTCTCTCGTACACTGAAATTAAAGATCAAGAAACATGTACCCACTGATACTGTCCACATCCAAATATAATAATATCAGTGCTCACGCCCACTTGTTGCAACATATCTGCAGTGTAAACATCAGTCCGCGTTTTAGCATGGGGCTCCTCGCGCTCTGAGCATGCAATTCTGAATATGTGAAAGACAAAATATTCCACAAAATAAATTAAATGATTTTTGATAAATAAATTTAATAACATTGGTATAATGAAAATCTGAAGAATATCTGAAGATATTACAAAAAATGTAAAAAAAATGTAACAACAAATTGGATATTATATTAAAATTGTATTACTTTGTCAAGACAACAATTTGAAGACCTGATTACAGAAAGACAAACAATTTTAATTACGTAAAAATATGGGCTCTATTGCTGGATGACGGTAACGAGAAAGATACTTGAAGACTATGTGGAGCGTTTGCCTAGTCGGTGCACACCAGCGCACAAATTATTTTCAAGAGTGTACCAGCAGCTCCAAGACAGGGCTCTGTTTGTTCCACATTCGTGAATATGAAGCCCTTCGATGCTTCGTTGGCACATCAAAATGTCAGCAAGTAATGTGAGCAATTTGGACAGCCCGCACTAAAGACTTGGAGAGAAGATCTTGCAGCGCTTTAAGGGGCACCGTTTACAAACACGAGGGACACATCTCGCAGTATGCAAGAGAAGCAGCGTGTATCTGGTTCTACACGAAAAATTCCACCCCCTTCCATTTGCAAAATTTGGAACGCTTCCCCAGACTACTTTGAAACACGTGTATATAGGGGGGGGGGTGTACGTACGTAGGTTTCTGTTCCTGTTCTTTGGCTCAACATCCCGCTACGGATCTTGGCCGACCAGCGGTAACCCAGCCTCTCGGTCATAAGATCAGGGGTTCGTGTGGTTAGCATAAAGAATTCCTTCTGCGGAAATACTGGTCATTATAACCTTAGAGTGAGATTTCTCATCGTCACACAGCAATAGATATTGGAACATTACGTACGTAGGTACGTTAAATAATCTAGAAGTCCGTCATTACCTCCTCTTCAGTGACGAGCCCACATTTTCAAACTATGGCATTTCGATCTCTAAAGACATGTGTAAATCTATGTGAATCATTACAGCACGTTTTACAGTGGACGTCGGTGCGTTTATGTGACAAACTATTGACGCCTGAGTTAATTTTGCTGCATGTGACGTGAACTTATTGTCAGAACCCTTTTTTGGAAGTCGAGCTTGTTTTCTGTGGGGTAAAATGAAATTCCTGCAATGTGAAAATCCAATGGTGACGGAAGAAACTCTGGTGGGCACAATTGAAGCCGCATCCTACTACACTACACCAGATGTTTTTGAGAGTGTTCGGCAGAATGAGCACGCTATTTACATAAAACTTTATGGCCGTCACTTCAAGCAATGTTTGTAGTCAAGCAATGTTGAAGAATACTACTCTACAATAGAATAAGTTTGTAATCTCCATTCGACTGCGCATGCGCGAGGCGGGGTGACCTCCACCATCAACCACTACTTCCCCTGAACATATCGCTCTCTCACTCGCACTGCATGCCAACCGGCACGGCCGGTGAGGGGAGGGGGCGTCTGAACGCACAGGCAGGCTGTTGTGCCTGACCCAACGCGCAGTACAAGTGTCAGCTACCCAAATCAAAGCAATTTCAGCGGCCTATGCACAAAAGCTGACTCTGCACAAAAGCTAATATATTAAGGTTCAGTAAACTCTGTAAAGAAACAAAAGTATATGAAGCATCGCCCCTGGTCGTATTCTTTTCGTCTTTGAGTGCTGTGCAGTGTGGTTTGTCTTAGCGTAGTGCTAATTTCAAGTGAAGTTCACAGGCGTAATATTGCGCTTATTTGTTTCTAAGTCCACCATTCTCAGGTGAAGAGGCCTCATCATCAAGTTCCATTCTTACCATCACTTTTCCAATTCCGTCGAATTAGTTTGGGGTTACATTAAGAATCGTGTTGCTAATCGGTTCCACTTTGAGAGTTAAAGAAAATTTATGCCGAATATTATTTTCTGAATATTGCCCATATCGATGGAGGAAGTGTTCTGCACACATGAAGAAAATAGAAGCGAAATATATAAAAACAGACGTGATCATGAACGAAGAAGTGGACAAAATTATTGTTTCTTTGCGGGACAGTTTCTCTGAGGACAACAGTGACGAAAGGGACAGCGAAAGCTGCAGTGACAGATGACTAATAGCTCCTCCTCACTGGGGGAGGGTGACGAATTGCGTGCGCGGAGTAGGCCAAAAAATCGGCCACTGAAGCGGTCGGGGAAGCTCGCGAAAATAAGCTTCTCCCAAAAGGGAGATTTCAAACTGGCCCTACTCTAGCTGAGTAGGACAGTGTCGCCCTCTCTGCAGTGATTCTGAAAGGGAGGTTCTAGGTTTCGAGTCTCAACGGTAGCGAATTTTTGACACTAGCTACACTACGACACTAGCTAGCAGGATTGCCAGATGCTTCGTGCAAACATCCGCCGTTAGAAGCTGTAAATCTGCTCAATAAATAAAAACCAACTTTCCAAGCGAGAAATTTGAATTTTCATTAAAATACTATGTATTTGAAGGATTTTTTGAGGTAGTGACCCTATGAAATGCTTGACTAATTTTATTTTTTGTTTGAGAACATAATAATTATCAATTTATGCAAAGCTTTTACTTTTTGTAATAACAAGTTATATCTTAATATTAGAGAACAAGGTTAGAATCAATCAGTATCGACTTACCTTTAAAATAATTTGTTTCAATTTTTTATTGTAATGTTTTCAATACTTTCTCTAATTTCCCATTTTCACTCTCCTTGCTCCTCTTAAACACCTTAAAATAAAATTACCTGCATGAAATGCCAATGTATAATATAATGCCTATGCCAATGTATAATATAATGCCAAATTATGTACTCATGTTGTGAACGACTAAGACGCTATAACTTTTAGAACATACTGTATACTTGAGGTCTAAAAACTAACATTACTCACTTCTCAAAGTAAATTTGAACGCAGTAATGAATGATTAATGAAAAATACTGTATAATGTAAAAAACTAAAAAATCAAACTCATTGTCAACGTCATTGTGACTGTTTTTTAACAATTTCGTCGTAATCTGAAAACTCGCCCAAAATCGCACACTTCCGCTCATTTTGCGGTATTCCGCGAAGTCAAATTTTTTGGTTATTTAAGGCCGTATCAACATCTAGGTCATTAGCGACCACTATTGGAGTTAACGGTATGGTAACTAAGAAGATGAACAGACATGGTGATGATAAGGGTTGAAAGGACGAACAAAAAAAGCCAGAGGTGAGAACCTGCGACACTTCGGTCCGAGAGCACTACGACACTACTGCCTTAGCGATCTCGGCCACCAGATTGACTGAAGTCATTTTTTGTTCCGCGAGAGAGAGCCATTTTCCCGCCCGAAAAGCGGAATTCCACCCAAACTGGCTACGCTGCTACCTAAGTCGAATTCAGTCGCTCTCCCAAGGAGAATTCTAACGGTCGTCGGCTTCTCTGATCGGTAGTTTTCCGAGGTTTTTACAATCAAAACCAGGCGAATTTCAGAGAAGTACTCGAACTACGGGCAATGGACCACTGAGACCTGTCGTTCCTCTTTTTTGTGTCCGAACACACACAGACACTTATACTTACATACATTACACTACACACATATTGAGAGATTGAGAGACCAGTCGGGCTCCTTGTCGGGAGCTTAGAGCTTGTGCGTGGAGGGTGGCATCGGGATGTGGGAGCTACGTGGAAGGGGAAATCGTCCGCATGCCGACTTGCAGGGCGCACCAGATCTCACAAACCAGAGGGGAAAGAATCACAACAACCTTCCGAGATAAAACATTCACTACACTAACAGCTGACGTACCCGGAATCATCAGTCAAATCAAATCAAAAAAATATATAACTATTAATAACGTCTTTGCAGTGTCAGTCACCTATTCTCGTCGCCTCCTGAAGATTTCTCCTCGTCATCTCTAATGCCGAATTATATCTACTGATCGCAGTTTCTTGTCAGAAACTGCGTTTGTGTGACACGAACTGTGTGAAACTGCGTTTTCGTGCGGTAAATTGAAATTTCCTATCATGTTTTCATTAAGAGAAGTTATGAATTTCCACTCCCTACATACTTTAGAAGTTTTTAAAATTTATTCTGTGTCACCCGGAATTTATAAAGAAACGGAAAATAAGTTATATTTTATAATCTTATGTTGATTTTAGTCAACTGCTACCTTCATTATTTCTTTTATTCTCGTATTGTAAAGTTTTCCAAAAGCCTGAATTGCCTGTAACAACTATCACAAAGGTAACGATGCTGTGATGAAACTTGCATTTAAATTAAAGTAGTTTCATATACTATATTTTGTCTTTATGCATATCGTTTGATGCAATTTAATTATTTTTTCGCAAATTATTTAAACAATTGGAAACATTTTCAATTAAGAAAATACTAGGTTATTAATTGAAAGACAATACTGAATGTAAATACGTTAGCTTTCCTCTATAGGAGAGAAGTGTAAACAGCTTCAAAGATTGTGGAATATGAATATTGCCAGAAAAAAATGTTCAAATGTTGGAGTATTGCAATACAAACTTCAACACACTAGATCGAATCCTCTTATGAACAATGCCATTCAGTTGTGTGGCGAGAGAAGTGATCGCCCAATCTTCTCTCTGCAAGCGAAAACACTCTGCATTCTATCGAATGCCCCTACTCTGCTTTGCGCGATGGAAAATGTTTTGTGAAACTGCAGCGCATTATTAGTCTATTACACGCGCTCTCGTGGCCCAATGCATGCGTGTTATATTCCTATCGTTCACTATTTGCATTCAACATGTCAAAGAGTCAGCTCGATCGCGTTGGTCGGGCAAACAGAATTAATTAGGTGCGAGCTGTATGAATATCGAAAGAGATAACGTCAAATGAACCTCGCTGCAAAAGTTGGACAACGCCCGGAGTTGGCGCCAAGGCTACAACTTGGACCACCCAGCCACCCACAGCTCTCTTTGCACCAGTAGAGAATGATGCAAATGGGAGTGTAGAGTACACGTGCATTAATAGTCCAAGAGAATGAATTGGTGCGCCTAGAATCAGAGAAGAATGGTAGAATGATGTACAAAGAAAGGTTGAATGAAAAAGTTAATCTATGAAAATGGATAATGGTTTGTTCGAGATCGGTAAACTTCGACACCGTTTGACCGATCTCCATTAAAGGTGGCACATCTACGTGTTTTTTCGAGGAGTTGGCTTTTATGCTGTTCATTTTGTTATAACTTCATTAGAGGGCGTGATGTGGGCTGTCCGGGAGATGCCGCTTCGAAGGCTCAGGTGCCGAAGTTTCAACCTCATATCGTGGCCTTCTTCAGGGCTGTAGTGCTCTATAATCGAGAAGACTACAATATGGTAAGAGAGAGTGGAAAAAGAGAGAGAGAGTGGAAAAAGAGAGAGAGAGTGGAAAAAGAGAGAGAGAGAGAGCGAGAAAGAGAGAGAGCGGGAAGAGAGAGAGAGCGGGAAAGACACAGAGAGTGGGAAAGAGAGAGAGAGCGGTAAAGAGAGAGCGGTAAAGAGAGAGCGGTAAAGAGAGAGAGTGGAAAAGAGAGAGAGTGGGAAAAGAGAGAGTGGGAAAAGAGAGAGAGTGGGAAAAGAGAGAGAGTGGGAAAAGAGAGAGAGTGGGAAAAGAGAGAGAGGGGGAAAAGAGAAGTATGGTAAAAGAGAGAGTGGGAAAAGAGAGAGATTGGGAAAAGAGAGAGTGGAAAAAGAGAGAGAGAGAGTGAAAAAGAGGAAATTATTAAGGAAAAGAAGAGAAGTGGAAAAAGTGGGAAAAGAGAGAGAGAGAGTGGGAAAAGAGAGAGAGTGGGAAAAGAGAGAGTGGGAAAAGAGAGAGTGGGAAAAGAGGGAGTGGGAAAAGAGAGAGAGTGGGAAAAGAGAGAGGGGGAAAGAGAGCGGGAAAAGAGAGAGCGGGAAAAGAGAGCGTAAAATGCGAGCGGGGAAAGCGAGCGGGAAAGAGAGCGGGGAAAGAGTGGTAAAAGAGAGTGTGGGGGAAAAGAGAGAAGAGGGGGGATAAGAGAGGGGATAAGAGAGAGGGGGCTTAGAGAGAGCGAGAGAGGGAATAAGAGAGAGAGAGGAAAAAGAAAGAACAACAGCGGGAAGAGAGAGAGCAAGACGTCTATCGGTTCTGCTAGTCAGTATAAACGTTCAATGTGGTAAACAACGTCGGTTACCTTCTACTCCTACCTCAGGCTTGGGCATCTGATACGTTCAAAATGCCATCTGGTTGGTTGGTGATTCCCGGCGCTCAACAGCTTAGGTCATTAGTCCCGTAAGTGTAGTGCATGTTTTATAATGGCGGTGATCTTCCCCCGCTGGATGGCGACATGCGGGACCGACCTACCGTCGGCTAGCGGGGTTTCCCCCTAACCAGGACTCTCCCACCAGCGGGGCACCACCCCAGGCGGGACAAGCTCTAAACACCCGACCGGTCTTCCGGAATATGTGGTAGTGTAGTAAATCTTAGTGTGTATGTGTGTGTGTGTAAGGGAAGAGGACAAGGAAGAGGAAGGAAGGATCGCGCGCAGTTCGAGGCCCATTTGTTTGGGTACTGCTCCGGCATTCGCCTGGTGTTGATCGGAGAAACCACGAAAAACTACCGATCAGAGCAGCAGGCCGCTAGAATTCTCCTCCAGACAGCGACTGAATTCGACCTAGCTGAAAAGCTAGTGTCGAAAATCCTGCCGCTGTCAGGACTCGAACCTAGGACCTCCCGGTCAGAGGCGCTGCAGTGATGTCAGTTGATGCACTGAGCTACCGCTTCCGGTCGGAGCCGTAACGAAACGGGTCAAGTAGGATGAGACAAGACTGGCAAGAATACGCGGGGCAGGGACGGGCGGGCAACGCGGGACAAGTCGGGTTAGAGCGGGACGAGTTGGGGCGGGACGAGTTGGGGCGGGACGAGTTGGGGCGGGACGAGTTGGGGCGGGACGAGTTGGGGCGGGACGTTGGGGCGGGACAGTTGGGGCGGACGAGGACGAGCTGGGGCGGGACGAGCTGGGGCGGACGAGTTGGGGCGGACGAGGGACGAGTTGGGGCGGGACGAGTTGGGGCACGAGGACGAGTTAAGGGGCGGGACGAGTCGGGGCGGGACGAGTCGAGGCGGAACGAGTTGGGACGGGACGAGTCGGTGAGGGACAAATTGGAGTGGGTTGAGTCGGGGCGGGGCGAGTCGTGGCGGGACGAGTCGGAGCGGGACGAGTTGCGGGAGGAGTTGGGGCGGGGCGATTCGTAGTGGGGCGAGTCGGGGCGGGGTGAGTCGGGACGGGGTAGGGGAAAGGAGTGGAAAGTCAGGATGCAGGGCCGCAGTGGCGATTCGCTTGCTCTCTGGCCTCTGCTGCCCTCTAACCCCCTGTCCCTGTCCCTGTCTGTCCCCTGGGCCGCCAGGGCGCACGGATCTCCCAGTGCGAGGAGCGACGCGACAGGAATCCAACTGGGAAGAAGCAACTGAAATTAAAAGCCTGTCTGCCTCGCGTGGGTTATTGTCCAGATAAACGCTATAAATAGTTTTGAATGAAAATTATTACTTGTTTCGGTCGCGATTCTCTGTAATTAATGATTAATTGCGACTTTTATGACCATTTACAACACACAATTTACATTTTGTGTGTTGAAACTATTCTCTGTACTATAATAATTTTCCTCGCGCAACATTGAATGCTGTATGCGCCCTTTACAGGAGATATGCCCTTTACAGGAGTAATTAGTGTGTAAGGGCAACGCATAGTTTTGAAACCTTTTCAGGAACCTTACGATCTTACCGTAGTCCTAAAATATGACATCCTTTAAATTAGGCATTGAAGATAGTCCCTTATTAATTATTCTCAACATTATTATTATATTAAAATTATTACATTTGTAAATAGAATCTTTAAATGTATTTCATTGGTTTGATTGATTTAAACAATATGTGCGGTTTCATTCTATATGAAAACGTTACTCAATCTTTCGACATTTAACTTATAATCGAACTTTAATTTATAATCGTGTCAAGAATTAACGAAAATTCTTCTCAACATTCCCATTTCTCCGATGTTCTTCTACTGTGACTGATTGTTCTTTCTCACTTTCCTCGAAACCTCGCGATCATCAAATTGATCTGAAAACGATAAGTGATTTTAATATAGTACAGAGTTTATTTTTATCCTGTCGAGTTCTAATTTGTTTTAGGTTCATATTATTGGAACAATGCTTTTGCATATAGTACTTTGGTGTTTGAAATTTGAAATGTACTTTCCTTTACATTGATTTACCTTTGAGTGCGAATTACATGTGCATTAATCTCGTGCCATTTACACAGTGCCATCCGAGTTTCGTGATGGAATCGTTATGCAGATAGCAAAGCTGTGGATGCATGGTGGATTACAGTATTATAGGACGTAGTGAATCCACCATGAGATCAGTGATAGTCCAGAACACAATCGGTTGCGTTGTATGCGAGTACCAAATTATCAGCGCTAATCGAGCAATCAAATGACAAGATGTAATCTGCAATTTTAGGAGTCATTAGCAAGAGAGATGCTGATTGAATCAGCATTTCATTTTATTTATGTTTTAACCTTTGTAATTTATAAGTTGAACAGCTTCTGTGACTTTATAAAAGATGCACTGTTTGAAAAATTACCTTATTTTTGTTTTACCGGGTACATACATTTTTACACCTTACTTTAAGTATCATATTTTTAACAAAGGAAAAATTTATACATTGTAGGACGTGTATGTGTAGGAGTGAAATTACGTATCGTGTTTCTTTGAATTTCTGTGTTTGTGTTGACAAATACGCTGTTTTTCATGTCAGTTAACTATTTCGAAAATGTATTAATTTAATTTTCATGCCTCTGTTAAAAATTGAGCATTCGTATCAAGCAACATAGAATCTTTTTGCTAATTATTGTCTTTTTTCACAGTTTATTGGTTATAGCATTTAGCCATAATTAGGAACTGACAGTTTACGTGATAGTTTGCGAGAATTAAATATAAATTATTGATTACAC
The DNA here is from genome assembly GCA_011170035.1 of Teleogryllus occipitalis. Lineage (NCBI taxonomy): Eukaryota > Metazoa > Arthropoda > Insecta > Orthoptera > Gryllidae > Teleogryllus > Teleogryllus occipitalis. The sequence goes on from BLKR01000380.1 coordinate 174,732, forward strand.
GCGAATTTCAAATAGACAAGTCTTTTATGTCAAGAATAAAGCTTATTAACTTATTTAAACTATTAATATAAAAGATGTCTCATTATCTAAACACTGTGCAATATACGCATGTCAGAAAACATATCGTTCTATGAAATAATTTAGATGTGAACAGGTTTACATCTAGAAGGCAGGCTTAGAAGGCATACACTTTTTATATAGAAATGTTCGACAGAAGACAGAATAGTACTGAAATTGTTACAAGTACAATTGATTTTTGTGTTATAAACTTAAATTTGAAATTAAATAAAAGTAACTGAAATACAGAAATTACGCTAAATTATTTACAGTCAAAAGAACGCAGAACAGAGCACGCAATTTATTTTTACCATCTCATCCACTATGACTGGCATTTAATTGGCTACGACTTGCTGCATTTTGCTGGCAGTACGTTATGCAATTTTAGAAGATTCGATTTTTTGGTAGTATTGCCAAAAACCATCATTTTGAACGGTCTCCCAAAACACTTCTGTACAACGCAGCGCATGTCCCTTATGAAGTTTGGAAAAGGAACATCACGCGCCTACAAGTGCGTCCTCTGCATGCGCCAGACCATGCCAGGCTCGAGGAAGTGATGATGATGGTGGTTGTGGAGGTGGTGGTGATGTTGATGGTCACGGTGATGTTGATGGTGATGATGGTGGTGATGGTGATAGTAATGGCGGCCGGAGAGAGGGGCTTTGCTCACCGATGGTGGTAAGGGTGAGGGTGCTCCAGTAGAAGCTGTACAGGTACTGGCGCACCAGCGAGTTGTGTGGCGCCGTGAGGTTGTAGACCCAGCGGTCGCTGCCGAAGCCGATGCTGTAGCTGATGGCAAAGTAGAGGCACGCGTTCCAGTGAATCAGCACCAGGATGGCCAGCACCACCTGCAATCGCAACCAGATGCCCACACACGCACACGTCACTGCATTGGCATGGACTTCGTTCACATTTCAAAATCCTTCAGGGATGGGACATTCAAGAAAGCTGTTTTGTAATTAAATGTTTTTCAAAAAAAAAATTAATTGATAATTTTTACCTTTAAAGCAATAGAATCTACTTCTGAAATGCAAAGAAAATGTTTATCAATTTTACAATATAAAATAGAACATATGTTTTTAAATATATACCTTTTCCTCCAGTATATTTAAATATATTACATTATTGAGAGTGTACATAAAATATGATATTTAGTTATATTTGGTTGTTAAGTTCTATTTTGGAACTCCGCCTACGGTGGGCGCTGAGTAAATCGAGTAGCCGCCGTTGCCGGTCCCAAGCCCGGGTAAAGGAGGAGGGTTGGAGCAATGGGCCTGCAACCCATTCTTTGTAAAAGCTCTCTGAGATGCATTCTCCCCAATACAAAAGCCTCGGATACGGACAGTCAACCGGAGACTACTTTGGCCACGGAAAAGGACAATCTCAATCGGTACATGGAATGTGCAAGGTTTGAGACCGAAACAGAGAGAAGTTGTGGCAGAAATAAATAAATTGAAACTAGATATTGTGGTCCTAACAGAAACTAAGAAGGGGTACGGAGAAGAAGTGCTAGGAAACTACTATCACATTTGGAGTGGAGTTCCAAAATCACAACATGCAAAATCCGGCGTCTCGATACTTAATAATAAATACAGAAAACATGTAACAAATTTTGAACAAATAAGTGAAAGATTGATCAAAGTTGAACTTAATATTCACAACCAATGTACAACTATCATTGGAGTATATGGAGTTAATGACAACGCTTTAAGTGAAGAAAAATATGATTTCTTTAGTGAGATTGGTGATATTATAGAAGAAGTGAGCAAGCAAGTTGAACTAATTGTCATTGGAGATTTGAATTGTAGAGTTGGACACCACGGAAAAGAGGTAGTTGGCCCTTTTGAAGAAGATGTAGTAAACGACAATGGCAACAGACTTATTGATCAATGTAGGGAGCAAGAATGTGTTGTACCAAATACTATGTTTCAACTTAAGAACATACATAAATTTACATGGGAAGATCCCACAAGACAACGTAAGTCTATTATAGATTTAATGATGAGGAGGATAAGACAAACATTATTAAAGGATGTGCGGGTTTATAGACAACCTGAATGTGCCAGCAACCATGAGATGATAGTGGGAAAGCTATGTTATACGAATGTAAAGAAAACCGCTCCAAAAATACACAATGAGCTTACAGAGAACAAGGAATCTATATTCAAGACAGACCTCTTGAATCAGTATAGTGTCAAAATGCTCTACCAAAATAGACTGAGAAACAAATTAAATTTTGAAAAGGATGGCAATCCCACAGACATGTACCAACACTTGAAGAAGAGTATTTTGGAAGCAGCTAAGGAAGCACTTGGGGAAGGAGAAAGAAAAAGAAAATATACGGAAAAGTTTACTGAGAATTTAGAAGTAATGATTCAAGAGAAGAAGAAGGCATATATGAAATGGTTAAATGATAAAACACCAGAGTCAAGAGAGAAATATGTTCTGATTCGACAAAAAGTTAAAACAGGTGTAAAAATGAAAAAAAATGAACATTGGGACAGGGTATGAACATACATCGATGGAACTGTAGGATACAATAAATCATCGGAAACCTGGAAAATTATAGATAAAATTAGAAGAAATAATGAGTGTAAAAGCATAGTACAAAGAATCCCCTCTCAAAAATTGATACACCACTACTCAATGCTTCTACAAGAAAACAGGCCAGAATGTGAAGGAGAAGGAGAAATAAGAGATGTGGAGGAAAGCAATTTTATTTATTTATTTATTTATTTTTTATTTATTTTACGTCAAAAAAACAGTTAAAAACTTCGTATGACGTGCTATGGGGAAAAGTGAATTGTGTGCACATTTTCAAAATTCTGTGATCCCTACACTAAGTCATATACTACTTAAATTTTGAATTTTTGAAAGGGAGAAAAAAAAACTCCCATGTAATAAAATCTATTTTCAAGGATAAACAAGCAATAAATTTTGAATTTTGAAAGGGAGAAAAAAAACAAAAAAACTCCCATGTAAAAAATCTATTTTCAAGGGTAAATAAGCAATAAATTTTGAATTTTGAAAGGGAGAAAAAAACAACAAAAACTCCCATGTAATAAAATCTATTTTCAAAGATAAATAAGCAATAAATTTTGGCTCTTATTACTTCCTGCCGCGACAACATGGAAACGATAATTTGAATAATTGTATTTCCCACTGAATTCTAGAAGACGTACACAGAAAATGAAGTTACATTTATGTCCAGAAGCAAAACAAGGGCCATCTCAGCATTTGCTCAATGGATCAGGGAAACTGGACGAAAAACCTGATCGAGATCGAGGGGGATTCGAGATATCGAATTTTGAAATAAATGAGGATGATATTAAGAAGCCACTATGCAAAGCAAAAACCAATAAAGCCCCAGGACCTGGAAATATAAGAATGGAGCTCCTGAAATATGGTGGAGATGTGGTTGCCAAATACCTAAAGAAAATGTTCAATAAGATAGAAGTAGGAGAGGATCCACCTGTAGAATGGAACATACCCCACATCTCTTCTATATTTAAAAAAGGGGACAAACAATCATGTGCGAATTACAGGGGAATAAGTGTCATACCGTCAACAGCAAGATTGTTTTCTAGTATTCTAAGTAAAAATACCGAAGAAGATAAACCTGTATTGAGTGAAGAGTAGAGTGGTTTTTGACGAGGACGATCATGCCTAGATAACATCCACTGTATCAGACAAGTTATAGAGAAACATAAAAGCAGAAATATGAATATTTATGTAACCTTTATAGACGTCCAGAAAGCATACGATAGTGTCCAAAGAAAAAAGATATGGGAAGCAATGAGAAAGGCTGATATAAAAGAAAAGTGGATCAATCTGGTTAAAAAACTTTACAAAAACACCGAAGCCTAAATAAAAATTGGAGAAAGTTAACGGGAAGCTTTCTGATAAACAAGGGTCTAAAACAAGGATGTGGGTTATCTCCCATTTTGTTCAATATCTACCTAGAACAAGCCCTCTATAACTGGTACAGAAAATGTTCTGTCATGGGAATAAAAATTGGAGACGACACATTTCACTCCCTTCTATTTGCTGACGACCAGGTAATCTTTGCCCAAGATGAAGAGGATAGGTGTACATGCTAAGAAAGCTAATAGAAGAATATAATAAATGCGTATTAGAAATAAAGTTTAATAAAACCGAATGTATGTGCATTGCACAAGGAATAATAGATAGAGACGTGAATGGTAACAACATTAAAAGCTGTAACACCTTCAAATATCTTGGATCTTTAATAAACAACTCAGGTACATGTGCTGCAGATATAAACTCGAGAATAATTATGGGGAAGAAAGCAACCAAAGCTTTACACAGCATATTATGGAATAACAATATCCGCCAAGATGTCAAAAGAAGGATATTCCATTGTGTAGGAGAAAATATAGTACTATATGGAGAGGAAATGTGGCCACAAACACAAAAAATAAGAGATAAGATAAGGACAGTGGAAATGGACTACATAAGACGATGCCTACAACTTACTTGCAAGGACAGAGTGCGAAATGAAGAAATATGGAGAAGGATGAATATAATTTGTTCTATTACGAAGACCTTGGAAAATAGAGCACTACAGTGGTATGGACATGTTCAGAGAATGTCAGAAAACAGATGGCCACAGAAGATCTTAAAATGGCAACCACCTGAGAGGCGAAAAAGAGGAAGACCAGTTTTAGAATGGGAAAAATACATCCAGGAAGCTATGAAGGATAGAGGCCTCAAACCACGAGATTGGGAGGATCGAGAGTTGTGGAGGGTGAAAACGGCAAGCTCCTTAGGGAAAAATGCCGAAGAAGAAGTTCTATTTTTGAATTATATTATATTTGGTTATGTTAAAATAAGTTGATTAGATTATTTTGGTGCGTGTTTCAAAAAGAAATAGTTTAATACATGAAGATATAGTATTATTATATTATTAAATGAAAAATAAATTATTCATTATCTTTAAAACTGAAGACATCAAAGTTTCGACGTCTTCTGAGTTTTGGTTGTCCAGGAAAGTCTTTTAGCTCTGCTTCGTGGTGTTTTAAAACTTAAAAACTCGTTTCCTTATAGGCCCAATGGCGTACATACAATTTCTACGTTTAGTTTTCCATTTTTTGTATTATTTTTAATATTAAATAAATTTCAAATTCAATGAAAATTGAGAAGGAAATTTTAGAAAATAGGTTAAATGTATTTTTCTCATTTTCACAAATACAGTGTAGAGAAGGCAATATAAAAATTCTTCCATCTCCAAACCCACGACCACCCGAATGTAAGTGTGCAATGTATGTGCAGGTCTGTCCATCTAATACGCAAATCCAGCTCATGTAACCTGCCGTTGCCCGATAATTTATTTGTTTCTTACTTTCATTTATTTGACATGAAAAGGAAACAATTCGTCTATCGTGTACGATGGAAATAACTGCATTTACATTCTCCTCATTCTCGTGGTGCCGCGAACAGCTTCAATATATATATATATATATATATATATATATATATATATATATATATATATATATATATTGAAACGTTTCTATTATTAATTACTAATAATAAATGTTTATCGTAAACAATTTCCGAATTTATAAACAATTTGGACGCCAGGAAAAGGTTACACTTGAATTCCTGATTATCTGTTAGTCTTCCGATACATATTACAAATTAATGTCAATCCCGCTAGCTCGGTCGACGGGTTCTTATGATATAATTGTTGCTACTTACTCCGCAACCAATTACTCAATCTGTCATCCATACGGAGTGGCGAGGAATCTGAATATAATTCTAAAATGTCTACTCAAGGATTGCATGCAATGCCAAATGAGAATCAGCTCTTTCAAACTATGAATTATAATTTATTATGCATACGAAAGTTATTAACTATCATCAATTATTACAATTTATCGTTAGGTCATGACCATTTTTCTCGTTATTGCAATAACAGCATTATAGAACCTTTTGTCTTTCTTGCCTCTTCGCGCGCACGTCGCTCGATGTCGCCACGTAGGGTAGACCAATCTTCCTTCTTGTTGAAGTCCACGATGGTCAGCGACCAAGTCGAAACTTCCTCCAACCAATTCACAAATACTGCCTATACTCTTTATCTTGCACCTCATGTGGGCACATATTTCGAACTGATTACTTTCCCAGGTCGGAATAATATAGCAATTCACAATTCACTGGTAAAATTCTAAGTCAAATCTTGTAACTCCACCGCAAAAATATTCTAAGTTCACTTTCCAGTTCACTCATGAAAATATTACAAGTTCGAGTTTACAATGGTACAACACGTAAATTTTACAAGCTCCAGCTGTACACCTAATGCGGAAATATTCTAAGTTCAATTTCAATGTTCACGCTCACGAAATATCACAAGTTCCGATTTAATAATTAACCTCAGGAAAAACCGCACGAGCGATCCGCTCACAACCACGACACGTGTCCGAATGTCCTAATTCCATATCTGATCCACCCTTCCAAGGTCGCTGTGTTTCTCTATTGTTTTTTTCGCGTTGCTATGGTGTACCTAGCGTGTTTACTTTACAGCTCTCCCGGTTACTACGGTTTCCTCTGCGTATCTACACTACAGAAACACACATGCCAGGACAAACTCGCGTTGCTACAGTGTCATCAGCATATCTGCACCATAGAAACCCACGTCTCAGAACGAACTCGCGTTGCTGCGGTGTCATCCGCGTATCTGTACCATATACGTCTTATAACCGCATAAGCTAGAAGAAATGATACGGAAGATAAAAGGAGCGAGGATTTTTACTGGGTTGGATTGCACTGCGTCTTACTTACTCTTATTGTGACATACCAATATGTGGGTCATTTTTATTACATGTTATTTGTCGTAAATGAGTGGAATGCTAGGGTAATTAAATAGGAATATGGCGTCTTAGCAACGGCACCCAAGTTGTTGTCAAGATAAATATTCATCTGACATTGAAAGTGATGGCGTGGCTAGTCAGATTTGAAAACGATTTGGGGATTCGTTGGAGAGAGCAACGATAGTCTACTACTGCAGAAGTATGTCTGATTTTTTGAGATAAAACAGTAGAAAAGGGAAGCAGAGGTCTGGAGGGCTGAGCAGTAATAAACAAAAATCACATTCTATCATATGTCGTGACGCTGTGCGGGTCGCTCACGGATAGATAATTTGTGTAATTGGAACATGTAATTTTTCATGAGATTGAGGAACGTCGGATTCCGAATAATTTACAGTGTGTTAGAAGTATAACCTGTTACTTTTCGCGAGGGAGTTCTACTAATCATTGAACTGAGATAATTTCGAACGTTCACGAACAGTTTGGACTTTAATTATTTTTACAACACGCGGAAATTAGAACTTGTGAGAAGTCGTATATGATAGGACTCAGAAATATTCTGAACAAGTAATTAATTTGTGGAACTTTAAAACATTTCCGCTCTGTAATCGTAAAGAGCTGGCTATTATTTCTGCAAGTTTAATCGAACTAGAACTACGAATATTTGAAGTAGTGCGGATCAGTGGCACGGCAGCGTTCGCGTGGAAGAACAGGAGAGAAGAACGCGGTACTTCGACTCTGGAATTCGCATCACCGGGGAGAAGAGGAGATGGTCCTTTGTGGCGACGTCCATCAAGAGCGGGTGAAGTATAGTGCAGTATAAAGGTTCAAACAAGGTCATGACCAAAGGACAGTCTTTCTGTTGTAAATTTCCATTAAACATTTTTTTACATTGCAATAAGCAATAAATCCAAAGTTTCTTTTTGAAAGAAAAAAAAACGATTTTTATTGGCCATTTCGAGCTAATAAGTAGCTATATAAAATATTTGTTTTTAGATTCCTCGCCACTCTGTATGGATGGCAGATCGGGCTATCAATAGGTAATAGCGATTATTTCAGACGCAACCCATGGACCCAGCTAGCGGGACAATATTTAGTTTTCTTTGAAGCAATAAGAGCTAAAAATATTATCGTAACCTTTTTCCTGGCTTCCTATATATATATATATATATATATATATATATATATATATATATATATATATATATATATAATCTTCAAAAGTTACTTCACCAAAGATACGTTGAAGCCTGTCGCGCCGTTTCTGAGAGGGGGGGCGAAGTGCTTATTGGTCACGCACAGCTGCACGTACCAAGCGATACCACGCGACACGGCGGCGCCAGGGAAGGGGAGAGTTTTGTTTACTTCCCGCACCCCTCGTGGATGCAATCCCTCTTGGGGATTACGAAGTGCGCGGAACTCGATGGCGTAGCAGACCACCCTGGAGATATTTCCATTTTAGTGGAGTGAGAATGGCTGTCTGAAAATTCTATTGAGATCAAATGCAAGACGCACTGACCGATTAGGGGATAAGTAAATAAGCCGTAGGAACCTTCGGCCAATAACACGACCTCTTTCAAAAATTATCACAGAAAAATCGAGAACTTTTGGGAAACTGGAGGGGGAGAGACAGGCTAGAGGACGCTAGCCTGCGCCGGCCACGAGAGAGCTGTTCGGGCAGGGTCCCAGACGAGACGTTTTGTTAGAATCGCTCGGGCTGTCACCCACGGGAGATTGTCTTGGGCAGTAGCCCACATCATAAGCTTTCGGGCAAGTAGCCATGTTTAGATACTTTGTCTTAGAGAGACGGGCGAGAGCCGAAGGATCGAGTGTGGGACGATTGTTCGCAGTGTTTACTGAATTTGCTTTTAGTTTGATTATCTCTACTCGGCCGCGCCCGTGTTGCACGTTATAAATTACGCGGCGACACTTTGATAAAATCGGTGAAAATTCTCCCGATAAGCATCACGCGACTCGTCTTACTGCTGGAGTCTGAGCTGCCGACACCTGATCACGTCCAGTTTGGCGAGAACAGTGACCCACTGCCCCGGCCACGGAAGGTCCATTCACCCACCCGAGGGCAGCCACCCTTCTGCGGAGACCGCCAGGACGAGGAAGGGCAACGATTGGGAAGGTCGTTCTCCACAGCTAACTTCGTGCCTGTCTACGGTGATATTTGTGAATGCGCCGAGCCACGGACTTATCTACGTCCATCAGGCATAAATAACAACAGAGACTCTTGATTAGAACTGAAATAATCACCAGGAAGCTCTGGCCTCAACCTTATGAGTGTTCAATTTTTTTCTTTGTGATTATCTGTAGCTATAAGATTTTACTGTACTGATTTTTTTGTGAGTAGAATTAGGACCTAGGGAATGGGAATAATACTGCTGAGCTCATGCACAGTTATTTAACCTATAATTTTAGTAATTTTTTGATAATTTTTTTATTTCATTTTCTTATTAAATTTCACATTTTCTTACAATCACTCAATCAGTCAATTTACTTAATTGTCTCAGGTAAGAAGGGAGTAATTGATGTGAAATCTAGAACATCCGACGTGCGGTCGACGACGATTCGAAGAATGCGCGACGTCACAATATATATATATATATATATATATATATATGTATATATATATAATTATATTTATAAAATATAATTAAAAATTAAAAATTTTAAAATATGTATATTGTATTTTATAAATATTACATATATAAAATTTCGAATCCCATTAGGGGGTTGGGGTAAGGCGAACCTTGAAGATGCGGAAGGCGTTGGGGAAGCCCGTGCGCGTCTCCACGCGGTCGAAGCACTGGCCGACGCGCGGCAGGCGCAGCAGGCGGTTGAGGCGGACGATGGCGGAGCAGGGCACGCGCTCGGGACATTGCGACGACGGCCACCACAGGTAGGCCAGGTCGGTGGGCAGCAGCGACAGCACGTCCAGGTGCCAGCGCCGCGACGCCAGGTAGTGACGGCGCAGCTTGGCGGCGTCGCGCACCAGCAGCCCCTGGTCCAGGTACCCTGCGCACCAGAAACGCACCAGCCGTGAGAGCTTTGAGGCTGTCTGCACTTGGGCTGCGTCATCCACAACAAAACATTGAATACAAAATTGAAACTTCCACGTAAATAATGAGCAGTATCTCAAACGTCATCGATAATTTTAAACGTTCATTTGTAATTAAGATTTAAATTACAAAAAAGAACTAATGGTGCTACAAAATTGCAGACTTTCTCGTACTAGTTAGTTTCCTAATCTGTTTCGTCTGGTTTTCGGTTTTGTCCCCATCTCTCTTCCCAGCTGGTTCCTATTGGCATCAAAAATAATTTGTCGCAATTTATTGCTTTTTCGGTTCTGTAGTAGCAGAATATAACTTGTGGTGCTACAACAGAACATTTTTAGCGCTTAATTTATAACTCATGTAATTTTAGAAAATTAGAGAGTTCAACGAAAATGGACCGTTTTAAGCGTCCTTTGCTCCATCCGAGGAAAAAATTTAAAGAAAATTTTGCAGCGGGTTTTGAGATCAAAAATTAAAATTCGCCTTTACTTCAAGTATTACTTTAAGCCCATTGAAGCAGGGAAAGCAATATGTAATTACTATATTCTAACTACAAACGATGCAAAAATGATGAACGCAAAATATAGTTGTGAAATTTCAATTAATCTACTCAACTACTTACTTACGTAGTAGCGATTTGATATTTGATACACAGGAGTAATGGTAAAATGATTCCAACGGATGCACATGAAAAAATCACTACGTAAGTAATACACTACGATGTCACCAGAACACGAATATGTATTATGATTCTCTCTCTCTCTCTCTCTCTCTCTCTCTCTCTCTCTCTCTCTCTCTCTCCCTCACACACACACACACGCACACTCACGCACACATACACTTATAGGAAATATTTCTTTCAATATTCCATAGATAATAGCACTCGTGTTTAGACTGTATCAACACATTGTTTAATAACAACGTTCTAGTCATGGTAACTGTTCTATCCCTAAATCACTGGCAAAATTGCGAGTGAATGCAGAAAATCACATTTGCGGTAATATTTAGAATACATCGAGAAAATGTTATAAACTATGGTTTATTTTTCGTTTTTCTGCAATATATACTTTTTATCTTATTTATGATTTTAAAACACCTACATTTTTCAGCATTTTTTTGATTATGGGGCCCCACATATCTTGACCAAAATCACGCTTTTGGAATATTGGAAAAAATTAAACTCTTTTCCATTGTGGAGAATTTTTCGGGAAAATTTTCCATAGTTTTTGAGAAAATTTGGTTCAAACCTTTCAGAAAATCCATCAATTCAGTTCAATTATACTCAACAATTATGAAGAACTTATGGACATTTCAAACAATCATTATTAGAGATACTTTAAAGCTCATGTGTTAAGAGACGCATTGATCTAAGAAATATACCTCTAATGTAAATTTTAACGACGGAAGATACAAGTAAAACAAAAACATTTCTGTAATTTTTGAAAGAAACAAAATAATAGAGTAACATGGCGTTTATGTTATCGTATAGGGTACATTTAGAATTACCGCTACCAAAAATTGTAAGAAAAAAGTTTACGCCGTTTTTGAGAAAATCTTGTTTTTGTTATTTTTAAAATTGCAATTATTGCGCGCAATATTGCACGAAATCTAAAATTTTCAAAAAAATGTACATGACCTTAATGAAAGAACCACTTAATGGCAAAAAATTTCATTTGAAGGAAAAATCTTTGTCTTCAATATAATAGTTGTAGGAAGACGCCGAAAAAATTCAAACTTCTGCAATTTTTGAAAATTCAGAGTTAACGGCGAAAATGCCTCCTTTATAAATGTAGTTTACTCTATTCTTACGAGATATTTAAAGAAAAAAATTGGAGCCATCTTTAAGAAAATTTTGAAATTGTCCGCGGGCCTTCATGTAAAGTACCCCCAAATTTTAAAGAATGTTTCTCAAAATTTCAAAGCTTCAACTAGAGGCAGATTGACTGACAATTCTTCAATTTGGAAAAGATCGTACGTGTGGTTTTGGCGCTAGCAGTGTTCCCTGACAGACGGACGGACGTTTTGCTTTCTATTGTTTTTTTTGGCATCAAGGACCTACAAAACAGGGATTCTGGCTACACCACGTGTTAGAAATAAGTCGTTTTTTTCTCGCAGCATTACATTAATTTCTCTATACGTACGTATACGAAGAAGTAAAAATATCATTGAAAACTATTGAGCCTGAAAGCATGAAAGCTCTGAGTCATCACAACGCGCGAGAACTTTCTCAGTTGGTCATAAAAGGGTGCAAGAAAAAAGGAAAGATACAACGCCTGCTGCACGAGCGTTAACCGCCTCTCCGCATGCGAAATAAGAAAGACCATAGGAAATCTCAGGGCAACACGCCATGATGTCATGTAAAATGTATAAACAGCGTTTGCTTCGTTCGTTGACTTGAACTGGTATCATCATTGGTATCATCAATTATTATTTCAAATTTTTACTTTTTCATTATTGTTATAACGGAACTATGTCATTCACAAACACAACATCGAAAACGTACAGACATCGAGCACAATACTGCTGTGTACCACAGCAAGTGTGCCCCGGGGATCGGTGTGGTGGGTACACTATATCAGGCAGTGTAGTTGCAGCCCACTGTGGCCGCTGCAGGGTTGCGCCGCAGGGCGCGACCAGGGTAGGAATGAGTAGTTCCGAATGACACCACCAGGAGCAGGGTGAGTGACTGCGGTTTCCCCTGGGCACCGGACCGCGTCGGCAACGCGGGGTCCGAAGGGGCACCTCCCCTCTATTCCCCGCCACGGAGGGGACAAGTGAGAGACTCGTCTCGGTGCCTCGGGGCGTATATAAAGGCCCCGTGCCGGGGCGGTAGACTGTGACTGTTTAGGAAGCTGATAGAGTGCCTAGTGTGAGCTGGGAGTTCTTGTTGGCGTGTGCGTGCTTTTAAAACGTCTAAGACGGGTCTTCGACGCGTGAGTCTGCCAATTCCACGAGTAGCACGCCGAAGGAAAAAGAAGCTAGAGAAGAGGAAAAGTGACAGTGATTGAGGAATAGCGACAGTGACATTTGCCAGAGTATTTGTATCTTTGCACGTAATGTGTTATAATATTTGTTCTTAAAATAATACGAATCGTGGGTTCTTATTCTTCAATTATTTATTGAGGTATTGCGGTGTATTTCGCCGTATAACAGACATCAGGTTTATTTGTAGCAAAAATAATTTTATCTGTACTTGGTTCACTAAAATAGCGACACATCCGCAACGTTGCAAAATAAAAGGATTTTCTCTGAATAAAATCGTTTTCCTTGAAAATATGACAATTTTCGTGTGCATAAAATATTATATTCACTAGTGAGAACCAGTCAAAATTTGACGGTGTGATCTTAGATAAATGTAAAATACTGGGCCCAGACTAATGTTCACAATATATTGCATTGTTTGAGTCTTCAGGGTATAACGAAAATATTCTATGATGTGGAGTTCCCAAAATTTTGAACACGTATGGCCCATGACCAGGTGGCAATGCAATATGACCCACATATTGTAATAATACATCAAAATGACCCAATAGGAAGAGCACTATTATTCTGACCGATATTATTTCTGAAGTTTTTTGATGTGTCATCATCCCCAACAGAAAACGAAATGACCTCACTATCACGACACCTACGCTAACTTTCTCTTTCCCTGCGTCCAGTTAATGTACGTTTGCGTCTTTTGGGGCGCGTGGGCAACGATTCGGAATTCGACATAACCTGTGGACAACTTCACTACTTCAGTACAACCGAGGAAAACCCACTGTTCGAATGTTTTCTACAAAAAACACCAGAAAAGCAAATAAATGCAAACTGTCAACGCCACAATGCAATTATTACACTGAAACAAAACCTTGACAATTGTAAACAAATCTCAACAATCAAAACAAAACATCAAGCAGCGCCATCATGAAGCAACGTGTACTCACATCTATCGTTTCGCAAAATCGATTTTGAAACAGCCACCTTTTGGAAGAAAACAATTGACTATTGATAAGCGTACTATCAAAGAATGATTTAATTAATTAATTTACATCTAGGGATCACATTCTTTCATTTAAAGGAAAAAATACTACAATCGGTTCAGTAGAAGCTCTAAACGAAGCCAGGGCAGAATACTTTTTTAAAAAAATATATAGATAGATAACAATGCATATTACCGATCTCTCATTTCGTAAAGGTGATTGCAGTAAAACCTTCATTATTCGGAGTAATGACAGAGAGGAAATCCGGGGGAAATGGAAAACCATCCATAATCCAAATATGTTTTGTTGGTTTCAATGTATTATTTATAAGTTAAAGTAAGAATGAAAATGTAAAAATACATGGTGTAAAAATTACTTTACAATGTAGTAGATTAGAAAGTTTCCATCAATTTAATGCTTATAACAATTTTATTTTAAAAAATGTCTGGATTGCTTGTTTTTTTTGTATTGGTTTTTTAAGTTCTGTTCCCCTTTTCCGTGATGACTTCGAAATATATTCCTCAAATTACTAGTTTAATTTAATTTAATTCTATTAACTAGGGGTTGTGAGTTACAGTTGTAAACACACTGACATGTGGTTTAAATAATTTTCTTCATGAAACAGTGACCTGGGATAATTGGATTTCCGAATATTCGAACCCCGGATAAAGGAGGCAGCACTGTGAAATAACTTTTTTTCTGGTGATTAAATATCTTTAATGCATTGGAAGGTTCAAAATAATGTCCGCCTTCCACTGCTCGCTAGCCAAAATCCGGCAACACGAGCGCTCATTTATGCAGTCCTGCAATGTAACGTTTAGACGCTCTATACTTAAGTCATTTTACACGTTACCTCGAGAGAGGGGGTCTCGCAACAAATTGTCGCTTTTGGGACTATTTCTTGAATGAAATGAACCATTTGAGGACGAGGAGACAGTCAAGCACTAGGGAATCAAGTTGAAAATTGAGAAAAGGAAGGAAGGATCACGGAAGGTCCATGACCCGTTGATAAAGTACTGCTCTGCCAAACGGCTATAATTCTTCGGAGGAAACCACGGAGTCGACCTATCAGAGCAGCAATCGTCTAGAATTACAATGGCATGCCATTGTCTCCTGCCAACCACTGTTTAGCTTGTGCCGAGTATTCAAGCACTCTTTGGGCTCGGTATCCGAAATTGGCGGACTGGAAAATTTCAGTCGCGAGCTTGAATCTACATACGCCATTAATTCACGGAACAAGCGCAAAAGTGGCCTAACTGCAATGAGTAAGAGATGGCAGTTAGGACACTTTTCCTCTCACTGCAGAAAACAGGCCGGTTTTGAACTCGTTGCATCAATTGTTGAACTAAGGATTGTTTCTTGCTTTGCTGACTCGGCGTTGCGCGAATATTTATCACAATTATCTTTTTAACAGCCTCGCCGCCCCGCACGCTTTGCTCGTATCCCCCACCGACCCTAACCGGACTGCCGGAGCAGTCATGCTCTCACTTTCCGCCCCGCCCACACAGTCTCTACCCCTCGATGTGTTTCCCTCATTCACCACACTCCGCCCGTCTTCCGCTCTATCCGCTTTGCCCACTTCCTCCATTTCCTCATTTCCGTCCGTCCTTGCTCCCAGTCTTTTCACCCCATGCGCTCCTACTTCAATTCTGCTTCATCTTTTCCACGCTCTCGTTCCGTTCCTCCTGCTCCTTACACCTTTTCGCTCCCGCTTCTGTCCGCTCTGCCCGCTTCATTGAGACCCGCTCGGCCGCGCTCCGCTTCACCCAGCATTGGGGAAAACCCAGCTAGCCCACGGTAGATCAGCGCCGGATCTCGCCATCCAGCGGGACAAGTTCACCGCCACCTCCCGCGATAAAAAACATACGCTACACTTACGAGACTAATGACCTAAGCAGTTGTCGCGGACGGAATCACTGGTAATCAATGTCACCCAGCAACGCGCGGAATCAACGCTCCCCTGACGCATGCGAGATTGCATGTTACTAAGTATTTAAATAATTTCATGGGATAGCGTTATAACTCGCAAATACGCTATTTTTTATTCTTGACCGCTGGAAAGTATTTGTGGGAGTTTTAAGAGCAATCATTTTCAGTGGTTTCAGTGATTAAAGTTTGTTTTTGTACATAGAAACACACACAATTCAATTTTAATGTAATATATTTCCGAGTGGGGGTATTTTCTCGTCGTTCTTCTCTTTGGCCCGGGCCTTGGAGCGCGAGCGTGGTGACGAAATTCGGGCCGATCCGTCACCGTCCGTCAGCGCTTGACGAATCGCCGTCAGCTCCACCTGGTGTCGCTTATCGGTGCTCGCCGCACTGATTGGGTCGCCGCTTAAGCGGCGTCCGCTGTCACTCACTCTGCGGTAGGCGCCGCTGGCAACAGGGACTCCGGGAACCAAGTGCCCCTTTCGAATCCAACTTTGCAAAATTTCGCAGTGAACTTTTCAGTGGTATCTTCATTTCAAAGGGAACACAAAACTAGTGGGAGACCAGCATATGCTTTGCCGTATTATAACTAATGGGTTTAGTGCTATAAATAGTGGTGGTAAAACAGCACGTACTTTCTCACCCATATTTTCACGCAAAATTACAGGAAAAGTACTCAAATTTTTGAAAACTAGTACATGATATTATTTCAAAATCTATCTTTAAGGAATATATTTCATCAAGGGAAAACATTTCTGTCTATAATATCTTAGTATTAGGACGACTCCGAAAAAAAATGAAGTTTTGTAATTTTCGAAATATTAGGGTTTTCAACGATCATGATATATGCACCATTCTTTTAAACGCTCTTCATAGTATCCAACAAAAAAATTTAATCAAAAACGCTGGAGTCATTTTTTGAAAAATTGGAAAATGTCCCAGGGGCTTCATGTAAAGTTTCCCCTAGAATTAAATATCGATTTCAAATTCAAAGGGCCGCGATATCAGCCAGATTGATTCCGGAATATCAATAAAAATGTCTGTCAATTATTATATAGTTTCTCTACTACTTTCTATCTCTATAGTTAATCCAATTTGCATATATGTTTTATTTATATAATACTCTTGTGAGTCACAATTTTTTCACTATTATGCCAAAGCCCACCCATATACAGCATGCACAAAGATCAACGTGTGTACTGCAAGCCCGGTGGTTAACTTGGATATGCTACTCAAGTGGTACTATAGTAAAGCATTGACAACGGTAAACCGTGAGCTGTCAGCGGAAATGCAGTTGATCGTTGAGAGACTTATAGCTGTTAGATACAGAGTATTCATTTTATCGTTCGCCGAAGATTCGGGCCGCGTCGCCCGGGAAGTCCAGGGTTCATTCGCCCAGCAAACCGCTGACTCAATTCCACACGGGAACTATTGCTGCGCTTATCTTACCCTGAAGAAGATGCTGAAAGCGATGTCCTTCGTCTCGAATGCAGTATTGGCACATCCGGAACACATTTTGATTTACTCTTGATTTATTCTCGAGGAATTGCTGCGATTTTCTCTTCAATAGAGCGACGCAGCTCTTCTTTCGAAAGCGGGTTTTATGCATACACCTGATCTTTGAAGTACCCCTAAAGAAAAACGTCACAAGGAATCAGATAAGGTGATCTAGGAGGTCATAACTCACAACTAATTATTCGAACGTCACTATAAACATTATTTAAAAAACTCATTGATCGAACAGCAGTGTGAGCAGTTGCCGAATCCTGTCAAATGTAACTATAGACACCTCAAAAATTTTCTTCGGTATTGTAATCAGGCAGAGATTCACCTTCTCTTCTGTCAGAGCATGGCGCTTTGACAACGACTTAACTTTTTTTGTCAATTAAAATTCTATGAGTGCGAAATTTCTTTACAAGCTTCAAAATTGTCGACCGATGGGGAATATTCACGGCCGGAAATTTGTTAATAAACCTCTTGTGGCACTTACTGGCAGTCTTAAGTAGAACGGAGGTGTCAAAAAGAAATATTCTCTGCTCCAAAGAAAATTTCATGATGCACAGTTGAACGCTCTCGGGACACTGGTGTATGGACCGTCGCGCTGAACGACGAACGCGCCGGATGAACGGGGCCCTGGTTGACAAGTCCCCGGGGAACCCAGGGCTCGATCGCTGGGGCAGGCGGCGCATCATCTTCGGCGAGAGATAAAATAAAACCCGGTATTATCGTATTTCGAGAGTAGAATTTGTAAAATCTGTCAATAAAATAGTTTAAGATATGACAAAGTGTACTTAATAAATATATGACACAGTATAAAAGGAATTTATAGTGAAGAATGTGAAAGGAGCTCACACGTTAATTTCTCAGGACACAAATGTTTCAATGATGTTAAATATATTTACAGATTGATATTATACCTCCCACATATAAAAATAAAATTATTAAATTCAAGATTTTGTAGTTATACGAAAACAGCAGATGAATCATTAAGGTTTCACTTTATGTGAATCACGTTGATCGGAGTTTAGGGCGACGATTTCCAATGGGCTGTGTATGACGTCAATAAACTTTTAGTTAAAATTATATTGATTTGCAAAGATAATTTATCTGCTACTTCCTCGATATTGCAATTGCATCCGTTTCATCGTTTTTAAAGAAACGTTGAAGCTTGTCGACGTAAAGACAAACCATACAATTTTTCAATAAAGAAAAGCTTTTTAATGACCCGGCGTCATGACATCTCCTTGGGATGCATTGAGAAGTATGAATAAGAGATTTTTTTATTAACACACTAATTCCATCTAATTAAGTTGCAATCCAATCGCATTGTACTGCATCTAATTGAGCTGCAAAACGTTTTGCAAGAGACACCTTGTTGATTTTTCCTACAAATCTCCATATTGAGCTCTCTCAACCAAACATTTACTGATGTATAAAAATTGCTTTTCTCACTTTGTTAATGCAAAACCATTTTCTCAAAAGATAAATGTCAGGTAGTGTAACTACTCAATGATTATTTACAATGCATTATTTACTGCCTTATCGACATAGTTTTTATCCAACGAGGAAATTGCAGTCTAGCACAGGAAGACTGACATGTTATTTTAGACTTAAGTACACATTTATTGAGTTATTTGTATTTCACTCCAATTTAAAGATATGAACCCGTTTCTCACCCCACAGAGTCGTGATTTTCTGCTGAAAAAAATAACGTACGCTCTAGTACGCCTTCTTGCAGTATAAGCTGTGAAAACATTTACAACAAACGTGTTTATGATAGTGTTCAGCTGTTAGTTTTGTCTGATCCCGTTTCCACTATTATTTGCGGTGTGAAGTTAACCATTTCACACGCGTATATGCGTTATGATATTCAAAATTAATGATGCAATTAAAGTGAATTTTAGTTTACTTCGCCTTTTCATTCCCTTTATAGATTGACTAACGTAAAATGTCATGCTTTTACTATCTAACATAACGTTTGATTCCTGTGTTCACCAAAATTTATTGCGCAAATAATTTTAGAATTCATGGACAGTATTTTCCTCTCCTGCCATGCATGCAAGCTCACAGCTTACAATAGCGGACCGTTGCGCGTAGGATAAAAAATCGATAATAACCGTTGTAACTATTCAAGTAAATGATCGTACGTCTTTTCTTCCCCTCCCCAAAGAATTATTCAAATTGCATCGTTAACAAAATGAAAAACAAAAGTACTAATAGCTTCTGTATAATTTCATTTTATAATGAAGGGAAGAAGTAGACGAAAACACGCGATTAAACTATTAGAATTCTTAAAATAGATATTAACCAAAATATATTTAGAGGTTATTGACTGTGATATAATAATTTACCCACCTCTCTCTTCTATCAGTCCTAAAGGTCTTGGCTGAAATCATTGGTAGCGGCGTGAACTAAGGCAACGTTTGAAGACGATAGAGCATGTTAGTGGTTGGCAAATCCCAATCAGATGATGTGTTGAAAGTTGAATTCCAGGGAGTATGTGGCGCTGGCTGTAGTTGAGTTCTTAGGTGAAAATTGCTTTGATTGATGCTTTATGTGGTTTCCGATCCCTTAAGTAAAATGCCGGTTCGCCCCATCATTCCTTTACTCTTTCCCCCAATGCAAACTTGGAATACGTCCCCTAATTTACCTCCCGTATCCGGTATACTCCGGGAAAGAAAAGGCAGAGATTATGACGATAATAATAATAATAATAATAATAATAATAACAATAAAAATAATAATTCTACAACAGCACATACTTCCTCGAATTATTTCTAAATTTGAAATTTTCGAATATTCAACGAGTTCGACAAAAATGAGACTCGCGCCTTTCTTTTAAAGATCCCTTCTATCTATGTAAAAAAATTAAAGAGAAAATTTGGAGCGGTTTTTAAGAAAGAAAAATGTTAATTTTTTTAAAAACTGCTTATATTTCGCGCCACATTTCACGAAAAATATTCATATTTTTCAATCATTGATCGTGAACTTATTTTAAGATCCGTCTCTAAGGAACAAAATTCATTATGAACACATCTCTACCTTCAATATTATAGTTGTAGGAAGACGCTCAAAAAGAATTGCACTTTCTCAATTTTCAAAAAATTTGAAACTTCAACGAACATTACACCTGCGCCATTCTCTTAAGCTTTCTTTACGCCAATTCAGAAAAAAGTTTTATCAAAAATGTTGGTGCCATTTTTGGGAAAATTTTGAAAATGGTTTTGAGGCTTCATGTAGAGTACCTTCAAAAATCAAAATATCCGTTGGAAACTCCCAAAGACTCCAGTTCATTTAGATTGATCGGTGAATATCAGTTTTGAAAAAAAAAGCGGCTGAACGGTTTAGATGCTGGCGTTGACAACAGACGGACAGACAGACGTTTTGGTGTCAATCAATTTTTCATTATCAAGGACCCACATCACAAAAATTCTGGCTACTCGTGTTAGAGGATTCTTTCTACATTTGGTAACAGGATTTAACCTCTTTTTCGTTACCAGGGCCCGGGAATAAGAGTTTTTCTGCCAAAAATTCGTTTCCCGGCGCACGATGACATAACTTTCTCTTCTTACGAAGAATATTTGTAAGGGTGGGAAAGTAATAATAATAATAATAATAATAATAATAATAATAATAATAATAATAATAATAATATAAGTATATAGTAGTAAGTGTGTGTAATTATGTAATAATATGAAAGTTTCATCATGCAAGTTTTTAAAAGTTAGAAAGTGACACATTGGAAAACTTTGAAGTAAAAATTATTTTAATAATATCTTAAATTTTAGAACGTATTTAGCAAGAGTAATATCATTTTGAAATGTTCCTTTTCGAGAATCCTAATCTGCGCTGTACATGGGTTTGAATTTGTGTTCTCCCGAGTGACGCGCTCCAGGCGGATGGAAGGTATTGGGAGCTGCTGTATAATTCAGCCCGTCGCGGAAGGAGGCCTCTCTCGCCTTGGAAGTGAACATGGAGTTCGTTCGAGTACGACGCGCGCACCACCTGGCGGCGGGCTCGCATACCTCCCCCCACCCGCCCTCCAATTTCTACCCAACCGTACAGTCTCCATCCACCTCTACCACCCTATTGGTAAGGTATCCACGAATCATTCCACCGGGAGAGGTGACTCAGTGCATCAACCGATGTCTCTGCAGCGCCTCTGACCGGGAAGTCCTAGGTTTGAGTCCCGACAATGCTAGGATTTTCGACACTAGCATTTCAGCTAGGTCGAATTCAGTCGCTGTCTGGAGGAGAATTATAGCGGCCGGCTGCTATTTTTCCGTGGTTTCTCCAATCAACATCAGGCGCAACACCCTAACAAATGGTCACGGACCGCGCGCGATCTTTTCTTTCTCTTCCTTGTACACACACACACACACATCACTTACACTAACGTGCACTACATTACCAAATATGCCGGGAGATCGGTCTGAGGCTTACAGTTATAGCTTTGTCCGGCTGGGGCGGTGTCCCGCTGGTGGGAGATACCTGATTAGCAAATAAGTCCGTTAGTCGACGGTAGATCGGCGCCGGATCTCCCCATCCAGCGGGGGAAGCTCATTGCCACCTCCCGATGAAAAACATGTACTATACTTACAGGACTAATGCCTCTGTAGTTGCCGCGCCCGGAATTACAATCAATCAATCAACGAATCATCCTTTTTTTTAAACATGCACCCCAAAACCGTCGTTAATTGAAACATCGGTGTTTTTAAAATTGATTTAGTAACCTCTTATATGTATTAATGTTCGCTTTGTCGGGGGTTGAGAGCGATCGCGATTATTATTTTGAAATTAATATTTAACCCGCAAAATCATTAAAATAATAACAATAATAAACAAAACGTTTTATCAAATTAAATGTCACAATAATTCCTACATTTCTTGACGATAACACAACTAACCATTTTTATTTTTATTAAAAATTATGACCTGTTTTTATTATGGTACGTACTCATATAAAAATAAATATTATCATAAAGAATAAAAACATCGAGCACAAAATACGGATGTTAAATTAACCTAAAATTGGTATAAAAAACGTTGCATCCCTAACCCCGATTTCTAACCTCTACCATGTCAGGCACGTTTCTTCAACTTTGTCGTGAATCAACATACACGGGAGATATTTAAGTCCAGGGCCTCGGTTTTCTTTTGATGCCTTGAATTCAAAATATTTTTACTACTATTGGTTGTTTTTTTTCACCATGAAAAACATTTAGTGCCTTGATGGGCCCTCAGCTAGCTGCTGCTTGCCGGATATTTCCTGAATAATTGAGATGGGATGGGTCACACGAGGATAAGTGATCGGCCAATCACTCGGATCTGAAGAGAGGAATGTCAACAGGAGACGGAAGGAAGGATCGCGCGCCGTTTGTGGCGTGTATTTTTGAGAGGTGCTTCGTCATTCGCCTGAAAGTAGTAAAGGAAAGCATAGTGTTCACGCAACCACGACCAGGTATCGGACACACTTGCCCTGCATGCCGTCTACGGACTGATCTTCAACCCTCGCGTGGCCCACAACGTAGACATCACGAAGACTTTACTACTTCTGGTCTCCCAAGCAACATCATTGGCTATGGGCTCCCGCCTGAAGAGAGTCCTATTTAGTGTCCATCGCTGTACCATGGTACAACAATTAACGTAAACGATTCTTTACATTCAATTAAAAAAATCAAGATGTCTATGTAACAAAATGTGAACAATTATTATTTTGTGTTCGTCGCAACCAACTCATTGGCTTGAAACATCCACTCAAAAACCTTTATTTTGCCACTTATCCACTGAATCATATTTGTTTAACGCAACCAATTCAAGTGAAGTCAGGTACTGAATTTATGCTTTCACAATTTGTGTAAGAACGGCATAAAATTTCTAATCACAATTATATTTCGGCATTCTACCCAGAATTCATGACGTCCGGTATCATCGCCTATGAGTTTTTTTCCTAACGTCTCTTCCCCTTGGTACGAGAACTAAATGGGGACGGACTCTATGTAGTGTGAGTGCTGAAATTCACAATTCTACATAACATTTTATTACATGATTTATTAACTTTAAAATTATTCATTTTATGAGTGTGTCAGAGTGAGTCGCTGCAACTGCCATTTGTTTTATTGAAAATACTTCCCAATTCAACTAACTGTATCATGACGTCCACGTGTTC
Source organism: Teleogryllus occipitalis (assembly GCA_011170035.1). Taxonomy (NCBI): domain Eukaryota; kingdom Metazoa; phylum Arthropoda; class Insecta; order Orthoptera; family Gryllidae; genus Teleogryllus; species Teleogryllus occipitalis. The sequence goes on from BLKR01000380.1 coordinate 198,238, forward strand.
GTGACAACCATTACTAAGTTAATTATATCCATTGGCATCAGGCTTATATGTGCATCAAGTGTAATAATAACTTGATCAGCTTCAAGGTGGCATTGAGTGTGTCATTACAACGAACAATCACGCATTCAAGCTCATCATGAGCTCAATCATGTTTCAATGTATTCATGAGCTTGTTTCTATTAAAAATTACCAGTCAATACTTACATTGAAGAAGTAATGCGTTTAAATTTCGTAAACATATACTGTCGAATATCATGGGGTAAGATATTTCTACGTTTATTGCGTTATTGTGAATCATGAATACCTTAGGAATGTGTGTGTATGGGGGGGGGTCTACATGAATATAACCCATTATGCATTTTTCTGGAATCTTACCATCACTGAATCCGTGAATTCCCAATTACTGTTTCGCTCGATCTGTAAACAGTCGCCATTAAGTTCGCCGCTACCAATGTTCAACTCCAAACATATAACGATCTATATTAATTTTTGGCTCATTAATGTTGGGGCTATACTTTAGTAAATGAATTGTTTTCTTTATTGCGCTCACAATGTGAACTGTTGTGCTGTTGAAACGGCTCTTGACAGCAAACCCCCTCTCCTTTCCTCTGTAACGTGTACCGGCTAAGCCAAGTGACGATGTAGAGAGCGAATGCTGATCCTCTGTAGATTCACTCCTCCCCAAACCAGACGAGAATGCGAATTTGAGGTTTCTTTCGTGTCCGCCCTCCGACTCCCGCAGGTGTATCGGCCACGCCCTCGCGAGCGCATTGGCCCTCCGTAATACCGTCACGCGTTTCCCCTCTTACCCCCAACACACCGATCGTCGCCGATCCCATCCCCTCGCTAATCTCGCCCCCAACCCCATCCATAACCCCGCCCCTAACACCGTTTTCAATCTCGTCCTCAACCCCGTCCCCAATCCCACCCCTAACCCCGCCCCAAACTCCGCCCCTAACCCCACCCCTAACCTAGCCCCAACACCATCCCTCAACCTGCCTCCAACCCCGCCCTAAATCCGCCCTCACCCCGGTGCCAAATCCGCCCACTAACCCGCCTATTACTCATACAGCTACAATCCACCCCTTACCTCGCACGCAACTCCGTCCGCTACCCCGCCCCTAACCCCGCCCCTAACCCCGCCTCAACCTCGCCCCGACCTCGTCTCAACACCGCCCCGAACCCGCCCCGAACCCGCCCCGAACCCGCCCCGAACCCGCCCCGAACCCGCCCCGAACCCGCCCCGAACCCGCCCCCGAACCCGCCTAAACCCCGCGTCCGGGCACTGTAGTAGGCGAGGGACATCTCACTGCCGTAATCTGCGCCCGTCATACCCCTCCTCCTTCTCTTCGCGGGCGGTCCATAGCTCGTCGCGTTAACTAATGAGAGTGAAGTTCGGCAGGAGCAGGCCAGGGCGAGGCCGGTGAGGGGGCGGATTTCAGCAGCGAGGTGCTTTCCCCGCCCAGTCGCGGTGCCCACTCTCACGTGGAACCCCGCCAAAGCACGTTGACGCTGTTACCTCTCTCTTTAGAGCATTTGGACCGGGAGAGGTGGCTCAGGACATCACTGATATCACTGTTGTACTTTGACTGGAAGGTTCGAGTCCCGACTGTGACAGAAGTTTTGATACTAGTTAGGTGAAGTTCAGTCCCTGTCTGGAGGAGAACTATAGCGGTCAATTGCTCTGATCGGTAGTTTCCCATGATTTCTCCGATCAATTCCAGGCAAATGACGGCGCGGTATCCTAACAACGCGCGCGATCTTTCCTTCCTCTTGTCATCTCCTCACTCCTTACTATACTCCCTTACAATAACATCCCCTTCACTACCAAATATGCCGGGAGATCGGTTGGGAGTAGAGCTTGTCCCGACTTGGGCGATGCCGCGCTAGCGGGAGGTACCAGGTTGGGAAAACCTCGCCTGTCGACGGTAGGTCGGCCCCGGATCTCATCACCTAACGGAGGAAGATCACCATCACCTCCCATAATAAAATACGCACTACACTTACGGGACTAATGACCTTAGCAATTAACGGGTCCGTAATCACTAATCAGTCGTTTAGGGCGTTTGGGAAGAGTTTAAACGAGGCCCTTGAACCCTTGGTTCCTTAACGAATTCCCTGTTACAAGGTTTGAATTCTCTGATCTTCCACTATTTTTGCAACTTAATAACAAATTAATGTGGCTTAGAATACTAAGAGTACTGTGAAAATCTACGTATCCCTCAAAATTAATCCGTCTGTTTTTTACTGCTTAAATATTTGGCACACATTCGTCCATCTCGTATTGAATACAATTTTGCAAAAAATTAATACACATTTTTAGTCTTTTCCCTGAGATACAGCGCGGGTTTAAATTCTTCTAGTTCAGTAGGCTCCTCGTTAGATTACGAGTTCTCATTCAATATATAAAATATTAATTAAATCTGACTGAGCAAACTGTTTGCCTAATATTTTTAGTATTAAGTTTGTAGTCAGTTTATTACTTCTTACACATTTTGACATTTATTTTCAGAGTTATAGGAAATCCAGTTTAATTTATGTAAAGCATTCTGTTCGTTTGAAACTCTCCCAACACAATTATTTTACATCAGCAAATTTGAGAAGTGCATTGATACAAGATAAATAGTTCGAGTCATACATTACATTCTTCTTTGCAATGTAGAATAAAAGGAAGTAATTACATTTCTCAGACTCAGATCTTTAGTGTTATATGTCTATAATCGTACACAGATCTATTGCCTCGTTGTCCAATCAAGTTTCAGTAATAACTGATTACGAAAGTACGTGGCGGTTCGAAAAACTACTGATTATATGACTGATTCACCATTATTATGCAATCTAGTTATATAATCCTTTTAATGTTCGTGGAACAGATTACTCGCCAAAGCTATTATATGAAATTCGTATTGAATCATTTTACCGTATATACTCTCTGGTCAAGGACGTAATCTTCTAGTGACTATGAAACAATGATTTAAAGAGTTTTCAAAAGTGTAATTGGCGTTGTAAAAATTTTGTTCTCCGCGTATATTCTTATAAAAATCTTGTTTGGTAGTTTCCCACAAGAGGAAGTAGAGAGCGCTGGAGTCGAGTCAGAACAGATGAACGAGTTGCTACAAGGCACGCGGGACAGTCGGTGTCAAGGTGTAGAACGGTGCTGAACGGAGAGTATGATGCTGAATGTTGACCAGATCCACGTGTTGTAATAAGTTTTATCGTTATTATATTTCTTTATTTTAAAACTAAGTTGGAGTGTTTCTTTAACAATCCCCAATAATCTGATTCACACACACACACACACACACACAGGTATATATATTGTGACGTCACGGAGTTAGACAACCCCATAACGTCACCATTATGTAAAGTATCTCACTAACAGGGAGGACTAGGGTACGCGGCGGAGCGATGGCCGGTAAACGCGCCATCTGCCCACAGCTTTTCAAACTACGACTCCCGAACTAGTGAGTAATGTTTTTACGTGAGGTCACGAAAGGAGGAGAATATGCACCCCTCCAAAAATTTCCCCAGGCGCGAGTATCATAAGTATCGCGGCGCGCCTCGGAGGAACTCTCTTTTACGACAACTACGACGGCGACCGGAAGAAACTCTCTTATACGGCAACTGCGGCGGCGACCAGAAGAATCTCTTTTGCTACAACTGTAACGGCGAGTACAAATAGGAGTTCACTTTAACTTGATAGTTAAAAGCTAGCTCGGAAAAGCGTATCTTAGCAAAGTGAAGTAATTAGGAGATTGAGTGCAAAATCATTCGTCGCGGTCACAATAATTCGGAGAGCAAGCCAAGTAACTGTTTTGACATCGGAATAACTTCAAAAGTTGTAAAATTCGCGCAGAAGGACAGTAATTTAATTCAGCATCTCACATTGCACGCTGAGATCACACATGCCTAAAGTGTGGTAGGTCGGCCGAGCATGTGAGCATAACTCTTGCAACATTAATAATTTTGAGGCTGGAAGCGCGAACGAAAGTGTAGGAAGCGGTGGAAGACGGACGACCCCAGGAAGAAAGAAGCGTAGGCGAGAAGGACTTGGTCTAGAGCGAGGATAGTACGGTTTCGGAACGAGAGAAAGGTGTGGAAATTGGTGGCTTGGCGGCGTTCGAGCGGAAGGGACTGCTTTCGTCTCAACACAGCACGCGAGACGAGGCGGCAACGCGGGGCGAGCGGCAGAAAATCCCCAAGGTTACCTACAGGCGAGCGACGCAGAGCTGGTGAGGTAAAGGCAGTGTTAAAAGCGGGTGAAACGTCTAAAATAGGAGGGAGAAGTATTTCGAACTGTGTGAGGGGCAGTTTCCACGCCATTTACCGCACGTGTCAGTAGATTCATTTAAAGAAGTCTACCTTGTACAATTTTACGTAAATGATTCAGAAATTTTATATGTTGTACAGTTAATATTATCCAGAAAGATCACTTTGTTGTATTATGTTTCAAGTAATTGCTTTTGTGACATGTAAAAGGGTTTGAATTAAGTAACGTGAATGCCACGTATATTTTTTTGTGTTCAGTATTATAGTGAGTGCGAAGCCCAAGGCTAGCACCTGTGAAAGGGTTTCTTTGAAACAAGTATCAAATTCATTTGAAAAGAAGCCGTGCACGGAAAACTAGAGGCCAAAAGAGTAAATAATTTAGTAGGGGAAAAACTCAGCAAGGAGTAATTAAATCCTAAATTGTAGTTGACGAAAGTGTGTTCAGGCAGTCGAGGTGACGCCTATATGTTTTGTTTTTTTGTCTTGTTTCATTTTTTCAGTGACCAGCTACTTAAAGTGCAATAACCTATTGTGAAATTGCGTCACTGTAAATTTTCTCATTGAATATATGTTCATATTATTATTATTATTTTATTTGATTCATTGTGTTAAGGGTTCAGACCTTTCTCATACCCGAAAGATCCTGCTTCCTGAGAATTGTAAGCTCGCTTCACGAGCATTCATGCTATCACAACCCACCACGTGTGGTAAAGTAGGTAAAGTAGGTAGGTGGGCGTGTTACAATATATATATATATATATATATATATATATATATATATATATATATATATATATATATATAATTCTAAATTCTTCTACCGCCATTTTATGGTTATTTAACCCTCTGCTAGTTTTAGCATCGCATCCGTGGTGGGAAGGGACATATGGTCTCACGGACAAGATTTAGTGCTAAATGTAAATGAAGAATCGCGCGTGGATAATGAATTTTTGCATCCGCCACCATCCGAGTGACACTGATCGAAGAATTGGCATCATCCTGGTAGTGACAGTCTCAGACCAACTGTACGTAGCTTCATTTACGATCTTGCTACTACATTCACTAAAGCAAAAGTATTTTCTAAAGTGAATTAAAAATGAAGAAGTTGGTCGAGAGATGCTTTTGTATTTATTGACTGATTGGACATACTAGCTTCTCAAGAACTGCGTAGAAAAAAATATGATAGAAAATAGACACACTGAAGCATTTTGAAACTAGGAATGAAGATGTTAGATTATCATGGTAGTTACGCGACCAACCGAAGTAAAATGAGAAGTCTTCATTAAATTACATTATATTTTTCAGAAATGGTCAACAAATTAAACGCGAAGCGTTTTTGGACGATCACTAACAACAGAGTACGATTTCAACACCTAAACGCAATGAACCTTCATTTAAATAATAGACTACTTTTCAAAGATAATTTCAATAATAACGTTCTTACTAGTATTAAGTTAAATACAGAATATTTAAAATTTCACATCTTTCCCGCTACCTTTCATCATAGTATATAATAATAATAATAATAATAATAATAATAATAATAATAATAATAATAATAATAATAATAATAATAACATTATGTTTATTAATGTTGATGTTTAGGCCATTAAATCTGTTCTTTTTCAGGTCCTCGTTAAATATTGTTTATTTGAAATGTTATAACACAGAGGAAGGCAGAACTTTGCATAGTATAAAGATCAATTACAAAGTGGTTATTGAAATTTATTGAAACTTTATAACTTTGCATGTGACATCAGGTCAGTTTCAAGAATCAATTGCAAAATTTTACCAGTTCGCCTCAGCATAGAAGAGAGAGCCAGTTTTGCGGCTATTGTTTTGCCGCTACTATGCAATTATAAACTATTCATAATAAAATATATTGATGTAAAACCCAACTCTCACTGTTACTTAGTACATAAGACGCGCGTATATAATATTTATAGACCTTGTAAAATGTCAATATTATTTAAGGTAGATCGCGGCACACTTTCAATGAAAAAGACGAAGAGAGAAGTTAGCAACCCGTGAAACATCTCATATTATTGCCCATTATTTCGGATATGGTATAAAGTAAATATTCTGGCATATTGCTACCTGGAGGTTTCTTTTCATTGCAGCCCTGAAACAGTTTTTACTTCCGCATAACGGCTTCTCCCTTCACATCCGAACGTAGGTTCATTCTTTAAATGCTCTTAATTTTCTTCTACCATGAGGCTGGCAGAACTTACTCCTCTGACATACGAAGTGCGCTAAAAATAAAAAAAAGCAGAAAATGTGTAAAATATGGTTCTTCGACGCATTAAATAGCGTTTCTACAGAACAAACTGAGTGGCGCATTTATATTGATGCGCATTTATATTGACGTGGATGTTTTTTTGAGAAATAAGCATCGAATGAAAAATATTAAACTTTTCAAGAGGTAAATGCACTCATGTTAAACATTCAAGAGCTAGAACATACAGTCTGTCTACATCCATTCGCTTGAGTTTGTGAGAGCCAATTTTGAAATTTTAAATACTCCCAAAAAGTTTTGTACCACTTCGTATTTCCAGGAAAAAGTAGATTTTTTAAATATTTTTTTCTTTCATGTGGACATTCTTTTATTTCAGTGTAGACAAAAAAAGCGAAGTATTAATTTTATGTCAAATCTGCGACAGAGAATACCATTTTTTGTGGGCGTTTTCGACGCTCCTTAGATGATGTAATTAATGATTTGGACTGAAGATGAAAATGTGATAACAAACAAAAGTGAATCATACTTCTCTACTTGATTGTTTAGAATGAGACATGAACCATTACTTACTTTCAATAGTAATGAGAAGTTAGGTGTACGATGTTGCCTCGTTATGAAATTTAGCGCACAAAGTCTTGTTCGACTGTACAGATTTGCGTGGGTGAGCTAATCGTCGAAAGATGACGCACATTATGAAGCTTCAACGATCGCCTGTGTCTCTCAAAAATTGCCAGAGCCAAGTAGTTTCTTCCAGTGGTTTAGAAGACGAGTTTCCAGCGAAAGGAAGTGGACGAAATCCGCTGAAAGGGAAATTATGAACGCGGGAATGCTGACGAAGTATGCGGAGGGCCGGCCGAACAACGCGCGGGGGGAAGCACGGTGGCGCGCAGGGGCGCGGGGGGGGGGCGATGCGGGGGGCGCCGGCGCCGCAAATGCCTAAAACGCCGCGCCGCGAAAATTGCGTTTCTCGGGCGCGGGGCAGCGGCGACGGCGCGGGGCGACGGGACCGGAGGAGTCGGACGGCAGATGGGAGGGCAAGGGTAGCTGAAGCGCCGAGGCAGCTGAGGGCTGTGTGGCCGGCGCAGGGGGGAGGCGTGGTGGAGTGGTGATGGTAGCTTGTGCAGTGGGGGTATGTCGGGAAGGTCGTAGGTGACGGGGTGGAGGTGGTGGTTGGCGGGAAAGGCGAAGGTGTCGGGTCCAGGCGGCGGCGATGGGGCGGAGATACCTTGTTGACATCGAGTGGAAAGAGAGACGCGGAAGCGGGAGTTGACGGGGTGACGAGGGTGGACGACACGAGGACTGGGAAGGTCGCGGGCGGCGGGGCTGGATAAGCCAAGGGCGATGACAAGGGAGCGGGATACATTAGTGGCGGAGGGAGCGGACCAATGGAGAACGGGCGTTGAGGCGAGTGACGGGGGTGGATGATGATGGGCGGGGACTGGGAAGTCGCGGGCGGCAGTGATGAGTAATGTGATTGCGCCGGTTGTGGGTGGCGGTGTGGGGTGGGGTACGTAGCCGGCGAGGGATGTGAGAAAGCGAGAGACGAGGTAGAGGGGATGAGAGCGGCGAAGACGGATAAAGCGAGGGCGCCGGAGTAGTGAAGAAGCGAGGTGGGAGATTTGGTGACGGAGTATGGCAAGGGAAGCGGGGGGCAGGGTTGGAGGGGTGAGGCAGGTAGGAGCGGGTAAGGCGAGGATGAGGGCTTGGTAAGCAGAGAGATGGGTGGAGTCAGTGACGATTGTGAGAGATGGGAAGTGGGAGACAGGGGTTTACAGGTTATAAGATGTGGGATGACGGAGATTGAGGGTGTAAAGGTGATGAGAGGGTGAGGCGGGGACGTCGGGGTTGGGAAGCAGTGAGGTGGAGGGATTTGGTGGCGGAGTGTGCGGGGGAGGCGTGGGTTGAGGGAGCGTGTTGATTGGTCGGCGCTGCCCACTGCGTCAGCTCTGTCGGCCTGTCAATAAACCGGGCGGTGCGAAGGAACCGAAGGAAGTCGCCCAGAAGTTTGGCTCCGAGAGGAGAAACAGTTTCCTTTCCGCTGTATCGCTGTGGAGGCCCCGAGGAGGCAGCCTCCGCTTTTCAGAGACCCACAATTTTCCTCGCTAACTAACTTTTAATTCCCATCTGATCTTTCTCTTGCTAATGACAAAAACTGTCCATTGGTTTTCTCCAGACGTAAGTTATGTTTTTGCTGTTGTGGCGTTTATAAATTTCTTGAAATAAACCGTTTTAATGGCGTCAATATATTAAATTCACGGTTTTACTTTTAGTAAAGTGAAAATTAAGATTCACTCAAATACAAAAAAATGAATGTGTAAAATTTGGATTAAATATTCACGAAAGATAGGATAATGCATAATGTAACTTGTTACAGAGTCATAATTGGTTCAATAGCCTGATTGAATCATTTTGGACAGTTCCTTTTCTCGACTCTTTATTAGGATCTTTAGAATGAGAATGGACGTGAAGACAATATCATTTCCAACTGGGAAGCAGATATCTGTGTTTTTAAACAGATGTGATAATTGTTTATGCGAACTAGCATTAAAGCATCATGTAGCTTCTGTCTGTTCTTGTGTTTCGTTTAAATGAGATGCTCTTTCCTATTCTTGTGTGTATGCATTTTTAATGCGTCATAAATGCAACGTATGAGTATTTTCTACTACACTATTTATACAGCGTTACAAATTCCACAAGTGTTGTTTAAGAGCATGTTTCATTCATTTCGTACATGCTCTGCTCGTACTTTTCGTTCTATCGTTTTTTCGCTATTTTTCCTTTAAAGGATGATTCTAGAGGTAGAGAAGGTTTTTTGTTGTTTATTCCAAATTAATAGATTGTTGATAATACCGAGGCATGCACATATAAGCAATATTGCACCCATTATTCAGTACACATCACCTGTAATTGATAATAGTATCCTCAATTAGCATCTCTCTCAAATCCGTATTCAATATCTCTTAATCCTAAATGCGGACATGATCTCAAATTACACCCGAAAGAAATGAATTTACGGTAAAATGATGGGGAGAGGAAATAGCAGTATTTCGAAAATTCTTCATGGGTTGGCTTGAATTGAAACCTATCCGGCGCCACAGCGGATGGTCAGCGTTCTCACCACTGCGCAACGCGTCTCAAACATAAAATCCGGGAAAAAGTTGTTATAACTATGGCAGAGTAGAGTGTGATACTGCGATCTTGTAGCCATCTAGCCAGTAAGCAATTGATTTCATTTGGTTTGATTTGATTTGATGTAGCTTCGTCAAAGAACAATACAACCATACGTGACGTATGAGAGATAAATATAAGTATAAACATCACGAGCTTTCTTGGACTCCGAAATCTTTTTCCCGCGCTTTTACTATACGTAGTTAAATTATGAATAAATGAAGCAATAAAGCGAGGTTAGCAACTTTTGAATAGTAGAAATTTTCGCTCTCGAAAAATAGAAACCAGATTTGTACCGAGACTCTACTGAATTCATTTTATTGAATTTCTGCCAAAACAACAACCCACTTCTCCATCTATATTCCTACTACAACTACTAAAGAACACAAAGCTACATTTACGTTCAGATGCAAAGCAAGGGAACATCTCAGTATTGGCTTAATGAATCAGGGAAACTGATCAGAGAAAATGAATCAGGGAAACGAGAAACATTATCGAGATAGGAGTCATTGACCTAGAAGCCGAAGTACATTACTTGTTACAGGCATATTTTGCGTAAAAATTTTAACTAGTTCTTCAAATATCATGATTATTTTTGATGGCCACTGCGAACCACAGGGGCTTTGAGCCCCGAGGGACAGAATTTGACGTGGTCACACTGGGTATTTGGTTCTACTGGGACGTTTCAGTTCGGATTTAAGCCCAGGCGACAGCTGACGGAAGCCCAACTGTCCTTCAGAATGTTAACGCATACATAACGAAAGTATTTTTCGATGCCGTTCTACATCGCGAGTCTATTCCATGTGAAGCTATTGCTAGTGCGATGTTGTCATCGTGACAACGTTCTTGTCTCTTCTCTTCTCCGAAAACAAATAGCGCTCTTTGAAATCTCAAGGTAAATGCAAGAGTTGGGCGAAGTGATCGTGAATAATGGTAATGATGATGATAATGATTATGGAGACACGTGCGCGAAAATACCGAGAAACTCTAACACCTACTAATTTATACACTTCGAATTTCAGGTATAGTGACCAGGAAGGTGAGTAATTTGAACATTACATCAAAGGTTGGCCCGATTACACTTTTATAAAGTCACAACATGGATATCAATTACTGAATGGAACATTTTCGTCGTATTTGACACGTTTTACAGATGACAAAGTGAGGGGTAAACTAATTAATTAAACCATTATGTCTTATTGATTCTGATTATGTCATAGCTTTTCCATTTCAGAGGGTAGATATAGAGGAGGTAGATCAGCGCCGAATAAGCCGATAACGCGCTTTCGATTCACTTTGCTTCTACGAGTGGTCGACGTTCTTATTTCAGATGGGTGTAAAATGTCTATAAAGCAATTCGTTCGCGCAAAGGTACTTGTGTATAATTTATTGAGTTGCTCCGTGCAGTCGACAAGTCGAGTGTAGAAAAAACACTATTCACGCTGTACAATCGTAGCTAGTCATCGTAGCCTTCCCTCGTATGCCTGCCCTTGCTCACCTCTCAACTCCCACCGAATCTCCCGGCTCTGCTCCATGGCTCATCCCCCACCCCACTCTTATACCCGCTCCGGCACATACCTCGCCGACCCCGCCTCTCCCCCCACCCCAGTCCCGCCCCCGCCGCCGACCCGGACGCCCGTCCCGCTACCCGTCAGGCCCGTCACAGCCCGCATCCTGACCTCCGCTTCTGTTTGACCCCGCCCTCCTCCGCCGAGCGCTCGAAATAAAACACTCATCCGTGAATGTGTCTGGGAGATGAACGAGCGCCGAGCGAGGGACGTCGAGGACGGAGGACGTCAGTCGTTTAAGGTGAGCTACGTTCAGCAACCTCTGGACGTCAAGGATGATGTTCCTTTTCCTTTCCAATCTATAAGTATCATGAACTTGAACGGTGACTGTGTGAGCACTTCGTGGAACATTTTTGGAGCTATGTTATCTTCAACTTTTCTTAGGTATTATTTCAAACCTGTGATAATTAATTATTTCATTATTTATATTATTCATAACGGACATTATTTCCTTTAGTAACTCTTGCAACTGTCGCCTTTGGGGAAGGTGGCCTTCGCTTCGTGGCGCTGCCGTCCGTTAGAGGCTCGGCGCCGCGAAGACAACCTTCCCCAAAGGCGACAGTTGCGAGGGGAAATATTGACCGTATAATTTAAAATCACATGTCGGAAAGTCTATTTTTGTACTAAAATTTCTAATAAAATAATAAAATTTGATACTTCATTGGATTTCTAGTTTCATGGTCTATCCATTGCTGGCGAGAAAAATATATCATTCCATTTAAAAAATCGATTAAATTTCTCAAAAACTAAAATTATTGCGAACAATATCTGTACAGAATATTACTTGCCCCATGATTCTGCATTGTTGAGCGGAATCTACATTTCGATATCGCAAACTGTTAAGAAGTTATGGGGGTGGCCCACAGTTGCTGAGACATCCTGTATAGTGTTTACGCGCACTTTGGGTGAGGGTTTAGATTACCAGCGCGCGGTTTCGATCCCGGACGAGGTGCATGGATTTTAGAAGAGCGGAAAATACTGGCTATGTCACTCTTGTGGCACGTAAAAGAACCCTGACATATGCCCGGCAAAATTAAATCCCTCCGACAATCTCCATCGCTAACAAGATACCACTTTCTCCCAAACAGGTCACTCGAATAGTTAACTGAGACCGACATCTAGAGGAGAAACGGAGACCGCCTGCTCGACAGGTCCCCAGACCCGCGTCGGAGGTAGGCATCCAAGAAAGCCTGGGTCGAAAAGGAGGCTGGCATCCGGAACTGCTTTGAATATCCTCTAAAGGATATCCTCCTCCAGATATCCCTCCTAGCGATGCACTTCCACCCCCCACCAGCCGGGATTTGTTCTATTCTTCCGACTGCGAATACGTGTAAATGAATGTGACGGTGGGGGATAGGACAAGAAGTCAGGAGGGAAGAACTCTTGCGCATCGTATCTGACTTCAGCCAATGAGCTTTATGCATTAGTTTTCGTCACTATATTAGCGATAATTTTGAATGCAAACAGATTACAGAATTATCAGATTGGTACTAGTCATTGAAACTGATATATGTAGAATTTCTTTTAATTATTGTATCTTTTACATTTTCATCGTGTTCTTTTTGGATGGTTACCGTTGAAAATTGTCACTTTGTACTAGTTTCAAAATGTTGCTCTACACATTTCGCTCTCCATGCAACATGACGGCCAACTTCTGGTCTGGCTATTCAAACGAAGTTCCCTGCAGTGGTTACGTGGTTCGTGACGTCAACTGGTGCAAAGTACACTGGAGTAACTCATCCGTATCTTTGCACCTGGAAGAAGGAAGAATCACACGCAGCCTGTTGGTTATGGTACTGCTCCAGCATTGATCGGAGCCATCCCAGATGGTGTAAAGAATGGCAGCAAGGGAAAGAACAGTGCGGAATGAGAAGGGAAATGTGCAGGACATTGCGGTCAAGAGATAGGAATGTCAGGGAGCGCAGGTACAGGACTCGGCGTGGCATGACTTGGCGTGGCGTGGCGTTACATGCCGTGCCGTGCCGTGCTGTAGCAAAGCTCAGTGGGGCAATGCGTGTCGGCGAGTGGCGGAAATCTGAGAGCCGGCGGGAATGGGGGAATGCGGCTTGCCCAGGCTTGGTGTGTCGCGAGTGACAGAGCGTAGTGTATGAAAGCGGGGAACCACGGCGGGGCTAGGCGATGCGGTTCATGAAGCTGGCGGAGTGGGCGAGCCGGAGACACCGCCAGAGCACATCTCCCTTTGACGCGCAGCTGGTCCGGGCGCCGCGCTGCAACAGCGCCACAGGGCCCTCGGCACGTCACCATCATCCCCCGCCCGTGGGCATTCCGTTGAATCCACAGCAGAACCACGCCCCTCTACCCGGATAGAGTTGCATCCGCCGGGAAACTACTCCTCCGTCAACGTGGAGCCGTCACGCGCTTGATTGATTGATGTTTCGGGGGACTGTGGTCACTGTCTCGTTGGTATAGTAAATGTTTTATTTCGGGAGGTGGCGGTGATTCCTTTCCAGCTGAATGGTGAGATCCGGCGTTGACCTTCTCGTACCCTGCAAGGGATTTCTACTCCATGTATCTCTCCCAGTGAGGCACTGTCGCAGCCATGACAAGCTCTAAGCTCCCAACTTGTCTCCCGGAATGTGTGATAGTGTGATACATGTTAATGTGTATGAAGGTATTGGATTCGACAAGGAAGAGGAAAAAATGACGGCTCGCGCTCCGTGACCTGTTTGTTAAGGTCTTGTCTTGAGTTCGATTTCAGTGACAGTTGATGCTTTTCAAGCGCGAGAGCGTCACATGCTCAGGACGCTGACCGTTGCAGAGCCCCAGCTGACCCGACCGAAAGGGGCCACGCTTTCTTTTCGCCTCGAGATCCCTTCATGCCGTTTTTTGCGGGGTGCATCTCGAGCGAATTTCTCCTGACCCCGGTTCCGAGCACCACCGACTTTTTCCCTCGGTATGTTCAATATGTTCCTTTCCTCCTCTCTGGTCACTCACTTGGACTTCTGGTCACTCTCCTCTCTGGTCACTCACTTGGGGCTCTGCAATGTATTTTGTTGAAAGCACCAGATACATGCACATTCGCATCTCTCCTTTTTTGTTATTTTAAAACTAGTATTTCGCGATGATTCATTTCATTCATACTACACGCCATATAGTTTTTTGAAAAAGATCCTAAATCTTTGTTGATGATAGCTTCGGAAACAAATGACAAATCAGAAGTTCTAAAGCACACTAAAATAATGATCATGTGTGACTACAACGTATATTGTCCTCATTGAGAAAGATAGGAAAACTATAGCATAGTGCTGCTTGTAATAATTGTAGTTGATAGCTTAATGTTAAATAAAAATGCCATTGAATATAAGAGACGAGTCGGAAAATCGAAAATTACAGTTCCACAAAAGAAATGTATTATTTTTAAGTGTAATTGAATAAACGCATATACATATGTAGATTTTACAAATAAACTTACACTAAGGTTTTTTAAAACCACCAATGTTAAAAAAAACATTCGTTATTTCTCGAAATGCACTAATGATCAATGTACAAGACATACATTGCAGGAACTTGACGTTATATTTTTCTCTTGCCATTTGAAATGAACAGATTGATGTTCAAAACGTAGCATGGTATACAATATTATCGGTGCCTTATTATCGAACGTAATAAATAATGACGGTATTTGTGCAATGTATATTAAAAATGCCCATCTACTGTTTACATACAGGGTTCAGTTCATCTACAGTTACAATAAGAAAATAAATTTTATTTTCACTAAGAGAGCCATTGAAGGGGAGAAGCAGCTCACTGCGCTGCACGATGGGTTTTCTAGAGGAGGTATATCCCGCAAAGACCTCACGTGCCGCCTACATCCCTGATCTTTTTTTTTTTGGCCGGGCAAAGCTCTTGGTGAGTGCTTTCTTTCCGTCTTCTCCGTGCGGGAACCACTTTCCGTAAGGCTTCCTTCGATAACATATGTATTTCCGAAGGCCCTCGTCCCACGCCAAAGAGCAACCTTCAAGGCTTCTCCAGCTCTTCTCCCAAACACGCTGCTCTCCGTTGGATTACGAGGATCATCGGCGTAGTCTTGTAAGAGTTTAAAAAAAGAAGGTCATTTGACAGAAAATAACAGTAAGTGGTTTGTGATGTGGATATTTTAGTTAAAAATGCTGCATCAAGGAAGATGAAGGAACGAGCTTTGATGTTGACAAAACAGAACGAGATAATATTGTTGAAACTAATCAGTACAAATATAAATAATTGCATATTTATTTTGAAACTTAAGAATATTGTAATTGCATTTTAGCCATAATATATGTTTAGTATATCAATATGTTATTTACAACAATCATACATACGTACTCCATTTTTGTAGGTGAACTGAGATATATGTTTGTAATATATAACAAAACTGTGTATAGTGGAATCATAAATCATTTCGTTACCAGCAAACTTGTTTGTTTGTAAATTAAAGTTTCCATCAAAATGAAGTTTTTTACGTGAAAAAATTGGAGTTTTTGTTTTTAATTGTTTCTTATGCATTGAGGTGTGTACTTTTTAATGCTTAAGACCGTTTGATTCTAAGTTTGTTCCTTTTTTATTTATTGGTACTTTTCTGAATGCGTGCTCATATACCGCGGCCCAAGCCTATTTGCAGTTCTGATGGCCATGAGCGCTTAAAATTAAAGAAAAAATTGATTATTGTGTGAGACATTTAAAAAATGCAACATAAACTAATGTAAAATCTTTATGTTATCACATTAAAGGCAGAATATCTATTTTGGACAATTTTTTCCTTGTAGTTAGGGATTAATATTAACATACCATTTTAGAGCTAATGAATCTTAATCTGGCTTTTCCCTAAAGTTACTATTTCTCTTCTTTCGTCCGACTTGAAACATAACTCTTCAAATTTTATATATATTTTTGATTCACTTTTTATGTAATAGCAGATTGTCAATTCTTGTGCCTAAACCTCAAATTGTTATAGGAAAAGCATATTATCAATAATCAATTGCTCTGTTAATCGATATTGTAGCTAGTGATCTTTAAAAGATCTACTTCAAATCTCTGTCAAGTACTTACAGCCCCTTATCATTCTTCAAATTTAGGTTCAGACGTTATTCTTTAATGCAAAAAACAATCTTAACATCCCGTTACTCGCGCGGCCATTCGTAACAGGAGTGCTCGCGCGTTGGACCCCGTCCAACACACCTATTACGAAGTTTATTTTCTATTAACATCATTAATACATTTTTCTTATTTATCTGTGCCTATAGTACAATTGAATACACCATGAAAAGAAACGCAAATAATTAATTACAAACCATACTGAAGCTTTTATTATGTTTCAGTTCAGCACGGCTATTCGTAGCACGTTGACTACGTCCAACGCTTGCACTATTTGGTTTTCTATATCTTTTAATATTTACGTTTTTTACAGTAACAAAGAGAAATGCACAAGCACAACATTTGAAATATTAAAAACTCTTATATTACAGAAAAAATCTCATTTTGATCAATTACGCAAAAACACTATTCTATATGCCCGTATTCGAATGTTGCATTCTATCAAATAGGCACAGCGATTTTCCTTCAGGATATGGCGATAAAGTGCATAACAGAGATAAGTTTATTGACACCCCTTCTCAGAGAAATAGAAGCATTGTTTTTGTATGTGGAAGGCAAACATTCCTATCTTAACTGGAAAAGAAATTTCTGTTTGACTCTACCCAACAGCGCGAGCGTTAAAAAAGAATAATAAAAAATGTTTAATGGTTCATGAGTTACTTTGTTAATACCCAATCCTAAGAGTAAGCATGTTTACATGCTATTAATATACATGTTACTATTACTATACATACAAATAAATACAAATAAAATTTTAAAATTCAGATAGATGAGTACCTTTCACGAAATTAATGTAAAGAGAATAAATGTAAAAGAAAAATATTCTGCATTTTAAGAAATAGAACTTATTCTCAGATGGACCCGAAACACTATCATTATTTAACTGCTGTGACTTGAAACGATATTTCTAACTAATTAATAGATGTAGGAGAGTCTGAAAGACATCAGTCAAGAGATCATTTAATCGCAATTTGCTACACCATTAATTAAAAGTGTATCATAACAATAATAATAATAATAATAATAATAATAATAATAATAAGTATGAATAAACTGAAAGATCTGTCACTGAAATATTAGTATTGTTTAATAATATCCTCTATCATAATTGTTTCACTATTGTTGCTGATATGGTGTTTAAGAGGTTCGACTTGTCTTATAAGAAAGTCGACTGCTTCGTTTCCAACCGCACACTGCGCCAGTGGCTCTCTTTGTTTGCACGAGGAAGCAGTTCTTCGACGTCTCAAAAAGAAAATGATTAAAACATCACGTCTCGCTCTGGTCGAGTTGCGTGCCCTCCCCTTCTTCCCTTTGATCGCTTCGCGTCGCCCCTGACGTCGATTCAATTGCGAAGGTGATGCACGGGGCGACAACGGGGGTCACGAAGGACACTCTCCACTCCTTTCGCCAGTGTATCAGGAGACCAGTCCCTCTCTAACCTCTTCCACTTGCAAACTCATTCTCCGTCCGATATTAACATGTACATGCCCTATATGGAATTAAGCTGCCCCAATCACATTAAATAAGTTACAAATCTGTCAAAAGAAAATCTTAAGAATGACAGTAATTTCCCCCTGCTTTCTCAGCAGTAAGACACTGCACAACGCTCGTACAGTAGAACCGATTACTTCCTTTATTACGAAACTGGCTCATAATTTCTTCAATAATTTAAATAAATTACAAGGATCAATCACTTATGAAATAGGAACTAATCAACGCTCACTCTCCCACTTCAGAAACTGAATCACATTTCACATTTTTCTTCATTACCTCTCCGCCATTAGATAAGATAAGATAATTTCTTGCATTTACCTGTCCCTCTCATTGTAATTCCTTTCTAAACCTTGTCATCGCTCTCTAACGAAATTGTCTCATAATAACCTTGGTCGAAGGTATAACCTAATTAAATCACAATTACGGAGGGGACAAGAAGATACCCCCTTCTAACTTTGCTGGTAGAAAGTTGCTCGGTCAATCAACTGAAGAGACGCACGGCTAAACGTTGTACTGTCTGTAAAATAAAATTAAAATAAAAAAACACTTTCCCCGCTTCGTTGCGCATCCCCTCTCCCCGCTGCACCTTCCTCACCTGTCCTATGTATCGACAGCCTGCTAAGGAGCCTTGGCTGACCATCGGTGACCCAGCCTTTCGGCCATGGGATTAGGGGTTCGTGAGGTTAGCACAAAGACATCCCTTCACAGTATGTCCTGGTCTTCATAACCTTAAGGTGGGCTTTCTCATCGTCACACGTACTGGGACTTTTGTAAGGAAAGCGCACAGTTATTATTTTGGTCCGGCCGGGAATTGCACCCGGGGTTATTCCGCGGAAAGAGGCCACGCTAACCAACGAGCCACGGAGAACGTGCTGTGCCCCATTCCGCCCCGACCACAACCACTCCTCCACTTTCCACCTCGCACTGCTTCCCCTCGCTCTGCTCCAGTCTGTCGATTGATTGACTGATTAATTATTTCGTCTTTCCGGGGGTCAACTGCTCCCAAATTTTCCCCGTAAGTGTAGTGTGTGGCTGTCAAGGGAGGGAGCGATGTTCTTCCCCTCGGCTTGTAGGGTTTCTCGCATCCAGGTATCTCCCACGAGCGATGCACTGCTACTGGCGGGGAAGTCCTAATTTCCCGACTGGTCTTCCAACACATGTAGTGGTATATTGGATGTAAGTGTGTGTAAGTATGGGGTCAGGGTATGTCAAGGAAGAGAAAGGAAAGATAACGCGCGATCCGTCACCCGTTTGTTAGGGTACTGCTCCGGCAATCGCCTGGTGTTGATCGGAGAAACCATGCAAAACTACCGATTTGAGCAGCCGGCCGATAGAATTTTCTTCCAGACAACGACTGAATTGCACCTGGCTATCTAGCTGAGGTCAAAACTCCTGCCGCCGTCGGCACTTCAACTCTAGAACCGGTCAGAGGCGCTGCATTGACATCCGTTGATGCTTTGGACCATTCCCCCCGCTCTCACTCTCTCGCACTCCACTCCCCCCCGCTCCACCCCACACCACATCGATTTCGATTGGATGACACCGCAACAGCTGATTAATATTCAAGTGCCATTATAAATATATCTAAGTATAGGACCGCGTTGAGTCTCCACTGCGATTAAAGGTCTTGTGGGCGCTGCACCGGCCACTGATTGTGAGCTAGACGCCACCGCCACTGTCGCCACAATTTGGGGACCTCCGGCAGTATCTAGTGGTGCCCTTGGATCTTTTCTGCAGGCTGAGATAGTTTAGTGCCAGCATTGCTGCTACCTCTGCATCGACTCTGGCCGGGAGGTCCTACATTCGAGTCCCGACGGTGGTGGATAAATGCTAGTTAACGAAGTGGAATTGTGCCGCTGCCGCGATCTTTCCTTCCTCTTCGTTATCATAAACTCTTCCCTTATAATGCGATTTTTCCAATGCTGTCTCTAACATTTCATCAGCAGTACGGTGCCTTCCAATTGAGACCTCACACGTCACTACAGTGACATAAGTATGGTGGTTGTTTTACTTCACAGGCATCTATGAATAAATAACACTATTCACACACAATACACTACCACATAAGTCGGGGAACCAATCCAATGTCGGGAGCTTAGAGCTTGTTCCGGTGGGGACGATGTCTCGCTGGAGGAGGGGAAAATTCGAACTTCCCGTTGACTTCACTAACGGAACTAATGTTCATAGCACTTAACGCGCCCGTAAATTTCAATCAATCAATTTCCTTGTCTATCTTTAATCGATCGTTTTTTTCCAAGCGAAAAAAAACCTGGTTCTTGTTTTGCAATGCCATTGACTTCTTGCTTCTTCTCTCAAACATCATGCTAATTTTTCTTCACAACCATCACTGGTCTTCATAGTCATTTTTCCTCGCAATTTTTTCTGCATTTCTCATTCTAAAAATCATCGGCTTCATGGATGACCATACGATGATATCTTCACTTTTATTCTCTTCACTTGTTACGAAAACTATCATTATCTTTTGTTTGCTTCCGGTTATTTATATCTCCCATACATATTTTCCTTCCATTTCTCTGGTTTCAAAAACAGACATTCCTTCTTACTCCAATAATTAAACTTATCTTTTATTTTATTTTCAAATCGTTATATTCCGTGTTGCTTCCGCCTACTTTTTGTTCTCTAAATGTCGACGCCCTTTGTCTCATCTCATCATTTCAACCTTACCCTTTCTTCGTCGTCGTTGCATCGTAACCTCATTTGCGCTCTCCGCCGAGCGGCTGTCCTCGGCGCGTCCCTGCTTATTCCGCCTCGTCGCCAACGATGCACTCCATCAACGCGAGTGCAAATTTCCTCCGCGGGCGACGCCTCGGTTATCTTACATTTTGAGGAGCGACCCCTCGGGCGCCCTGCCGATGCACCTTTCTTTGCTTTATATTTCACGAAATGGCGGTCGCCAGCAGAGAGCGGAGAGGAGGTCAGGGTGAAGCTTAAGAGGCCGCGATTGGAAGCTCAGACGGGGAGGTTGATGCGTGTACTGCTGAGAGACGTGCACGCGGGAAGGTGAAAGGGAGGGCGGTATCCTATAGATATCTATGGATACGTTGCCAAAGAAAATTGTGAAAAGAGGGACAGAGGCAAAGGAATCGAAAAGTGACATGGGAATGTGAAAAATGCAGATTCAGAGGAAATGGAATTTGCTGAAAGGTAGGTAACTCCTTGAGAAGTGGATACGTCAGTGGGTCTGGAGTAACGTTTTCGACCGGCGTTAGATCAACTCCACAAACTAAATGGAAAGCATAAATCAATAGACACAAAAAGACATATGCCGTAAATGCAATATATGACTAATTTTGTCAGTGAAAATGACGTGTTTGTCACAAATAATGAGAGAGAATGGAACTCAAGTACCGGCTTTGCATAAATGGATATCGTCAATATATGATTCTATTGTTAACTATTGCCACAATTTTACAATTTGTACACCTTGTACAATAAACAATTTAGTTATTTTATACCTTTTTATAAGAAAACTCTATTATTTGACTTTTAGGCCCAATGAAATTACTTTCAGACATTTCTCAATAGAATACAATTTTTCATCCCTCAAGAAAAGGGTGCAATCATCAGTTACGTTTAAGTTGTGGAAAATATAGTATATTCCAAAACACATCACACTTTTTAGAACGCAATATATTGAAATGGCAGTATGAAAGCATGTGAGAAGGAGACGTCATGTGTGGTAGTGTAGTGGATGTGTGAAAAAGCGG
This sequence comes from Teleogryllus occipitalis, assembly GCA_011170035.1. Taxonomy (NCBI): domain Eukaryota; kingdom Metazoa; phylum Arthropoda; class Insecta; order Orthoptera; family Gryllidae; genus Teleogryllus; species Teleogryllus occipitalis. Next base: position 219,792 of record BLKR01000380.1, read on the forward strand.
AGAGGAGAGGTCCAGGAATAGAAGGAAAGATATGCCCGTTTGACAGAGTCCTGCCCCAGCATTTGCCTGGTATTCATTGGAGAAACCGCAGAAAGCTACCGATCGGAGCGGTCTACCGCTAGAATTCTCCTTCAGTCAGCGTCAGAATTCGACGTAGCTATTCGACGTAGTACATAGCTAGTGTCGGAATTCCGCCACCGTCAGGAAACGAACGCTAGTGTATACCTCCTGGTCAGAAATGCTGCAGAGAGAGTGGCAATGCTGGCTTTGAGTTAACTAAGACGATGTAAAAAAAAAGGTGTATAGAAATGATAGTCTAAGTGATTGTGAAGGTATTGTTTTATGTTTCAATAGGTAAGCACCTTCTAGTTTTCTCCCTTCGCGATACACCACTTTAAAGGGACATTCTCAATGAAAGGTTACAGTTTGAGTGGATTCAGCTGGAAGAAGTCCTTAGATGAAGAAAATCAAAAAGGGGTACAAATATGAGGATTGAAGAGTTTGTCGGTAATCTCTGCGCTCACGCGACTTGCAGAAAATTTGCACGCTGGTCGATAGTCCAGAGTGAAGTCTTCTCGGGTGAGCGATATAACTTTAGTGGGACCTGCCGATGTACTGTGTAAATTCAGTAACCATCTGCAACATTGAGTGGATTTCAGGGAAGATGATTTAAGATGAGGTTACTACATCCTACTCGTTCAAAGTTGGCAACGTTCCGACTTCAATAAAGCGATCCGAAACAGTGGGGAGGCAAAATGCAGTACAGTGTCCAGTTCTATTGTTCTCTAATGTTAAGAGCTGTGATAACACCCATGGAGGCTATGGGAGATACACGTGGAAGCTGAGAGACGCATTCATCCGAGGATTCAGACGAATACGGATTCACAAGTGCTACTCCCATTTCCTCATTTCTCCTTGGCTTTACCATCATTCATATGACATAACTATCATCTAACGATCAAATGATTCACAACACGAACCCAAATATTGGAATCATAACGATGTTGAAGCTTCCTAAGTAGTTTTGCTAGAGTGAGACGACATTTTTAATAGAACACAGAGCGCGTCGAGTTGAAATATGTGTGGTGGTTCCGTATTTCCTCCTGCTCTCTCTAACCTATTCTTTCTTTTCTCTATCCATTAAATAAGTGTTATTTTATATGCTAGCTCTGATATGTGCGTTACGGAGTACCATCATAGAAAATTTTATAATTAGGTCGTGAGGGCGCGGACTGATCCTCCACAGGAAATCAAATAATAATAATTATTATTATATGAAAAAGGAAAGGAAATCATCAATAACCCAGTTTTCACGTAAATATCAATGTTCTGTCATTTATTGCCGCTTTCCTCAGTGATCTCCTTGCTAATATAACATAACACAATGCAACACCAGATAACAATGTAACAATATTCCTTACGTACTATTGCAATTATATCTACATTCATGCATCACACATTTACCTCCATTTTCATCCTAACTTCATTAATTAATTATTTACTTAACTATAACGAAATTCAATAAACAAAATTTATTCCGACATACTCATTATTAAACAAAATCGTTACATTCTATTTACACTAACTTACTATTTATTACTTCCTCGCGTGAATCAAATTTATAATATTTTATTGCATTAATATTTCATTTGCTCAAAAACCGTTGTGCGTGAATAAAATTTATAATACTTTATCTGTTAAATTTCTTTTACTTAAAGAAAATGTTTGCGTGAATAATTTCCATAATATTCTATTTGTTAATATTTCTTTTACTCAACAAAATATTTTGCGTGGCCACGTCTTAAAAGAATTAAACTAAAACACATATCTTGGCCTCCAATGTAGATTCAAGTATAAGTATTGTAGTTCTTTAATGTAGTAATGTAGAATCAATTATAGTTTATATGTACTTCCCTTTCGATGCACTCAGCGATCTTGCTCTGCACAATTCCATTTCTCCTTTCACCAAAGTTTTTGTTCATCTACTATTAATTAATTAAATTCACGTAGTCAACGTATTCCAAAAACAAAGTTATACTACACTGCATTTTACATTAACATTACAAAAAAAATTCGACTCTCATGAGAATCAACGTCGCGACCTGCTCCCCACGACATTCAGTAGCATTCAGTAGCATATGGCCCGTTTGGGATTTGAACGCCACATCAAAATAATGGTAAGGAATACGAACAGCAATAATAATTCTATAACCTAAACATGTCCTTACAATGAAATTTTAACGTCTGTATTCAACCCTTATCAAATCAATTCCTTAGAATTCTACGTACACACACGCGAAAGGAAATCTCTCTGAGCAATTATTATATACCATGTAATATCAATAGTGATAAGCCAACCCTGTTCACTGTCATTATTATCTCCATTGACACTGAAGAATATCCTTTTTGTACTCTATATTGGGGAAGAAGTTTGGAGAAAAATATGCATAGAATATTTGAAATAACCATCTCGAAATACTACACTAAACAACATGAAAACTATATAAAATGTACGATAAATCTGATTTATTAACGTTGATGGTGTTGATTCTTAACTATTCCTTACAACATTTTGAATTATAAATTCTTTATATTATTCTTCATATTATGTATTGATTGATATGGAAAATACTGATTTCTTAGCAAATTGTAATTGCAAGATGCGTTTTGAAGGGAACTAAGTCTGTAACAAGGGTCGCTTTTAAGTCCCCGAAAGTTAAAGCTGTATTTCGAAGGAAGGAATTGTCTCCTCTTGCTGCGGAAGCTCACCAGGCCCTCCACGTCACCCATCCTACTCCGACCGCCCTTGCCTTGTCTCGCTATGCTCAGTCCTGTTCCAGCCGTCCTGTCGATACCGCATGTTGCGCGCAGACTCGGCCCACTCAATTCTTCTATCCTGCCCCGCCTTCCACGACCTCCCTACATTCTCTTGCAGACCTCCCACCTCTCTCCATTCTTATCGCCTTCGGCCCACCCGGCTCGCTCCCCCTTGCACTGCCAAGAACGTACCTCCTCACCCTCCCCTTCCTCCTCACCCTCTCTGTCGCCGCGCTTCCCGCTTTCCTATCCTTCTCGCCTGTACTCACTTCCCCGGACTGCCCTCCAACGCCTTTGAGGTGTTAGCAGGGACAAAGTGCGCGGCCGGGCCCGCCAGAAATAAAATAACAATGTCGTGGAAATTAAAATCATTTCAACTGGCGCGGCGCGGCGCGGCACGGCGAGCGGCGACAGTCCGACATCTCTTTCGGGCGGTGCTTCGCGTCGGGCGAGGGCGCAAGGACCGCGGGAGGGCCGAGGGGGTGGGGCGGGGCGGGAGCTAGCGCCTTGCACGGCGAAATGGAAGATGACTCTGGTTCCTCGGCTTTTGCGCTGACCTGTTGAGTGATGATTGTACAAGAGAGGCCGGAGTTTCATTTCCCAAGGCGTTTGTACGATGCAACCTAGATTTCTCCAGCATGAGGCATTTGCGAATGCAAGAAAATAGCGTTGTCTAATTCATTGTAATTAGATTTTGAGTATATATTGAACTTTTCATTAGAATTAATAGCAAATCCAATGTTTCTTACCGTATTGTCTCTATTGAGAAAATTGCAGACACTAACATATTCCATTTTGTGACTGACAGACCGAATAAATATTATTTTTGCATTTTTGAAACAGGAATCGTAGTTATATACAGGCTACCGATAGTTTCGTAACATTTGCGAAATTTTCGATTTCGATTTTTTCCTCGAATGCTTTTATTCCTATTATGCAAGACTCTTTCTGTCGAAATGGGTTGACGTGTTTGGTAAGTAAGGCGTGGTTTATATCCATAAGGGCGTTTATATCCAGTACGTGCGTGGTGTGGTATTTGTGTGTCCTTTTTTCGGGGTACTAAATCTTCCATTGACATTTCCAAAACGAATGTTATTAGAATGTGGAATTTCTACTCAGAGAAGCTACCGCCATAGTCTGAAGCACACAGTCCGCTGCCTTGTGGAATGACCAGCGAGAGAAGTCCTGTTGTGTTAAAAAAAATTGCTAGGTTTGTTCCCATTTTCTCATTCATTTACTTTTTATTTCACTATTGTTGTCCATTTTTACCTAATAAAATATTAAATTCCTCCTGCCTTCATCGTTTTCACGTTCACAAATGATAATTAAATTTTGCGTTTTTCCATGTCCCATTTACTGTTGAAATACACTTACTACTATTACTTCCACTCATTGCCAGAGGAAACATAACCTCACAAAGGTGAAAGCAAAACGAAACATTTTTTTTTAAATAATTGCGTCGTTCGATAATTTAAAGAGACCAAATATTTTCCTTGTGCATGAATATTACGCATAGTTTTGCATAATTTTCATTATGTGTTATCTAAAATTCTATTCAGATCCACTACGGCTCGGTGCCTATATTTTCATGTCACCTGCGTGTTTGTAGTCTCCAGAATGGCTAAACACTCTTCGAGTCGCCAACAATTGGATCGGTAAATAAAATACCTAACGATGTTCCGATATCTGTATGCTGAGTACCGGGAGAGGTGGCTCAGTACGTCAACTGATGATATTGTACTGCCTCTGACCGGGACGTTCTAGGTTCGAGTCCCGACCGCGGCAGGATTTTCAACACTAACTTTTCAGCTAGGTCGAATTCAGTCGCTGTCTGGAGGGGAATGCTAGCGTCCGGCTATTCAGTAGTTTTCCGTGGTCTCTCCGATCAACACCGGGTGAATGCCGGAACACCACCGTATCAAACGGGCCATAGACCGCGCGTAATCTTTCCTTCACCTTCCTTGTCCCATCCTCACCCCTTACACACACACACACACACACACACACACACACACACACACACACACACTAACATGCACTACACTACCACGCATGCCGGGAGACCGGTCGGGGGGTTACAGCTTGTCCCTGCTGGGGTGGTGCCCCGCTAGTGGGAAATACCTGGTTGGAAAAATCACGCTAGTCGATGGTAGGTCGGCGCCGGATCTCACCATCTAACGGGGCAAGATCACCGCCACCTCCCGATGAAAAAGCATGCACTAGTCAGTAATTGACGCGCCATGAATCACTAACAATCAGTCATTATAAAAGAAAGTCGGAAGTCTGGAAAGCCAATTAATTAAAGGAGCTACTAGTTTTCCATGTAGCTTGGCGTCGCGTAGAGCCGCTCCCCTTGCCGCCGCCTCTTCGCAGAGCGGAGATGAGAAGAGTGGCCGCGAGCGCGCGTCGTAAACCGTCCACAAGCCCCTTCCGCCCTTCTGTTCGCCGCCCTTCGCCGCCCTTCGCCGCCCAGGCCATGTTCAGACCTGCCCCATCGCGCCCTGCATTGGCCCACAATACGCCACCTCGCTTCGTGTCGATTCTCCTCGGTTCATTTCACTTCACCCCGAGTGGAGATTATGTACAGTGGTTACATAGCTAGGTGGAATTCAGCTGCTGTCTGTAGGAGAATTCTAGCGGCCGCTGCTCTGATCGGTAGTTTCCCGTGGTTTCTCCGATGAATATCAGGTGAATGCCGGAGCAGTACCCTAACAAACGCGTCACGGACCACGCCGGATCTTTCTTTCTCCTTCCTTGCTCTATCCTCATCCCTTACTTAGACACACTTTCTACACTACACTACCACACATGTCGGGAGACCGGTTAGGGTGGTGTCCCGCTGGTGGGAGATACCTGGTTAGAGAAAACTCCGGAAGCTGTCAGGTATCTCACCATCCAGCCGGGGAAGATCATCGCCTCCACCTGCGATAAATGTACTACACTTACGGTAATAATGATATTTTCAAGTGACGCGCCCAGATCAAACAATGAAACAAACTGAGTGGAGTGGAGTTTCGCCTTGTCTCCTCTCGGTTCTGGTCCTCCTCTCCGTGCCATCCGGTTTCCCCCTGTTGGTGCCGATGAGTCTCGTTCCTCCCTTATCCAGCATCAACCTACTGTTTCCAGCCGCCTTCTCCCTGCCTCACTCCGCTTCACCTCTGCCGGCCGGACTCCCCCCTCATCCAGTCTCACCTCGCTGCGCCCCGCCCATCACGACACGCCCCATCGGCCTCATTCTCTTCCACTCTGATCTGGAGGTTGGTCTCGCCACGCCCCCTCTTCATCCTGGTCCATTTCTCCATGTCTGCCTGCACTGCCTCTGAGCAGACCATCGGCCTCTCACAGGTTTGCTTGGCCCAGTCTCCTCTTCTTCGCAGTGTTCCTCCCCTTCATCGCATTGCACACCATCCCGACCAGAAGATCTCCGCCTTCCCCCTCCTCTTCATGCCGATTTGCCCTCTGTATCAGCTCTTGTCACTGACCGGGAGGTCCTAGGTTCGAGCCCTGACGGTGGCAGGATTACCGGCACTAACTGGATAGCTGGGTTGAGTTCTGTTCCTGTCTGGAGGAGAATTCTAGCAGGCGCCTGCTCTGATCGGTAGTTTCCCGTGGTTTCTCCCAACAATACCGGGCGAACACCGGAGCAGTACCCGAACAAACGGGCCACAGACCGCATGCGATCTTTCCTTGCCATTCCTTGTCCTATCCTCTCCCCTTACACACACTTACATGCACTACGCTGCCACATATACCGGAATACCGCTCAGGAGCTTAGTGCTTGTCCCGGCTGAGGCGGTGCTCTGATGATGGGAGATACCTGGTTGGAGGAAACGCCGTTAGCCGACGGTAGGTCGGTACTGGATCTCACCATCCAACAAGGGATAATAACCGCCACCTTCCGCGATGAATCTTGCACTTTATTTACGGGACTAACGACAGTTAGTAGTTGTCGCGCCCGGAATCACTAACAGCCAACTGTCCAATCGATTTTCTCTCTCCTTGGCGGTGTCGACCAGGCGGTGACGTCCCGCCTCGTAATTTGTTTTAAAGAGCATACCACTCGTTAAGATTACTTCATTATGTAGTGAGTTATTTTTGTTAAAATATGGTCTCTTAGCTTAGAAAAAACTAAACGTAATTCAAAATTTCCCTCGCAGGTTTTTCTGTCAGTGTTGAGGTTTTCTCAACCCGAGAATTCAGCGTTTCTCGGATATTTATCATTTATGCGTCATACAAGTGTGTCTATACGTCCGTTAAAGCTGTAGTATGTAAAGCAACCCATCAGAAAAGTTAAAATATTATTAACTTGATGTGTAGAATTCCTAGTTTCCAAGTAATTTCATCTTGAAAAATGTGAAAAACATTTCAGCCACGATATTGGAGTGGGTTTCGTTTATAATTTCCTTCAATATTTGCACTATTTCGCAGCTGAATGGCCTGTCAAATTGGAAACATTCACAAAAATACGTTTGTTCAAGGTGTCACTTACAAATTATTTTCTGAATAAGATTAGGGTTGCAGCAATGCCGCGCTGCTTTACTGCAGAGGAATATTGAAATAATTATCTGATTTTTGGTGAGTGTCATATCTTCACGATATCTTACAGGTGTTGTGCAGTTCTATAGCTATTTGGAGGATTAATGCTAAAATAAAAATGACTGCGTATTGCTACTTATTCTCGACGAATTTAGTGATAAACAGGTATACGACTGTGTACTGAGAAGAAGCTATAAAATATATATTTTCCCCGAGTTTGGGGGTTAATGCTGTCATTGTCCAAGAAACGTTCACTTGATGAGGAAGATTACCAGTATTCTAAGTTTGTATTACATTTGTGAGCATCTCGTTGAAGAAAAGGCCTTCGAATTATTTTTGACTTTGTATTGTATTTTAGTTGGACAGTAATTTTTTGATCAACTTTACAGACAATACTACAAATGTTTCAAGAAATATTATTTAAATAAAGTAAGCTTCACATCTCCTCTTACAGTTCTTTGTAAATTCCATAATTTTACAATGCATCAATCTATGTATTAAAATATTTGAAAACGGTATTGTGACATTAGAATAAATTAATGAAATAGTAAAATTTTGTACTAAACAACGAAAAGAGAATACTGTAAGTACTGGAAGCACCTTTATTGATTATAGTAGTAATTGCACTAAGGAAATATGAAAAAAATATTTTATTCCTCTTCTTCCAACGTTAACAAGTTTGATTTCGGAGAATGATATTAAAATAAACGATGCCCTGCATTTAAGAATAACTTCCCATCTTCTGATATTCTAACCTTCTTACATTTTCACTTTTCCTCTTTTCAGCTCTGAGAATAAGTAAAATAAACAATCCCTGAGGGAAAGAATAACTTCCCTTTCAAGTATATACGCAACCTTCTTACGTTTTTGCCTTGCAGGGTAAGCGGTGTATGAGGTCACTAGGAAATGAAATGAAAAGTTGAAATACGTCAAATAATAAATATCAGCAGAGTACTTTCCTTAAGTTTTGTCGCAGTTTTCCATACTTTTTTATGGTAAAAAGAAAATTTCTTAATTATTTATATCACTCAAATTATGACTACTAATATAAAATAGATATACTAATATTTAGTAAAAGTTAACACCCAATATATTTTTAATTAACCACTAAACAAGGATTCGAAGTTTAAAAATTCAAGCTTTGTATGGAAAGTCTTGAGTTTAAGATATATGTTGTATTTAAGTTTGCTATTTGTTTATCAACAAAGATCCACATATTGCAAGCGTATACGAATGTACAAGATTATCTATTCCCATTTCGTGATATCGGAGATTGAAAGCGAATCGCGAGTTGAGAGGCGGGTATTCTGTTTAGATAGTCCGAATGAAAATTATGCGTTGCACAGGCTCAGCAGCGTTTTATATTAACGGCATAGGCAGCAGTCTCGTCACATAACTTCTATACGCGTTACAAACGGTCCAAATGTGAAGCTGAGAGTTCGGCAAGGACGTAATTTGGCATAATATGTGTTGGGCAGACTCAAGGATGTTTTCTGTTTATCGCTGTGTCGGTGGCCACTCTTAGCGAAGCGTGTTTGCGTCCAAAGTATAAAAAAATATTAACAATAAAACAGAAATATCTTTATATTTTTGACAATCAATAAAGTAATTCGTCAAAAGGTTTTTCTTTTACAATCACGACTTTTAGCGTGTAGGTTATAACTTTTGACGAATTACTTCATTGGTTGTGAAACATTTTAAGGATATTTGTGTTTTATTGTCAATTTCCTAAGACAATCACATCAATTCAAAATTCATATGTGGTTATAAACTATTTTACTGTTGCTTGGAAGCGCATTTTCAAGTTTGAGTTCATAAACACGATGACATTCCGCCTGCATGGACGCAGCGCTATGACACGGACAATTTTATGACAAATTTTCCGTGTGAATTACAAATTTAATTAAGGACCACAAGAACATACTTAAGTACTTTCCCGTTCGGGGCTTAATACGTATTTTGTACTTTCAGTACTAGTCAGTAAACGTACGGAAAGTACTTTCAGTACGTTTCCAGGTTGATGTTAAAGATAGTTGAACATTTATGTCAGAATTCTGAGTAGGTACCGTGACGTAACGGGGTGCGCGCGCGGCGACGTGGCGTCCGCCGAGCGGAGGGCCGTACTTCAAGGTTTGCAAGATACTTTTTATTGACACCTCCTGTAACGGAAGTCGGGGACCGGGGGGGCGGAGTTCTTGACGTCATGGACCCGCCACCGTGCCACCTGCCACGGTCCGTAGGTCACCAGTGTCTCCAAAAAAAGGCCGTGCCCCCGGCGCTGATAAGCGCCGCTGCCACAGTACGCCGCTCCAACGCGCGGCCTGGCTCCGCTCCACTCCACACTTAACGCCGACTCCGAACTATTTCCCGACATTCGCCGACTTGCTTCCGAGCACCTCTCCACTCAACACTTTCACCAAAATTATCGTACGCAACGGCGCGGCTCACTGCGTTCGCTCCACTCCGACATTTCCTACCGTTCACCTCCAACCCTCTAGCGTCACACCTCAGGTCGACCCCAACCCTACTTCACTCCCCTCCTTTCTTACCCCACTTTCACTTTCCCCCTTTCACTGCCCCTCCGCTACTGCCTAAGGCCGATACTGCCGCCTAAGGGGGGCGGGAACCACGAACGGCGCCCTGGCAGGCGCGCGGCCTCCCATACCATGCAACCCACAGTGGCGACAGCCCACACCTGGGCTCGGCGTCACAGTGCAGTGTACTTTCTAGACAGTCTCGAATAAACGTTTTTGCAGGTCTGAGACACATTAATTATTTTTCAATGTAGAAGTTGGAAAGCATTGGCGATTTCTCCCGGATGTGGGTGCTGAACGCTTGGCGAAGGCCGCATGGAAATGCTCGAGCGTTGCGGCCTGTGTGCGCTGTTCGTTCCCTGCGGTCAGGCGACGGTGAGGGCGGGCAGTGTTTGCGTAGAGGGCGCTCCAGGGCTCCGGGCGCGGAGGTCGCAGATGGAATTAAAATGGAGACTCAGACAAGACAGAGAGAGAGAGAGAGAGAGAAAGAGAGAGAGGTAGAGTGAGAGAGAGACGGCGAGAGAGAGAGAGAGAGACGGTGAGAGAGAAAGAGAAACGGCGAAAGAGAGAGTCAGCGAGTGAGAGAGAGAGCGAGCGAGCGAGTGAGAGAGCGAGCGAACGAGCGAGCGAAAGAGAGAGAGGGAGAGAGTGAGAGAGAGAGAGAGAGAGAGAGAGAGAGAGAGAGAGAGATACAGACAGACAGAAAGAAGGACTACACTCGCGGTACTAAGGGCCAAAGTACTTGACGCTCAGGTAAAACAATTCTCACTCACTCTCAATCTCTCTCTGAATGCCCGTCTTTATCTGTATGTCAGTCTACCAATTCATAAGTTAAACTATGTATGAAGTTGGGAAACTGACAGCAAACATTTCACGCCGAGATGTTAGAAACGAACAAGCATTGATGGTTTTACCTGCTGAGTGGAGAAGGACAGGCAAAGGACAGCCAAATACTCATCCATCATCTCACATTCGCTAGGTAAATCAAAAGAGGATTAGGAAATGACTGCGTTGGCTGAAGTGTCGGGGTAGCGAACCTATCAATCGGATTTAAATCTTTAGGTAGCTGCGACCGTTTAAACGGAGATGGTGGGGATGAGCAAGTAAATCCAAGGAATTAAGAAAATAATTACATTTTTTCTGAATAATTTAAGAACATAAACTTGTATTTGGAATTAACAATCGCTCAAATCGATTTGATCGAAATTCCTCGTGTATGTCAGACACACGCTTTCTTGCAGTGAGAACATAATTTAAGTCGGAATATCAGATATTTGTATGCTAATTACACGGACAAAATATTTGAATATTAGGGTTTTCAAATTACTTAATGTCATTATCTCTGCATCTTTCGAGAGGAATATTGTACAGTGTATCGATAGAGTATTAATAAACACTAATATTATACAAATGTTTGTGCTAACGTTTAAATATTACGGAGACTACACAATTTAAAAAAATAGTGTACCACACATTGTTTAGCAATTTATCGTGGCCGGGCGCAACTAAAAACTATGTATTTGGCGGTGTGATTCACGGGACTGCTGCTGAGCTGCGACGGCGCGCGGGCTCTGTGATGCGACCTCATCGCTAGAGTTACTGAACATTTGTCACTTGAAAGGCATTGAACATTTGTCAAGTAGCAGAGGAAGGTCATACGTCAAAAAGTCGATGTTCATACGGCAAAAATGGACACGTATGCCGTATCTGAGTACTGAAAAATGAAACACATTTTTGTAGAATGTTGGAACAGCGGCACTGCTACAGCTCGGAAATACACCCAGAGATACCCGAATTGGGGGCACACCAAACGCCACGAATTTGTGCACATCGACGCTTGAAAACGAGTATCGGAGAGCATATTACCAAGTTAGGGTTGACGCTGACCCTGTATTACCCACGACGTCAAGGATCATGTGAGTACGATCACCTGCCGATGCCCTCTTGTATGCTGCTCCGGTATATGCTAATATACTGCCTATATATGAATATTTTCTGCTAATTATGAAACTGAAACTGCATTTCGATATTACGCGCTATTTAGAAGATAACATATTGAGAATAATTCAGGGCTGTTGGAAAACCCTGCAGACAGCAAAAAACAACTGAAATTGGCAATTCATTTATTACATTTAAACGAAGTGGAATCAGTGTTTCAATTAAATTCAGAAGCTATTATAATACAGGATTTTATCTTCGAAAATTTACATTATTTGTCTCCTTGTAAGACTGAAATACGAAATAGCTATACCGAATCTGAGCACACAACAGTGCCGAGAGCGCAGGACCGGCGGGTGGCAATGAGGGAGTTCTGAAGTCGTTAGTCGGGCAGAATAGGAATGCGGGGCAGGTCTCGCCCGCGGCGCACGGGTCATAGGCAGTGCGAGGTAGGGTCGTGGCGGAGCGGGGCGTGGCGGAGCGGGGCGTGGCGGGACGTGGCGGGGCGTGGCGGGGCGGGGCGGGGCGGGGCGTGGCGGGGCGGGGCGTGGCGGGGCGTGGCGTGGCGTGGCGGGGCGGGGCGGGGCGAGCCGAGCCGAGCCGGCGTGTTTGCGCAGGGCGGGTCCGCCGGCGCGGCCGCCGTAACGCCGAGGGTACATAGCGGCGTGGCCGCAGCGCTGTGAAACCGGAGCCGCCCTCGCCGAGGCCGCCCGCCCGCCCGCTCGCCCGTCGCGCGTAAAGAACTGCCGACCCGATGCGACGTTTATGCGCTGCGCCGCTGTTTGCGGTCGGGGCGCGGGCGCCGCCGCTTAGGAGCCTGTGGACGGCAACTGGCAGCGGAGACTGGAGTGAGTGGGGTCATAGTGGGGGTTGTGATGGCGGTGGTAGCAGAGGCTGCAGGTGGCGGTAGCAGTGACGGTGGTTGTGGAGACTGCAGGAGTGATGGTGGCGGTGAGGGCGGCGGCGGTGTTAGCAGAGAGTACGGGGGTGACGGCAGTGATGGGGGAAGCGAAGGCTGTAGGGGTGGCGGTAGTGGGGACTGAGGGAGCGAGTTATGTCGAGGGAAGCGGAGGGAAAGCGAGGGAACAGGTTGCGGAAGGTGGCTCAGGGGTGTGCTTGTAGGGGCGGGGTCGTTAGGGTTGGCGCCCATGTAGGGGACCTGAGGGAGTGAAGGAGGTAGGTTGTTGAACAGTGGGGGCGGTGATAGGGGGGCACTGGTATTCGGACTTACTTGGTTGGAGGTGTGGGTTGAGCGGGGATAGGGATAGAAGTTGGTGAATTTTCTGCGGGTGGAGCGGGGACAGTGGAGGCAGGGCGGGCGCCGTGAGGCTGACGGGCAGATCGAAGGCAGGTTGGACGTTGTGGTCGGCGGCGGTTGGAGTGGCTTTAGGAAACGGAACGTGAGGAAGTGGGGGTGGTGGATGGCGAGGGGACGGGGCCAACGGGTGGTGGGCGCTGTGCCGGTGAGAGTGGGTGTATCGAGGAAAGGGATGGCGTCGGTGTGTAAAGGGCCGTGAGGGAGGGAGCGACGAGGGTAGTGGCGGTTGTGTTGGGGTTGTGCTGGTGGAAATGGGGCGTTAGCGGGGGTCAGGTTCGTGAGGGCGAGGGGCGGTGGGATAATGAGGTGTCGATGGGAGAGGAGGTACGAGCAGGGATAAGGCTGGCGTCGGTGTAAGGGGCTGTGAGGGTGAGAGACAGTAGGATTGTGGGGAGACGGGGGCGACAAGGGTAGCGATGGTAGTGTTGAGCTTGTGGTGATAGGAATTAGTGCGATAGCGGGGGTAAGGGCCCTGAGGGAGAGGGGCAGTGAAATGGAGAAGGGAAGAGAGCGAGAAGAGTGATGGTGGTGGTGGAGGGGCGGTGGTGTTCCCTCAGTGGAGAAGGTTGCGGAAGTGCGAATGGGAATGGGGTGGTTGACGGTGGGTGTATTTGCTGTGGCGGTGGCCACAAGCGGTCGACGCGGACGTACAGGCGGATCTCTATTATTACGTTTAAAGGAAACCCGTCTACAAGCGCCTTTCCGATTATCGTCGTGAGCGCTCTGCGCATAACATAATCCTTTGTGTCGCTCCGTTATTTGCTGAAGCACTGAGTGGCCTAGTTAGATCTCATTACCATGATTGAGGAAGGTTGGGAATGTTGATTCACGGTAACTTGTAATTGGAGACTTTTATTCATGTCGTATATTAGAGACTACGTCCGAGTTTTGAAATGTTAGGAATAATGAATCCTGTACCAGAATTGTAGTTTGAAAGTTTGCCCTGCAGAGGTGAGTTCCAATACCATTCTCTCAACATACGTCGTTTTCTCTAATTATTTTTCGAAGAGTATGTTGGAGCCGGTTGAAAACATTGGAACGAAAGCTCCGAATACATTGACTTCCGCGCTGTGCACATGGGTTAAGAGATGGATAGGTGCGGTGCTTTAGGGAGACTGTGATTGTGGTTGATTGATATTTCTGAGCACGTAAACTAATGCTCATTACTTCCATTACTGTAGTGATTGTTTCTTATGCCTAAGGTTGGTGGTGTTCCTCTCCGACTTCATGGAGAGACTCGGCTCCGACCTACACATCAGTTTGCCATGGTATTCTTCCTCCAGTTATCTCCCCGATTCTACCGGGAGAAGCTATAAGCTTTCGACATGTGTGACAGTGTTGGGCAAATTAGAGTAAGAGTGTCTAAGTAAGGGGTGAGGGAAGGAGAAGGAAGAGGAAAGAAGGATGCAAGTGCTTCGTGGCTCGTTTGCTAGGGTACAGCTCCGGTATTCGCCTGGTATTGATCGGAGAATCCACAGAACGACCGTTCAAAGCAGCTGTCACTGGAAGATAAAGATACACCACCTCCGACAACACAAGGAACCTATTGAAACCTTTATGATGGATTTTGGACAGGATTTGACTTCATTTATTCTTCTAAAATATTTGTTGGTTCAAAACGTATGCACCGTCCTCTCAGCAAAACCTACTGAAACCCTCCAACTTAACTTAACACTTTGCACTTAAAGGGACAAATATATTTGCCGCATCTCATTCGCAGTTAGCTCTAAATTTTTTCCGGGTTGAATGTCTGTTCTGACGGGGAGCCTGGCTAGTCACTCACTTTTCTGCATAGGTTCAGATATGTGGACACAATGGCTTATGATTTTGGTAAGACGAAAATTCTGGTTGAACTATTGAAAGAAATAAGGTAGAGACAATTATAATGGTTCCAGTAGTTTTCATTGTGGTGATGATACCAACATAACCGACATATCGAGCTGCGCATGGACATCTTCAAATGACTAAATGCCTACTTCTTCACTCGTCTTGGAATATTTGTTGAATTTGCTACTGAATAATTCGTACTGTTTCCATATTTGATGACGTCAGTAGAAATACTTGTACCGTAAAATTAATGGAGTTTGCTTCAAAAGTGGGAATGAAATTTCGTATATAAATTGTTATTTTTCTTCAACGTTCTTGCAAAAACTCTAAACTTGTTAGTTCTCATTTCAAAATTAAGGGATTATAAAAGTAAGCGATTTCCACCACTATATGTACTACAATATGAATGTGAGTCAACAAATAAAACTAATTTCATGGTTGACTCCTTCTGCAAGAAGAAACTGAAAGCGAAGTTGATGTCATTTCATCACATATTTATTCATTTATTTATTTATTTTTACTTATTTTACGTCAAAAAACAGTTCAAACTGCGAACGACGAGCTATGGGGAAAAATGAATTGTGTGCACATTTTCAAAATTCTGTGATCCCTACACTAAGTCATATACTACTTAAATTAAAAAAAGAACCTCCCATGTAATAAAATCTATTTTCAAGGATAAATAAGCAATAAATTTTGGCTCTTATCCATGTTGTCCTTCGGAATAATACTTCCTGCCGCGACAACATGGAAACGATAATTTGAATAATTGTATTTCCCACTGAATTCTAGAAGACGTGCACAGAAAATGAAGTTACATTTATGTCCAGAAGCAAAACAAGGGGCCATCTCAGCATTTGCTCAATGGATCAGGGAAACTGGACGAAAAACCTGATCGAGATGGGGGTCATTGACCCGGAGGCTGTAGTACAATACTTGTTACAGGTTGTTTATACACATTTATACAGTCCAAATGGTAAATAATGCATTATGTATCATTGTTAAAATTAATGTTACTTTTCTTGTGATGCTCAGTATAGTCTCTCATTGTATAGAAACAGTTATGCAGCAGAAACAATTTCACTTGGGATTTAAACTTTTCTATCGAATTTAATCGTTTAATGTCGTCTGGCAAAGTGTTGTAAAATAATGTACATGTATTGTATGTGAATTTTTTGTATTGAGCTGTTGATACTGTCACCTGAGGAATATGATTTCTACGTCGAGTGTTATAGTAATAGACATCGGCATTTTCTGAAAATATATTCCCGGTCTTAAGCAAGTCATTTTTGACAAAAACAACTGATTCGTAAATAAACAGACAAGGTAATGGTAAAATTCCTAGATTAATGAATAGAGGCTTACATGAATCACATGGGTGGGATTTGGTTATTATTCGTACGATTCGTTTTTGTAATCTAAAAGTCTGGGAGCTATAAGATGTATTTCCCCAGAATATTATGCCATATCTCAGGCGGGAATGAACATTCGCGAAATATACACAATGAGCAGTATGAAGGCTGACTGAATTTGCAAGAATTCTGAACGCGTAGCATAATGAACTTAATTTTGTGTTCAATTCATTTAAATGGACGTTCCATTTAAGGTTTGACTGAATTGAGAGACCTAAAAATTTTGTTGCCTTAACATCAGTCAATGGTACACTGTTCATTTTCAATGGAGCACAGAATTGTTTATTTGAAATGGAAAACTGCATTAAAACCGTTTTCTTTTCGTTTACTATTAATTTGTTATTTCGGAACCAATTTGAAACATCTGATATTGTACTATTTACGGTTTCTTTATTGCAAAGGATGTTCGTGTCATCTGCAAAGAGAACCGTTCTTCCGTTTCGAATCGTCGAGGGCATATCGTTTACGTAAGGTAGGAGCAGAATAGGGCCTAAAATCGATCCTTGAGGAACTCCACGTGCAATGGGCAAAGAGTCGGAAAGATGCGTTCGTAATGTTCCATCATTCCAGTTAAGTATTTCAACTCTCTGAGATCGTTGTTTAAGGTACGAACATAACCAATCTAGAGCAATACCACGGATTCCATATGAAGGTAATTTTGAAAGTAAAATGTCATGATCAATGACGTCAAAAGCTTTTGAGAGATCTAAAAATAATCCAATAGGTGCCTCGTTTTGATTCAATGATGAGGTGACATCTTTAAGAAAAGAAAATATAGCTGTTTCCGTTGATTATGATTTTCTAAATTCACGTTGGCAGTCTGAAAGCGCGTCGTGTTTACTGAGAAACGTTTCCATTCGTACGTAAAAAAGTCTCTCTAATATTTTTGAAAAAACTGATAGAAGAGAAATGGGCCGATAATTTTGTATTTAATTTTTGTTGCCTTTTTTGAAGAGCGGCTTAATTTTAGCTGTTTTGAAAATATCTGGAATCGTTTCGGTATATAACGATGAATTAAATATGTGAGTTAACGGGTGTATAATGGCATACGCACAGGTCTTTAACAAAGCATCCGGAAATTCATCGAAACCGGACGAATATTTATTTTATTTTACGGATTATTTTGAGAATTTCATAGGAAGAAGTTTCGGAAACGAACATCTTGTCTAAAATTTTGGGTGAACTGTCTATTATTGAATTTTGTGGCTGAAGACCCTGAGTGAGATCGGCAGCAATTCTCGAAAAGTATTGGTTGAAGAGACTAGCCACTGTTGCCGGATCGTTCACATTTATATCGTTATATTTTAAAACATTCTCTACAGGGTTTCTAGTTGATTTGGTCGTATTTTTTATTATATTCCACATTGCTTTTGTTTTGTTTTTTGAGTTCAAAATATCCTGATCGTGTTTCATGATTTTAGCCTGCCTTATGACTTTTTGTAACAATGTTTTGTATTTTTTAAAGTAGATAAGGAGATCTTGAGATACGTTATGACGTTTAGAAATGAAAGAAAGAATTCGCTTGTTTTTACAAGATGTTCTAATCCCTTGTGTTCTCCAAGAATTGCTTTTCCGTGAAATATTTAATTTTCTTTTTTGAAGAGGAAAGCAAGTGTTAAAATGAAATGAAAGAGTTGAAAAAAAATTATATTTGTCGTTTGTATCAACAGCATTATAAGCCGCTTCCCATGACATCAAGTAATCAATGAATAATTTTATTTTACTTTTTGTAAACAATCTAGTCATACGTGTATTATTTATTGTGTCAGTGATCGCATTTCTAATAATAATAAGAATTTGTGCATCGTGGTCACTGAATCCTAAATCTTTTGTTTCAACTTCATATCGAGTAGTAGTTTTGTTAATTATAATTTGATCAATTGCCTTCATCGAATTTTGTGTGATCCGTGTAGGTATTACATATTTCGAAGTCTAAGTTACGTATCTTGAATGTCTAGCGTCTACGCGAACTCCCAACATACAGCATTCCTGTGGTACCACCTTAGAAACTGATTTGTAAGATAAAAAAGATAATTGCGAGTAATGAATTGCGTTTGAGAGCAATTTATTATTCATTTTATTTAACATCCTCCAGTTTTTTAATTTCTTCTCTACGAATTGTCAACATTCTTGTTTCATGCAAATCTACGATATAGAGTAATCATATGAAAATATTTGAAGACGCGCTGTAATATTCTCCAAAACAGGAATGAAGGTAGGGACTAGTGGACACTACTATAGGGAATCCAAGGAGTGACACTCGTACAGACAGTTTCTGAGAATTATTTACATGTTTGCAAGACTTGTTTCCAGTCTTGGAGATAGTCATTAATCCACTCTCATATCAATGTCCAATTACGCTAGTTGTCAGGTAGTAGATGGTGAGAAACAACATCAAACGATTTCTGCGTCGATTCTGTCTTCCGAGTCGATTTCTGCACCCAATCATGTCTCGGCGGGCAAGTGGGTTAACTTACTGGCCTCTGAACCCCCAATGCACAAGTTCGATCCTGGTTGAGATGCGTGGTTTTCAAAAGGATCCTACAGTGGCTGTGGCATGCGGCATGTAAAGAACCCTGGCAGGTGTCCGGCGAAATTAAATTCCCCGGCAATTTCCCGTCCTAATGAGATCTCACGTTCTTCCGACCAGACAACTCGGATCTAGTGCACTGAGACCGACAACTGGCGAAAAGTGAGAATCACACCCAGAGCGTCTGTTGGTAAAAGGCCCTCTATTTCCGCACCAGAGGTACGCTTCAAAGGAAGCCTGGGTCGAAGCAACTGCGGCCAATGGACAATCCTCCCAAAATAACTCTTACGATAAATCAACAAAGCTTCAACCAAAGAGAGAAATTAATTAATCCTCTCTCGCCAGTACTTCTTTCTAAAACCTTCATTGTGAAGGAATCAACAATCTATTTCCACTTTTGACGAATATTTTAATACAATATTATTCTGCAAGATATTCCCTGATTTTCCATACGTCTGACCTAAGGCTAACAGGCATACAGTTCCTAGAATGTGTACCACATTAAGATTCTTCCTAATAAACAGTTCCATTGAAATGATAAAACTTTATGATTAATCCTGTCTACTTGTTTAGTCGTTCATTCGGAATGTCCACGGCGCGAGTCCCAATCGTGAGGACAGTTGTGGGAATCGGTGCAACCGCCACTCGTCCCGAAGATTCCAGCGCGGTTGCGGCTGAGCGTTCGTAGCCCAACAAAACAGGGCGCCACATCCTGCGAACAGCATCTACCTGCCCCGCCCTCCCGTGCTCTAACCTGCTCCCCGCCCCCGCTCTCGGCCTCCGCTCCCGGCCCCTGCTCTCGGTCCCCACTCCCACTCACGGCCCCCGCTCCTGGCGCCCGCTCCCGGTCCCGGTCCCTGCTCCGGGCCCCTGCCCTCACTCCTGGCCTTCGCTCCCCATCCCAGCCCCCTCTCAAGCTGCTGCACCTACCCTCTGCTCCCACCTCCTGCTCCGACCTCCTGCTCCCAATCTGTTCCCGCCCCATGCCCCGCACTCTCCGCTCTCAGCCCCCGTTCCTACCCCTCCGCCGCTCCCGTCCCGGATTCCACCACACCCTATGCGTGGAATGGCTGCGGCAGGAGGTAGCGCCGCAACAGGGCTCGGGCACACCGCCCCGCGCCTGTCCTCGCTACTGCCACTGGCCCCTCCGCCCACCCTCCATCGTGTTGTTCACCCTTTGCGGTTGGTGGCGGCGGCGGGGGCGGCACGTGTCACAGGCAGCGCATCGACAGCTGCGGCTGCGAATGAAGCGACGCGACGGGCGAAGGACATGCCTCCACGCAGGGCGCAGGCGCCGCCCCTTCAGAGCCCCGGTCCAGCTCGCTTTCATTGCACTTACCCAGGTCGCAACAGGATACAGAATACTATTTATACCTAATAAATAAAAACTCACGTTTGTTTGTGGAGTGATTGATTTTTTCGTGTTTCCGGGCGCGTCAACAGCTTTGGTCATTAGACCCATAACTGTAGTGCATTTTCTTCTCTGGAGATGGCAGTGATCATCCCCCCTCTGTATGGCGAGATCCAGCGCCGACCTACCGTCGGCTAGTGGGGTTTCCCCCTAACCAGGACTCTCCCACCAGCGGGGCACCGCCCCAGCCGGGACACGCTCTAAGCTCCCGATCGGTCTCCCGGAATATGTGGTAGTGTAGTGCATGTTAGTGTAAGTGTGTGTGTAAGGGGAGAGGATAGGACAAGGAAGAGGAAGGACAGATCGCGCGCGGTACGTGTCCCGTTTCTTAGGATACTGCTCCGGCATTCACCTGGTGTTGATCGGAGAAACAACGGAAAACTACCAATCAGAGCAGCCGGCCGTTAGAATTCTCCTCCAGACAGCGACTGGATTCGACCTAGCTGAAAAGCTAGTGTCGAAAATCCTGCCGCCATCAGGACTCGAACCTAGGACCTCCCGGTCAGAGGCGCTGCAGTGACATCAGTTGATGCACTGAGCTACCGCTCCCGGTTTGTTTGTTCGTATTTAATGCGCTGCCGTATCGTTCAACTTATTGTGATAAAACGTTGACAGGTATCGCTTGCACTTGCGCGATTTACAAATAGGCGTAGTACAATGGGAATGTGCGAATGTCTGTTGCGCGTAGTTTCCGGGCGCATTGTTGCTTTTATGCGTTTATGCTGATTCAAGCGCCCCTGAACAGAAGCTCTAAGCAACCCGCCGTTTCTTCAAATATTAAGCTCGATGTCGGTGCTTATTCTGCCCCCGCGATTGTTAAATATCAGTCGAAATTATTACTTGAACGTTATATATCACATGTAAATGAAATTCACCTATTCTAATACATCAGATTCGTCTGTATTTCCTGTAGGTTTATTGAGTTCACTCTGTTTATAACCAGTTGGGTGAGACCCCCTGCGTCATTGCATACCTTCATATTAAATAGAACAAGTGGTGCACATACTCCCCGGCAAGCCAACATATCAGCGAAAGAAATGTCATCATTAGAGACCGTATTTTTATGTAATTGCATATTTTGTTGTCTTTGTATTAACTGCTCCCAATATTGTTTGACCTTGGCCAATTGTTGTCGTCCTAACGCTTATCCAGTTTTTTCGTTGTATATTTTTACATATTTAGTACTATATTGTATTACATGTTTTACATATTTTGCTATTTTCACGAAATATTCACCTTTTTACAAAAAAAAGTATTTTAAAAAAATCAGCATTTTCCCTACATTATTACTGCATGCTTTGTACTCCAGGTACGTTACATGAAGACGCGGTCGGATGTTCTCACAGACCAGCTCGCCTGTTTTCAATCATCTCCGTGATGGGAAGTGCGTGTCAGAGACCGAGATCCTTTTCCCCTTTAGGTGGGAAAAGTATCACTGACAGCGCATTTCGTGATCTTCACCTTAATTTTTGAGAAACGTCGATTGTCGACATGTAACACTTCGATGAGGGCTGCACGCTGCAGTGATTGTTTACTGGCAGGAGACATCGCCATTTGTACGATGGCTTGTATTGTGACTAGTCTGGTTGCTAAAGTACGGTCCTGCTATCCTAGATAACAACATATGAAGCTTTTTCTACTGACTGAAAAGTTGTGTGATGCAAAGTGTACACCAACTTGTGCGCTTTAAGATATTTAAAACGTTCGTGTTATAAAAATTTGTTTAGGAAAATTTTTATAAGTGTAGTTTTGTATCCTGTAAATGTTTTTTATAATTAGTGTCCGATGTTTACACATTTGGTACATATTCCTACATTTTTCATTACATATTTTGACGTTACATACTACATATTTTTCCCGTCTCTAGTCATCATCAACGACAGTGGAATATACAAAGGGTTTTATAGCTAGAAAAGGGGAATGCAAAAGATGAAGATGACATGCAAGGTTTTACTGACCTTCGTGCATGTGCATGATGGTGTCGATAAGGTAGATGGCATCGCAGGTGTAGTCTAGCACCCACCACATCTCAGGCGCTGCGTTCTGCAGCTCCCAGAAGACTGCTCGGCCGATGACAAACACCAGATTGTATAGCACCGTCGTGCTCACCACGATCAGCCACTGCAAACAGATTGGGAAATTCTCCTCCGAGCTCACCGCCCAGCTAAGCGTGCAAATCGGTAGGAAAATACAGAATGCGCAAAAAGCATAGCTAAAACGGCTCCACACATTCGGTATTCGCCGAGCAGCGAGCTAGCGCTTGCCCAATTCCGAACAGCTGATGTGTTCGGCGAATGTTCGCTCCATTTGATGTGTCCAAAAGACCGACACGCGGTAGGCAGGGGGAACCCCGAATGTTCGTCACTCGGCAAATAGCAAGATACCCATCCACACTACTCAGGATTCGGCGAGCGGCTGCTCGGTGTTCGCCGAATAACGAATGTGTGGAGCCGCCTTAAGATGAGCCTCCCGACTCAGAATGTCTCACTCATTTGGATGTAAACCATTTGGCTAGCATCCAAAATCCCAATTTTTATATTCAAACTTGACCCGATGCGATATATTTTAGATAGTATGTCATGTTACTCTTGAGGCATGAGGGAAAATACTAATCAAATCCCATATCCGCTTAGTCAGAGAAGGTCGCCATTAACGGATGTGTACGTCAGCGAGACCATTCTTGTGTCGGACCCAGGCGACTAATGTGGAAGTAAAAATCAGTAGTGGGAATGAATATTACACTAAATTAGAAAATTTCCAATAATTCAGCCTGTGTCGCGAACCGGTTAATGAGAGACACAAATACTGAGCAATAAATAATTACTCTTCATCTTTCGTGTTTTTACAATTCGATAATGCGGTCACAATGCACTAGATTTTACTCTACGAACTCTACGAACATTTTCTAGGAACCTCTGTTTGAACGTTAAAGCAGCTGCTCTTCATTGGAAGTACTTCTCATATCTCTTTGACGGGGTGCAAGCCTGCTGTCATGATCCGACTAGAAGTCAAGGGAGATATTTGTTGAGAGAAGAATAACTGTAGGATTTGGCTTATCACAAAAAATAAAACTTTAATTAATTTCATTATACTATTCATAACTGTCGTTTTCACGAAAGTAACTGCGACCGTGTATGATCTGCGTATTTATCAATTGTTTTCTAACCAGTTTAGATATATTCTCCTATTAACGTCCGATAATGATAACAAGGAGCATGCCTCTCCGATCGCAGTGTGTAATGGTAGACTGGCGCTTCCCCGACCATCTTCCATCACCTTTCACATCTTCTAACCCCATCATATCACCACCTCCCAGACATAGACACCCTTGCCCAGAAACGTTACGTAGCCGAGAGGAACCTATGGGATGCCTCGGCAATAAAGATAAACTTACAAGTCTGAAATACACCTACAATCCTCCTCTGGCAGGAGGAGTGTCCTTTCAAGGTAAAAAATAAATGGGAAGGGGGACGGGGTGGAATTATCCGAAACGTTGCTGTTAGCATGGAGTTCCGGAAGCCTGAAAGGGCGGGTTGGCGCGAGAAGTGAGGTTCTGAGACGACACAACCAAAAACACAACTACACAAATTATGAGAGCGCAGTCTTCCGCCGCTGGTGTCAGTAGCTACTTGGCTGTCGGGGAGTCGCCGCGTCCTAGGCACAGGTGCCAACGTTTGGTCTGCCATTCTGCGACCTTCCTCAGGGCAAAATAATCTCCCGAACAGCCAAGCAGCAACAGCAAATATGCGTTGAATGTAAGGGCACTCACCGTGTAGTAGATGGGCTGGCCGGGGTCCACCACGAGCCAGTCGTCGGGCCAGTCGTCGTCGGCGTGCGGCAGCGCGGGCGCGCGGCGGAGGCTCTGCGGGGGCCGCGGTGGCGGCGCCGACGGCGGCGGCGAGGGCGCCTCTGTGGCGGGCGCGGCGGCGGGGGCGGGCGCGCGCGCCCGCGGCCGGCGCCACCACAGCAGCCGCCCCTGCAACACACAGCGCACAATTCTCCGTCACGACCTCACACATCCTGCTCACGCGCACGTGGTCATGGAGTCGGTTATCATTTGTAATATCACTGTAATTATTATTATTATTATTATTATTATTATTATTATTATTATTATTATTATTATTATTATTATTATGTGCAGTGTGGAGTTGTGAAGTTGAAGTAATCGAGAATGTAAGAAAGATATTACAGCTCAGTGAAGCGAAGGGAAGGGAAGGGAAGT
Source organism: Teleogryllus occipitalis (assembly GCA_011170035.1). NCBI lineage: Eukaryota > Metazoa > Arthropoda > Insecta > Orthoptera > Gryllidae > Teleogryllus > Teleogryllus occipitalis. Next base: position 244,340 of record BLKR01000380.1, read on the forward strand.
GAAGGGAAGGGAAGGGAAGGGAAGGGAAGGGAAGCGAAGCGATGGGACGTGACGTGACGTGATTATATGTGAAGTACACATTTCAAAGACAAGCTCTTTTGAGTTTGTAAATAAACTGGTAGGGCATTATGAATAGTATGAAGATTTCTCAATTTTAAATTTAATACACAAAAATCAAATACTGAATGCTAGGTTTTAGATCTGTTTGCAAGCAATCTTGGTATAAACTAAAGGTGAAGAATAATAAACTCAACCTCTGGTAGAAGTACACTAACACCGAACAAAACTTGCATAAATTGAGGAATATTCCAACATCCTAATACTAACTACTTAAGAAATGGACACAATGTTATTCTTTTTATTTTTATGAATGAGCGTTTTTTTTGCAGTGTAATTATGATTGAGTACGATGGGAATTACGATGGTATTACTTACATATGTGAAGAAATTAATAGACATCATTTACTTAAGAATTGAATAATAAACCAAGTTAACACATTTTCCACGTGAGAGGTAAACACGCTGTTCAGATCTCCTAGCTGATAGACGTTCTTTGGAGCCCAGTGCCTTGTGAACTCGATTAAGACTTTTCTCCCGCGCAATGCTTTCAAGCTCTAGCCTTTGCACACCCCGCGTGACCCGTGTGCAGCGCCCAATCTGTGGGCCACAGCCGCGCGAAGACTGTGGTGCGGACTCTGAGGAATGAACAGGAACTGTGACGTTGTATTGTGGCGTCAGAGACTCGACTCCCTGCTCTAGAGAGACGAGTTGCAAGGAACGGGGATGAGGGAGCCAAATGTAGGCTTCCGAACAAAGGCCACCCTCCAGAGGGTAGAGGGCATGTAGGTGCCGGGCACAAAAATGCAGCGTCGGTGGCGCTCGCCTAAAGACGAGTGCGTGGGGAACAGATGGCGTAGGAGGTCATGTGACTCGGGCCTATATTAAGGTGCGTCGCAGAACCGAACCCCTGATCGGGTAACGTTTTTTGGTTTCCTCGCGGCTAGACCGCAAAACTTGTCCTGCCAAGTCTGGCGTGGAAGTGCTGTAGGCACAAGAAGGTGTTCGAAGTTCGGACACGATGAAGTATGCTCTATACTTCACGGCAGATTGTCTGCCGAGGCACACCAGGGAGAGGTCTTGGGTTGCCGCGGGTTGGGGGGCTGCCGCGGGTTGCTCCGACAAACGCCTGAGAGTGAGGTCTGTAGACATACTGTAAATATTTATTGTAAATAAATTGTATATACCCACTCGTGTCTGTTGCTTTGTGGTGTAGATCCCTACCCACGACGTTACAGTATCCATGTAATTGAACGTCATTGAGCCTGTGGTTTATTAACGCGAAAAAACTTTTTGACCATTTACGTAAGACTGGATTCACGTGATACCACTAAACATTTGTAGGATGGCTCGTCTCCAGGTTCTAGTGGTCTGGATTCTTCCAACACTGAGCAAATCAAGCAGGTTTTTTCATGTGTTGTGTAAAACGTTGGTATGAAGTGTCCTTCTTCCTTCCGTGTTCCGCTTATGTGGGGCACTAACCACCTATGTTCAAGCCAATTCCCTTATAAATAAGACATGCCTCTTGTAAATACCAGATTAAAATTGTGAATGTTGATTTTCTTTGCCAAGCGGTTATCTTTCATTTATAACTCGGCGATACGAATTCCCTTTCATAAATAACTCCATGTTATAAACAGTAACTTGTAAATGTCTTGAATAATAGGTTCAAGTATGACTTATTGAATGGACATTTTAACTCCATAAAATGCGTACTGCGTTGAATGTACTGCATTTCTCTCATCGTCCATTCCTTCACTTCTGTTTTCTTTCTTTATTTCAAGTATTTGTTCGATTATTTTGTTTGGAACGCCATCTTTCTATAAATCTGAAACAATAATCGTTGTTACTTGTTATGAAATTCATTACTGTTAGTTCTGCGAATTGCCTTGCTTCCACTTGTAAAATAAAACTGCAACGCATTTCGCGCTGAAATCATTTCTTCTGAACCCGAAATCAGTACGTGGGAGATGGGGAGAGGGATGGGTGGCATGGGTGACGAGGTATGAGCGCGGAGTATACGAAGGGGTGGTCAATAGCAGAAGCTGTGACAAAAATGGCTGTGGGCGGGGCATTTGTGGCAATGGTGAAGTTGGGGTCGGAACCGGAGGACGTGGCTCAGGGTATCAACTAATGTCACGGCAGTGTCTCTGACCGGGAGATCCTAGGTTTGAGTCCAGACGGTGGCAGGATTGTCGACACTAGCTACATTGGTAGATGGAGGTCAGCCGTTGTCTGAAAGAGAATCCTAGCGGTCGGCTGCTCTGATCGGTAGTTTTCTGTGGTTTCTTCGATCAATATGAAGCAATGGCGGTGCAGTACAAAGGGACCGCGGACCGCTCGCGATCTTTGCTTCCTCTTCCTTGTCCTATCCTCATCCCTTACTTACACACACTTACCCTTACATGTACTACACTACCTCACATGCCAGAAAATCGGTCGGGAGCTCAGAGCTTGACCCGGCTGGAGCAGTGCCCTGCTGGTGGGAGATACATGTTTAGGAAAACCCCGAATACCACCGCTACCTCTCGAGGAAAACATGTGCACTTAACTTAGGGGACTAATGACTTTAGCAGTTGACGCGCTCGCAATCAATCGGGGGCGGGCGGCAGTGACTGTGGGCCGACGAGGCCGAGATGGGCGAGGGCGGCGCCAAAGTTGAAAGGGGATAGTGAGGAGGGGTGTGGGCGTTGGAGAGCCCAAAGCGGTGACGAAGGCAGAGTCCGAGAAGTGAGAGCGATAACGGTATCGAATCAGGGCCAGTGCGGAACCGGAGGGCAGATCTTTGGAGCGGGCGGCGCAAATCGCGGAAGCCCCGGTCTCCGGGGGGGCGGGTGTTGAGCGCGCCGCATCGCTCCCTGGAGTGCGCGCGCGGGCGCGGGCGATGTATGGGCGAGCGGGGGCCGTAGGCGCCACAAGGGCCCAAATGAGAGCGCGCACATAAATCACAGGTTTTGCGCCTCCGCGCCCGTCGCCCTGCCCCGACCATCCCCGCCCCGCCTACCCAACCCGACCCCCTGCCCTATCACGCCCCTCCTTTCCCCGCCCCTTGCCCTCTCACACCCGTCCCCTCCCCGCCCCGCCCCGCCCGACGACCAGCGGCCTCTGGCAACCGCTGCCGGAGAAGGAAAGAAGCGCAGGGTGATGACGGATGGGGTGATGAGAACGGGGCTCGAAACGATTGCCCTCACTTCATTAGCTCAAATATTGCAGAGGCTGCTTCATTTCCTAATGACCTGCTTTTTACTCGCTATGCTGCACTTCTCTTGCTGAAGTCTTTTGATACGTTCTGTTTGTGTCTTATGCATTTAGGCCATGAGATGGGAAATGGAAGACTGCGACAAGGGGCAAAACCTAATCATTACTTTTAAAAATTTTAATTCAGAGAAATATTTAATGAGAAAAAAATAAACATTGTTCGTACGTGACCCTATAGTTGTGACTATTATTAATATTTATTATTATTATTATTATTATTATTATTATTATTATTATTATTATTATTATTAATATTTATTAATCTAATATATGAAAATCAATATTTTTTGTTTGTTTTTTATTCGCTGCCTTACCGTTAATCCAATTGTGATTAAATTGTCAACTTATTGGTTACACTTGCGCAAAACTTACAGGAATAATACATTCGGAATGTGAGTATGTCTGTCAAAAATAGACGCAAAATGGGGTGTTGTTGATCATGATTTATGAGATTATGACGATTCAAGCGCCGCTGAACAAAAGCTCTACGCAATCTGCCGCACCCTGGAGTATTACGTGTCTTCACTTCCTATTCTGCCTCTGCGATTGTGACATATCGGCCAGTACTGTTACTTGAACGTTATTTCGGACGTTATATCAATATGATACTTGACAACTATATCCAAAGCAGGACATACAACAAACCCACACTCGCGAGAAAATATTTTATCTATTAAAATTTTTGCAAAGCGTAGCCCAAAATGTGATTAACAATCACGTGACCAGTAGCATGAGAAGTATAATACATTTCATTATCGGAGCATTGCCGGGTCCACTAGTTTACGTAATACCAGCAATTATTCAGCAATACAGGCAGATTGTTATAGTATTCTAATAAGGAATTGTTTGAGAAGAGATCTTTGTTTATCCGGTCGATTTCTACGTACTTACGTTAAGGGAAAATATTGGTGTTGGTGGTGGGTGGCCATGGTGCAGCGAAAAGTGGCAATTTTTTGATAGAAAAAATACTTTATTGGCTTCCCTTATACTGAATAAATGGACAATTCTTACTCCTACATGTTATCCTCTTATGCATCGTACAGTCAGAATTCACGTTTTGGAGGACCTTGATCTCTTTGCGGCGAAACGTTTATCTCGCGGTCACTGTCCGTCCTTCCACTGAGAACACAACTAGCGCCTAAAACATTCACAGAATTTTCACCAAAATTGATATTCCTCGATAATAATCGAAAACAACAGATAGTACATTTTTTCATCAGCCAGACAACCATGTGCCTACACTAAACAAAAAATAATAAAAAATATGTTTTTAAATTCTACCGAAAACTTCAAATAAACTTTAGAGTAATAAATAATTGTGTTGGAGAAGAGTAGTCTGGCTGCCTGAGACGTCTGCGGCGCGGCCGTCGGTAGCAATGGGGCTGAAAGCGCTTCCGGCGTCCGGTGGTTGGGGGGGGGCGGAGAGAGGTTTCTCTGTTCGCGAAAAGATCTCTGCCGGAAGGTGCACCAGGGCGTGTACACAGAATAACTTCCTTGCACGCTCTCGTGATCCACATTCCTTTGAATCATTCTAAACACGAATGACCTCGAAACTCAATTCTTAAATTTTCTCCAATCGTTCAATTCTTTAGATTCGTGAACCGCGTGTAAAAGAAAACAGAAAATTGTAATTGAACCGTTAACTTCCGTAAAACTTTTCACTGCATGCTATCAATTAATACTATTCTTGTCATGAATTTTCAAAAGTAACTAAGAAAAAGTATAATACGATCGCGCTACGATACGATCAATGAAGTTATGATACAATACGGTGCTGTAGGTAGGTTGCTTTACGCTCGCTTAAAATACTTGAAATATGAAATGTAATAACTCATCTGAAATCTCAATCCGTCCGAGAGAGCATAGAGTCAGCATTGCTCCAGACTTTGCAGCGACTGTGATCTGGAGGTCCTAGGTTTGAGTCCCGAGAGTGGGGGAATTGCGATAGCTACATAGCAACGTCGAATTCAGCCGCTGCCTGGAGAAGAATTCTAGCAGCAAGTTTTCCATTCGTCTGTACAAGTAAATTCTGGCGAAGTACCTTAACAAACGGGCCACGGATCGCACGCATCGATCCTCCTATTCTTCCTCCTCACACACACACACACACATACACACGCACACACACATACACTTACGTGTACTACTCTACAACACTTGCCGGGAGAAATCATCGGGAACTTCGAGCTTGCCCCTGCGGGGGCGCTGCTCACCGGGGGATGTTCCTGGAGAGGGAAATCCTCCGTCAACCGCCGTGTAAGTCGGCACCAGATCTGATCGCCCAGCAGGGGAGGAAAATCGCCCCCTTCCCACGATAAAAAAAATCACTACACTAACAGGAATAATGTCCATGGACGATGACGTGCCCGCTAACTATCAGTCAATGAAAGCTCAGACTAGAGTAGAACAAATAAAGAACTTTTCAAATATTTTTCAGAAACGTTGAATTACGGATATTTTTACTTCTCCAGCTCAAGCTCCTGATTTACCTCTGACTTGACCTTTTCTTTCTTCTTCTTTCTCGCCTATTCTTTTGCGAACCACTTCTTTCTCGCCTACCTTTTGCAACACCGCAACAGAACGTCGCAAGTACCCATGCTGTTCGACACGAAGTGATAAGATAAAAGCGATCGTTTGTTTGGAAGAATTACGACAGTAATGACTTCTAGGACATGAAACTTTGAGCGGCATTGGTGGAAAGAAAACGAGTGAAATAGTAGAGAAAAAACGTTCGTATTGACAAAATATAAAATAGTATGATTTTACAATATAAACCAAACTTCTTTTGAGGAAGGTATTCGTTTTTTGAAAATTGTAGGAACTGCTGCAAATGATACCGAAAATATGTATTTGATAACGATACATAGTCGGCAATAACCATCTGTAATCTTGTATTAAAACCAAAGTTGTAATAACTTTTAGAACAACTCTTTTGAGTAAATTTTATCAAGCGAGTATTTCACTTCCCCTCAAGCTAGAGAAAAGTAGAAGAAGTGAACAAGAGGGCATGGGAGATATCTTCAGACTATTCTTAATATTTTTATGAATGGAAGTGGAGGAAGTGTTAGACGTCTCAGATAGCCGGAGAGTCAATTCGATCTTCGAGCGATGAAACGCAGAAAGTTAGCGAAAACATGTACTTAATAAAGATAAATAGGTGGGAATAACCCATCGTTATGTGGGAATAATCCATAACCCAAAATTATAATCATTTTTAGAATAAATCTTTAGGATAGACCATTTATCAATTTTCCATCATTTATCATATTTAATTTCCTCTTGAGTAAGAGAAAAATAGAAAGGTAGTGAAGAAGTGGGCGTCGGAGATACTTTCCAGATTATTCTCGTGATTCTCTCCTCGTGCTGCAAGCAAGTGGAGGAAGTGTTTCGTGTCTTAGATGGCCTGCGAGTCAATTCGATCTTCGAGCGACGAAACGCAGAGCGCAAGCGCCCATCAACGAGAAAGTGGATGCGAGGCCGCTGCTAAGTGGTGCTTGCCGGAGGCCCCTTCCGCCCCTCTCTTTGCACTACCTCTTCTCTCCGCAATTGGAAGTACTTCGCGCTCTTCTCTGGCTTGTGCAGTATCAATGTAGGCATGATTCTGCCTGGGACTGTTGTAAGGGACATAGAATCATTCAATTTTTTGTTGCAGTTCAGAAAACTCGCCCAAAAGAGTGTGCTTTATAAATGACATGTATGCTTTTGCGGTAGTGAGTGCAAGTATATATAAACGTTGTGCGTGACATATTCAAGACGAAAAATACTTTTCCCGAGGTTGTAATTTTTCTATATTCAGTGAATACTTTAAATCGAAGTGAAGTGTCGTTTTCCGCAAATTCGGTCAATAGGATTTTGTAATTTTATATTGATTCCGTATTTCATTTCATGTTTTCCAGTTATTAGAGTATCAAACTTCCGTAGCGGGTGGGATAAAAACATTGCATTTGTACGGAATGCTATTTAGCTGTTTTATAAATGTAGTTATTTGTGTATGTAAGTAATTGTTTTCTATCCCATCTCAAACTTCCATTCAGAATTAATTTTAGTGTAACGTAAACCAGTATTTCCTAATCTTTACTGAATTTTCCAGTAATCGTGCTGCCACTGTAAATAAGTCATTTAATGTCTCAGAAACAATTAAATTGCAGACAAACTGAAAATAATAATATTTATAATCTCCTAAGCGTTAATATTTTATAGTTCTTTACTTAAGAACTAATTTTGCTATTTTTGCTAATTTTTAATAAATTATTTATATAATTGTTTTAGTATTATTCTAACACTGTTTTATAATATATATTTTTTATCCTAATAATCGTATAGAAAATGTATCATTTGGGATTGAGAGATTTAAAGTCACCTTAGCAGATTCAACACTGGGAATTTGTTAACAAGAGTGACTGACGCGAAGTGTAGAATCCAGTCCATTTCTCTTGATACAAGCCCGCACATTGCCCCTTAATTACATAGAAGGTCGGGAGCCTTTGTCCGGCCTCGTGCAGCCCAGCTTCGCAAATCCGCTTCACAGATGTAGCGGCGGACGGCGATCTGCTCTCTGGCGGCGCGGCGACGATGCACAGACGCGCCAACCGCCCGCGGCCTCCTGCCCCACCCCCGGGGCCCCGCCTCCAGTGATTCTGTCCCCGACCACGCCCCGCTCTTGCACCTGACCACTCTCTGGCGTCCGTCACGCGCTCGTTTGCGCCTCTACCCTTACCATTGCCACCGCAATCGTCCTAGCCTCCGTCCCCGTTTCCACCCTCGCTCCCGCCTTCGCATTCGCGCCCTCCCGTCACGTTCCCTCCCCGCCTCGCCCCTGCCCGTTTCTCTCCGCTCCCTCCTCGCCTCCCAGCTCCCGCCCTCGCCACCGTCCAAGCCTCTGTTACGCTTCGTCCCACCACGTCGTCACTCTCCCCTTTTCCCTGCAACTGCTTCTCCTTCAGCCCCGCCTTCACAACTGCTTCTACTTGTCGGCTCTCCTTTCCGGCCCATCACCACCCTGTCACAATTCCCGCTTCCATCTCCACCTTCGTCCTCTCCCGAACGTCGCCTCGCCTCCATATCGGTTCTCGCCACCTCCTCCGGCCTCCGCGCTCGCCTCTTGCAACCCCACCTCCCTTTTCTGCACATATCTCCTCTTCAGCCCCGCCTACAACACTTACGTCTTTGTCCACCTCCGCCGCCCCTTCCCTTCTTGCGCCTCGTCGCAGTTCTCGCATTCATTTTCCTCCGCCTCTCTCTCACTTCCAGCTCCGCGCCTTCACCATAACCTTCATCATTCGGTCCTCCGCCTCCATCTCCGCTTCCGCCTCCGCCTCCACCTCCACTTTAGCCTTCGCCTCCACGACTACCTCTTCCTGCATCTCCACCTTCGCTCCGCCTCCACCTCCGCCTTCATCTCCACCTCAGCCTCCATCTCCGCTCCACCTCCGCGTCCACCTCCATCTCCACCTCCACCTCTGCTTTCGTCTCCGCCTCCACGTCCACCTCTTCCTCCATCTCCTCCTTCGCACCACCTCCACCTCCGCCTCTCATCTCCGTCTCCATCTCCACCTCCACTTCCGGCTGCACCTCCGCCTCCACCTCCACCTCCGCCTCCGGGATTGCCGTGGCCTCCGCTTGGGATTGGCGACCGCGCTGTGCCGCGCGCATACAGAGCGGCGGCCGCAGCTGGAATACGCGATGCGCTTCGCAGCGACCGCTGCTGCGGCAGGTGTCGCTTTCGCCACGCGGCGCCACAGAAGAGGGCGAGTAGTCTTAGTGTGAAGTCATGGCAGAGCGGCACAGTCATGGAAAACAGGGTAAATTGGGAAATGTTAGGGAATTTGTTATTCGGTGGGAAGGTCAGAGTTTTTTTTATTTCTAAGAGAAAATTATTTTGAGAGTAATATTCTTTTTAAATTGTCAATATTTATGCGGTGAATGAAAGGAGACATATTCTCGAATTTGGTATTCTCAGAAAATTGGTTTTGAAATTTTCTTTGTCGAAAAATTTTTATGGTGGATTCGTGTCATAAGTATCTTACTATTGCAAAGTACAATACTTGTATGTGTTGTTTTTGTCGAGTTAATCTCGCATTATCGTTTGACCAACGTATCCAGAAGTGCCGTAAGACCATCAAAACACTTGTTTCTTTAAAATTCTCCCCAAATATCTTAAATAGAGGGAATCTACTAAGAATTATGTCAATTGAAATGTCTGTCTATGTCACAGCGAGTGGACAGACCGTGTCGACGGAGCAGATCGTTTTGTAACTTCAAAGACTTCATCAGTTATCTTCTCACTACCAGGTAGTTCACTTAAGTTGTTCCCCTCAAATATCTCCTAAACCGTTAAAACTTTTCAAATGCTGTTTTCACTAAAACAAATGTATCCGTTGGCACACACAAAACTGAATAATGTAATTTTACAGAATTTTTAATTGCAAAAGATATGGGCTAAATTTCTATTTTGAAATAGAAGTCTGTAGAATTTTTATAGTTGTTTTGCAGAAATTGTTTTATACTGCCATTTTTAAAACCATAAAAACACATACACATTAAACAGGAAAAAACATTTCAATTCAAACATTTTTATCATCCTATGATTCTCGTTCAAGGGAGTGATAAGATTGAGACATTGGAGTTAAAGGGGAGAGATGAATCACTTTAGAATTTAATAGAATTTATTAACAAAATTAGTTTATCTGATTAATGTTTCTTTGTTTTGAAAATGACTGTCTACAACAATTTCTGAAGAAAAAAACTATAAATAGAAACCTATTGACCATCTGATAGATTACTGAACTTTGTAGATTTCTTTAGGTCGTCACAAAGACTGTGAAGCTACGAATTCACAAATATTCATATTACATGTTACATACTAATCTACGTGAGTAATATGGAGTTTTTACGATGCACGCCAACTACCATAAAGTGTCATTTAGAAAACAAAGGAACCAAATTTATTGCAAACTTGTATAGCTTTATCTTGTTTTATTTGGTTGTGAACTGAGGTTGTTCATTTAATTTTCAAATGTTCAATAAGTGCCTACTACTGTGCCTTTTTAAATTAATTAAGTAATATATTTCATTGATTATAATGTTGGCGGTCCGTACAAAAGGCAAAATTCGACACTATTGATGCAAACTAAACAAAATGATTTGGAGAGTGATTTAAATCATCGCTGCCCTCACCAATAGTCCTGGAAATATTGATGTTGATACAAATGTAAATCCGGGAAAAGTCTGTGAAAAATTTGTTTCCCAAATTTCGTGGCCACCCTAAAAGGGAAGGGCGTAACGGGAAGGGTGGCGAGAGTGATGAAGGGGTGAGAGGTCACGAGGAGGGGGCTGCGCCGAATGCCATGGAAGCGATGGGCAGTGAATCGGGGAATGGGTGGCGGGCGAGGCGCCAGGCGCCACCCGCGCTGCCCCCATTCACGCGCGCACGTGGCGGCGATGGCGGTGGCGATGGCAGTGGGGGCGGCGGCTATAGCGGCGATGACAGTGGCCGCTATGGCGGCGTCGGCAGAGAGGGGCGCGGCAGCGGCTGTAGCGGTGATGGCAGAGGGTGGGGGCGGCATTGAACGCACGCGCCCACGGCAGCGCTTGGGCAAGCCAGCGACGCGGCGCGCCGCGGCGGCGCAATCACCGCCGTTGCTCTTCTGTTGTATGCTTCAGCTCCAATTTAGGGTCGAGTTTCGGAATTCATGTACATTATTGAAAACCTATTTTCTTTTCCCGCTTTTCATTCACGGATATTCTAGGGATTGTAGTACGAGTAAATTAAGTGGCGGAAAGGCTGTCAGGACGTTGTTGCAGCGCCGCGCGTTCACTCGCAGGCACGGGAGGTCAATGAAAGAAAAGCTACAACATCACGCACTTCAAACGATGGTTCTGTGCCAAGGTGGATGCGGCATGCACAGCTAAGGTCTAATGGGTTTGCTACCTTTTACAGATAAAAGCATTGCTCATATAACCAACGTTTGGTTTATTGGGGCATTGTGGTAGTATAATTAGCAACAAACAAGGAAGGTATAAAAATTACGAACAAATGCCTCCAGATAATTCCAACAATGGGTTAGCGTTAACGGGCAACATAAAGAGCGCGCGCGACGTGCTGAGAAATTAACTTGGGCGTAAATGGGTTAAAAACCTATATTGTTTTCCCGCATTTCATTCAAGAGTTTACGAGAGTTGTAAATAAAGCGTCGGCAAAGGCTGTCAGGATGCTGTTACGGTGCGACGTAATGTCGATTGTGTCATTGCGTAGGGTAATAGAAGTAGATGAAGAAGCGATTCTTAGTGGAGTGAGCAGTTAAAGGAAGCTTTGTATTCCTTATCACTATAAATTATGTTTACAATCATAGAAAAGCAATTGTAGTGAACATACAGGTGGCAAATGACAGGTATATCATGAAAATGTACGTGAAGGCCGTGGCAACTATGCATTACCGTTTCGCACTGTAGCAATATGACGGTGGATTGTCGGTGTTTTGAGAGTGTGACAACAGTTTTGTTCCGTACGGGTAGACTATGCATTTTTGATGCGGCAAGTTGGTGTGAGACCATTTCCTTTAGTCAGCCGTTTGAATCTTTCATCTTTTCCGGAACGATCCACCTTGACTCACTCCACGTCTAGTGGTCGTAGTTTCGGCTGGACAGTGCCTTGCTGGAAGGAGATACGGGTTGGAGAAAACTCGCAAACCGTGTGTAGGTCTGTGCCGGATCTCGCAATCCAGCGGGAGAGACCACCGTCGCCTTCCGCGGTAAAAGCAAACACTACACATACGGGAACAATATTCATAGCAGTTGAGCCGCCCGGAAATCAATCAATCAATCAACAAATTGGTTTAGGGCTCCCTTCCCGACCATCTCGGAATTTGATGAAATTTCGTATACTGAGACCCACGTGTTTGGAAGTAACGATTATGAAGATGTAGCTTCAGAGATGTTTTACCTGTGTAGCTACACATTCACTAACTTTCCTTTGACACTTGTAGGACGAGGGATTCGGCATACAAAACTTCATCAAAATGCGTGGAACACTTCTCTAAAATTAGACCACTCGACATGGAATGATCCACCTTTCAACTTCCCAGGAAATGCACGATGCCACGTAGCGGAGCTACTAGTCGTGGTAACGCCGGTGGAAAGTTCTAAAACACCCTTCACACTCAACTCTCAGTCAATGTGACTTTTGTTTCTCTAGGTGATAGAACCTCATGACAGCCTTAGGTTTCCCGATATTCCATCAAATCGAGGAACAAGGAGGAGCTTTTATCTCTAGGATAAACAGACACAACTTCGCAGACGGCACTCTACAGCTGCAACGCATTTCGTGGAAAATCCAGAACTTCACCGCTGGTTTCGAATTGAAAATATTTAATGGAATTTGGCTGATATTATCACAAAAATCCTTGCTACAGCTTTATGATCATTAATTTATTTACTACTTTCGAATAACGGAAATGACAAGGTGTTATTTTTTCTAGCGAATTGTTCTTATTATAATTTATAACGTTCTAGAAAGATTTCCATGTTGTTTAATGTTTGGACTTTTATTTAGAAAGTTTCAGCGCCTGGGGAACTTGCTTCAAAACTTGCATGGTCCTGCGCTCATATGTGCGTGCTACATGTTAATTCCGCTTGACCCAGGGCGATTTTCTAACTTTTATGAATACGTTACAGTATCCCTCCGGGAAATTCTTCGGTGGTGTAGCATCCCTACCCACCTAACCTAATCTCACATAATGTGTCCGTAGATTATTTGTAGAAGTAGCTCATGGGTGAACTTGGGGGTGCCGTCTAGTCACATGTGCAGAGCGGTTTCAGGTTACCAATGTTTTAGGGGCCCTAAAGAAGAATCGTTTGATAACTTCATGACTTTTTCTTAAATCTAGTACTCTTTATTCATAAATATATTTTAATTCATTAATGTGTCAAGGAGAAAATTATTAGTACATGTCCCTATCGTGCGTCGTTTTACGAATGCATATTTAGTTACTGTTACATCAGTTTTCAATCTTCGATACGAAATTTAATAATGCACTTATTCCAATTAAAAAAATATTTTTAGGAATTGTAAATTAATATACTTCCATTATTGATGTTATGAAATGTATCATCGCTTTACAACTTCGACGAAACTCGCTGCTCGCACAACCTGAAGAGAAAGTGGCGGATGACGACGACCTGGGTAATGACACATAGCGCACCCACATTCTGAATTTGGATGAGAATCGGGGACACAGCTGATAATAATTACATTAACTTTTACTCACCTGACAGAATACTACTTTCTAAATATTTATCAGAAAGCACTGAATGACAACGGAATGACATCTGAAACAAAGAAGTGGAGGGTTGCGAAAGGAATACTGAATGGAAGGAAAGTGTTTTTAATTTATCTGAAAAATTAACACTAATATTTCAGATATGTTCAAAATTAGAAAAGAGCACGTTTTTTTCACATACTGATGGCTTTTAAAATAATACGAGTAGTTGATACAATTCAGAGAATAAAAATAAAATTCTGCCCTTGATCTTTACTGCGAGTGCAAGAAAATCGCTCCATTTGTCAAGCACATCCTCAGACCTCTATATGTCCCGTTATGAGCAGTGAATTTATATCATGATTTCATCCCACTACTTTTGTGTGAAACATGAAATTAAGGGAACTGATGACGTTAGGAAGAGAGAGAGAGGGGATGGTTCTACATTTCCAAAAAGCTTATCCCCAGTTTATAGAATTACCTCGTACTATTGTGAGCGCGTACTCTGGGTAATGTCGTAGCAAAGAATAGAAAGTAAAGTAGAAAGAATATATTAGCGGAGGAGGAGGGTAAGTTGAACGAAGAGGATGAGGAGGGGAATTTGGACGAGGAGGGGGAGAAGGGTAAATTGGAAGAAGAAGAGAAATGGAAGTTGGAGAAGAGAGTGATGAGTGTTGTTGGAGAAGTTGGAGGAGGAGGAGGACCAGGAGAGGAGATTGGAGGAGGAGGAGGACGGGCAGAGAAATATGGAGGAGGAGAGTGAGGAGAGGAAATTGGAATTGGAGGAGGAGGACGGGGAGAGGAAGTTTGAGGAGGAGAACGAGGAGGGGAAGTTGGAGGAGAGCAAGGAGAGGAAGTTGGAGGAGGAGGACAGGAAGAGAAAGTTGGAATTGGGGAAGGGAGGACGGGGAGAAGAATTTTGAGGAGGAGAACGAGGAGGGGAAGTTCGAGGATATGGGAGAGAGAGGGTAAATATTATGAGAAACAGAGGGAAAGTAGGGGGAGGAGAGGAAGTAATAGAAGAAAAATGATGTGGCTGTAAGGAATCCGCCTTCGTCGCACCCGAGGCTCTGGATTGGGCGCCAAGTGAACCTTGAGTTCCTTCGAGCCTGTGCCTGGCCTCGAGATGGTGGGGCGGGGGCGGGGGTGGGGGTGGGGGTGGGGGTGGAAGCGAGGGCGGGCGATCGAGTGGCGTGCTGCAAACGGCCCCGCAGAGGCCGCCCCGACCCCCTCTCGCTGATTGCTCCGGCAGGGCTCGACCCCTTGACCCTCCCCTCCCCCTCCAGCTGTACTTTCAAACCAAAATTTGCTGAGTGGCCATCACGCGTATTTAAGTGACAATTCAAAGATATAGAAATACGGCTTTTGCATTTAATATAATGGTTGATGTAAGGTAAAGACTCGTTTGCTGTGGCGGTACATATGCTTTGTCACGAGGGATTTCACAAGAAGAACCGATGTGCAATGGGAATTAAGTCAGAAGTTCACACGATAATACATAAATATTACAATGTCATTGTCATTTTCAAAGAACAGAGATCATGCTTGAACCTGTATCTATTGATTAATATTTCACCTCAATATTTAAGCTTCATCCTGAGAATGCAAGATGCATCGAGTTGCAGTGACAAAAGTGCAGGTTGTTCTGGACTTGAAGTGATCCGAACCCCATGGGTATACTGTAATTCGGAATTAGAATATTAACAAGCCTATAGCCTTATGTATACCTGATGTTTCCACGTTTGACCAATCGCATTGTCACAAATCATCTTGGGACGTTTCATTAGTGTGTAGTAAGTTTTTGATTGTCACTGGTTTTATTCCACCCATGGATGGAATCATTGCATTGATTTTCAAATTCATTCCAGGTGTGTCTCGTAGATAGCGTTTTTCTGTAGTGCGATCACGATTTCGATTCCCGGTCAAGGCAAAAATAGAACCGTAGGTTTCTAATAAAATCGTCTGAGTCCTGTGACGAAAGAAAAGCTCGGGCAGGACAAGTATTCTAAATAAGGTGATGGAATACGTCATGCTCGCTGCATGTCTTCCTTACCTCACAGTGTGGAAAATAAATAAAAATAGTGCCCAGCCTGGAAACATCGCTAGCTGGAGAAAGTCTGATTAATTCGACCCTAAAAATGCCAAATATTTACATACATAGACACTGAATTATTATTT
Source organism: Teleogryllus occipitalis (assembly GCA_011170035.1). Lineage (NCBI taxonomy): Eukaryota > Metazoa > Arthropoda > Insecta > Orthoptera > Gryllidae > Teleogryllus > Teleogryllus occipitalis. The sequence goes on from BLKR01000380.1 coordinate 260,089, forward strand.
CTCACATGGCACTTACATTATTTGAGTAACATTTGGCTTAAAGTTTTTTATCTGTTTGTTCCTCCTCGTCGTCTCTGCCAATAGAGCTGACAGTCGAACTCCAATTCATGTTTCGTGCGCGCACGTCTCGTAAGTTTTGGTAGAGACTAGTGTGAATAATTTAACTGTGTAACGAAGTTAGCGAATGTTGGTTCATTTCATGCCATTTTGTATCATAACTACAACCATCTATAAATTGAACGATCACCAATGTACCGCTAAACATTTTTCTCTAGAATGCAAAGGAAGAACGTTTGGAGAGTTTTAGTAGTGCATATTATATTAAACGTATATAACTCAATATTTTTGCTGTTAACTCGTAGCCATCTCTTGAAAATTGTGTTAATCAGACACAAATACGAGTCACGTTCAAAGGGCCGTTGACGTAAGTGCAGGTTATATTGGTTTCTGATACATGCATTTTTGTGGATTTTCAAGGCATTCTTCGAGCTAAATGCGCAAAAAATTATTATAAATTAAAGACATTCTCGTCATTTAAGACCAAATTTTGCCTCGAAGTGGATTATTACTTGCGAATGCAAAATTCCCTGAAGGGTGCGGACTGGCTGGCAACTCAATCAACATGTGCCTTCTCAATGACAGCAAATGCTTCAGAAACGAGTTCAGCGGTGTCGAAATAAAGGAGCGTCTTACTAACAGTTATTTTATTAGGTTTTCTGAGTCAAAAATGCACATTTGAATGTATAGTGTTTGGATCATTAATTGTGCAACTGTAAGATGTCTGTACGAAAGAAATTTAGGGTTTATGTAGCTCTATTCTATGTAGTGAGCAAAGGATTTATATTGATTAAGATTAAGATTTCCTCACAACTTATAATACTAGCTACAGTGCATCAGCCAGTTTTCAATTTAACTTGAAGTATGGAGAAGGAATGGTTCTAGAATCTGAAAGGTCCAAACACATTTACGATAAACGGAACATAAAATTCTGGAAAAGAGAATCAACATACGTAATATAGTGATACCAGAAACCACACTTCCTACAAGCACACATGTCCATGAGTGTTCAGCCGTCCAAAGAGAACAATAGTCTATAGGTTCGTGTTGACATTTCTGTTTACTATAACCTCTTTAACAGACACATCTCCCGAGGAATCATTTTTTAGGGCCCGAGCGTGTTCGATAGAGAAATATTTTCTTATACTATATAAAACGTAAGTTATTTTAATCTGCATTGCACATTATTCGAATACATTAATACTTATTAGCACAAAATACTCTTTAGTACAAAATTTGACGTGTATTGTCCTGCATTACTTCCCTCATCTCGGTAATTATCATAACGCAGCGGAAAAGCCAAATGTCAACTCGTATTATCTACGAAGTAAGCGGAGTGGCGGTCGCGTAGAGGCCACATGGAGAGCGCAATATGGCAAATGGAAATACGAGGCGGAGGGATCGCTATGCAGCGCCGGCGCTGGGGCGGGGGCGGGGCGGGGGCGGGGCGGGGCGGGGGCGGGGCGGGAGGGGAAGGCAGCTCACTCGCGCCCTGTTAGCTGATTGTGGCGGCCCGCGGGGAAGGACCGAAGCGAAGCTGCCTCACGCGAACACCTCGCGGCACGCCACGTGCGCCGCACGCCACGCCACGCCACGCCACGCCACGCCGGCGGCCGTGATGCAAGGCCTCGCTGCCGCGTTCTTCCTCATGGGACCAAGGGGCAATGGCCGCCCATAAAAACGGACGTTATTTCAATAGTTACTAATGTAGTTAGGGCGAAACATAGCAAGTAACAGACTCGGTTGGTTGTAAATTTCGTCTATCAACTACCGGCAAAGGTGGCTCAGGGTATCAACTAATGCCAGTAGTAGTTCTGACCGTGAGACCGGGATAAGACCAGTCGGGACCTTCGAGCTTGTCCCGACTGGGACGGTGCTAACTTGTGTTAGATACCTGGTTGGGGAAAATCTCCGGAAGCTAACATAGGTCAACCCGGATCTCACCATCCCGTGGAGGAGGATCACTGCCACTCCTCACGATAAAAATCGTGCCAATCAACCAATCAGAAAAATCGTGTAATACGTATAAAAAGTGTTTATATACTTCAACCGCATTTGTTAATTGTGTTACCAGCCGTGTGTCGTCGAACACTTCTTGTAATACAATTTGTTTGACAAAAAGTTCTAAAAACAACAAATTCCATTTCTTGGAATACTTGCACCAATACGCCATCTTAAGTTCCAACTCATTTCTCGAAAGTTCTTAAGATGAAAGATGTTTAATGCCTTAACGGACGCCGGCCGTTAAGAATGGTTGTTCGTTCCTTTAAGTAGCATTAAGTTGATGTAATAATACAGCATTACAAAAAATTATGGTTCAAAATGATACTTTATTTATGAATATATTTAACAAGATTAATAATAGCTGCCCTGCGTAAATTACTAGCAACCGACATATGGAGGAAGTTGGGAGTTGTGAACTCGCAAAATGAATCGATGTTCCTGCTTCTTGGACTTTTTTACTGCCCGAGTAACTCTGTCTCAGCTGCAATCAATCCTTCCATCATCCATTCCAATACCCGGTTATCCCGGAGCTCTATCATGGAATGGAAAAAAGCTGGCGGTGAAGGGTTTATGGGCTTCAATGGGGAAGGAATAATTGTCCATCCCTCCAATGTTAATCGAAAGGGCAACGAGACGGATTGGTGCTTGCACCAGAGAGTTTGGAATACGAGGGACACTTTAAGTCCCACGAGTCTGCGAAGGGAAAATACGGAACCTCGTATAGTAGGGGTGGGGGGTCACCCAACTGAGAGGAATTCGCAGCCCAAAGTAAAGTAAAAAAATAACAACTAAATTATTCAAATATTTTAATATTTTATACTTTTGACGATTAAATTGCGATTAATTTTAAACTGTTTCGTAAAAAATATTGTAATGGTGGAATTTTTATTGAAAATAAATATTAATATATTAAAATTGATGTATGAATTAGTTTCTTGCAGAAATCTAAATAAACGATGCTTAAAATAAATTCTAATGAATTTCATGTATGAATCAGTTTCTTCCAGAAATCCAAATAAAAAAGTTTCCTTTATTTTTAAGACTACGCCACTGAGTTCTTTCTGCTTCTGAGATAGGCAAGGGATGACTGAGGATAGGAAAATGGGATCGGCGGATGAATTCGTTGATCGGCTCTGAAGAAGCTAGTATTACACGGCGGGAAAGGAAAGACCGAATTTGTGAATCGACGTTCAATGTGAAGGTGTGGCGTTCGCGTGGAATCTTCCACTTTGGAGTCCACCACTGAAGCAAGAGCAACCGACCTCTAAGATTTCTCATTTACATAGTGAAGTGTATCGATCTGGCACCGTAGCAGGTATCAACTCCGCCGCCGCACACATATACATTTACGAACTTTTTCCGATCTTCCAAGATTGCGCCGCGGATTCTTAAGAAATTAGTTTACCCGGTCTTCCGATGATTGTTTGGTAAATATAACTGACTGTGGACAATAACAGATTTTAGCTGTTTCCAAGAAGTTGTCCTGGGTTTGTGTGGTACACATGTGTGGTAGTGTAGTGCATGTTAGGATGTCAGTAAGGGGTGAGGGTATGACAAGGAAGAGGAAGAAATGATCGCAAACGGTTTTTGGTTCGTTTGTTACGGTACTGATTCGGTGCTTGGTGTTGATCGGAGAACCTGCGAAAAACTACTCAGAGTCGCCGGCAGGTAGAATTATTCGTCAGATGAAATGGACATAGTTGACAAGCTAGTGTCGAAAATCCGCCACTGTCGGGACTCGGCAAAAATGCTGGTTCATCATTCAGTGAAAGGCAATGACGAACCACCATTGAGATCGCACGCATAGAAAAGGGGAGAACAATGCACGAAAATGAGTCTCTCTCTCAGCAACACACATTCTGAAATTTTTTTAAAACACTTGTAGCTAATTTATTATCCTGTTCATTTTTTTCATGAAGTTCCCTAATATATTACATTGTAGTACTCTGATAATTCTGCACAACATTTCCTCATAAGTACAATTACTTGATCTTACTATTCGAAGAACTACAGTATTTCTCACATATTCTCGTTATTTGATAATTCTCGTTACTTTTCTGCTGTTGTTTCTTCCATTCATACAGTTATTAATCAAATAGTCTAAAATAGTCTAATCAGCACTCACCTTCCAGTCTTATTTTTTGCATCCTGTTATAGAGGGAAACTAATTTTTGAAAAAAGATTTAAGTGAGTCATATTCTGTGAACCGATATAGAGGAGCCCGGATTCGTAAAAAAATACAGGAGAAAGAAAGTTCGAAGTAAAAATGCTTTTTCTCCTTGCTCCGATTCAGAGCGATAGCTCCACTGAAAGAGAGCCGCAACGCCGCGAGTGATTTGTCAGCCTCGTGGCACGGGGGAGGGGAGGGCGCTACGCTCAGAATGGAGTCAGGTGACGGCGGACTGGTCCCTAAAGCAACAGTGAGAGAGAGGTGGGACGTGGGCTTCCTAAATCATTTGAACCACAACCCACAAAGCCCTGGTTAGAACGAAGGAAGGAGAAAAATTGCACTGTGCCAGTCGGGGTTAAGGAATAGTTTTGTAGATAGAAGTGAATGAATTTTAGATATATTAATAAATTTGAAACGAAATATACATTTGAAGAAAGTTCTTTTTTTTAATTCAGTGGTTCGGTTGAGTCGGAAGTAATTGTAACGGCGTACGCATGTGACATTTTAACATTCTTTTTCTTTTTCTTCTTCTTCTTCTTCTTCTTCTTCTTCTTCTTCTTATTATTATTATTATTATTATTATTATTATTATTATTATTATTATTATTATTATTATGTATATTATTTCTATAATGCGTTATGTAAACATCCCTATTACGGATGAACCATTCATTCAATCGCAGCATATAAGATGTCTTTTGATAGCTGGAAGTCCCCGACCTCTGCACGGGTAGTTCACATTTTAGTGCATTTTCTATAAACATTTGTATTTTTTAAATTAAATTTTGTAATGACATCACACACAACGTGGCGGCTAGGCGGGTAATGAATGGATCAGGCACGGCAGCATAGGGCGAGGGCGGTGGCAAGGGACAGCGTAGCTTTGAACAGGCCAGGGCGAAGCATAGCAGTGCAGAGCAGCTGAGTAGGAGGTATAGCAGCCCACGTCAGACCATACTACAGTACCGGCAGCGTATAAGCGACCCTGACAGTTCGAGGCGCGTTGCAACGCATTGCTACGCACACGACACCACCTACATGAGAGATAAATGAAATATCAGAACATTAACACCTACCAACAGGCGATGCCACGTCTTGATATCATGTTTATAACTTTTGCCACAACCGAACCTTATCGCCTCCCAAACCGCGTTGAAAACTTGAGGCGTCAGCTCTGGGTGGCTTCGTTCTGTATTAGGCCTGTCTGCAGAGCAGCCGCAACTCTGCCCGCAGCATTGTCGAGAGGAAATAATATTCCGCCGTTCATCTTTTCTGCCTCGAAAAATTCGCGGAAACATACAAAATATCATGATAGTCGTTAACACTACACATATGCGCGTTGTATGGGACGTAGCCCTCACAAAACTCTGAGCCTTGGACCGAAGCCCTCGGTGCTCGAAAGTCACACACCAACTGGCCATTGGCAGAGGCACATTTCATTCACACTGATACTGCTGATGACAGGGATCTGCGCTCTTCTCGAGCGACTTCGTGTGAGTCAGATGAACGGCAACACCGAACCGTGGCTGTGAGAAAGTAAACAAATCCTCACAAGCTGATTGCTTCAGAGCAGGTCACATGACGTACCACAGCACGTGGCGAGAGAAATGTCAGTCGCTTCTATGCGGCCGATACTGCAGAGAGAGGATATACTGTAGGTTGTATCCGACATCCCGAATATTCGGTGAGATTAAATTAAATTACATTATAAAGATGGAAGATGTATATACTTTTGAAGCGCTGTTGTATCGACAAAGTGGCTTATCAATAAAAGGCGTTGTCATCGCCAAAATGTTTCTTCACTAGATTAGCAGCTTGGGCAAGAGAATAAGAATGAGAGTAACGGATACGAAACGCTCACCCATGCAGATGTAGTGGAAGTTCAAGGTGCCTACAACTGTTGTCTAAATGAAATTTTTCTTGAATAAAAATATTTTTTCTATGTGAACAAATATGTTCCTTTCATTTGTAAAGAATAAACAATTTACGTGTTTCTGGAGTGTTTATATGCTTCTGCAATGCAAATTCTTGCATAGAAAGAATTTTCTCGAACCAACTTTTGAATGATTATTGCGGCTCAGCCATGCGGATATTCAAGAAGTTTATTAGACAAAATATGCTTAAATTGTCTTAAGAACCTATTTCAAAAGTTTCGATGTTTTCCCTCTGCATAACCTCTATTTGTTACGATGTAATTTGTTAATAAATATACTTGGAGAAAGCATTTTAGTGATTGTTAGTAGTTCGTGAACTACTGAGTTCGCCAGCTCCTAAAGTGTAGTGCATGTTTTTCATCGGTCAGGATCTTCCCCCGCCGACCTTCCGTCCGGCGCTGACCTTCCGTCTACTAGCTGGGTTTTCCCCAACCAGACATCTCCCACCAGCGGGGCACCGCCTTAGCCGATACAAGCTCTAGGACCCTGACCGGTCACCCGGCATGTGTGGTAGTGTAGTGCATGTTAAGAGTGTGCGTAAGGGATGAGGATAGGACAAGAAAGAGGTAGGAAAGATCGCGCGCGGTCCATAGCTCCCCATCTCAGCTTCCAATCGCGGACTCTTAAGCTCCACCCTGACCTCTCCGCCCTCTGCTGGCGACCGCCATTTCGCGAGGTAGAAAGTAAACAAAAGCGTATCGCAACCCTCTCTAACCTCTTCCTCGCTAAGTTGCGCATCCCCATCCCATACTGTGCTTCCCTATTCCTAGATCTGCTGTGGCCAATTCCGGCCCGACTTGCTCCGCTTCGTAAGATACACACCCTCGCCACAACCACTCCACGTTCCACCTCGCCCTGCTTCCCCTCACTCTGCTCCAGTCTGTCGATTGATTGATTGATTGATTATTTCGTGTTTCCGGGCGTCAACCGCTCCAAACATTGTTCCCGTGTGTAGTGCGTGACTTTCATGGAAGGGAGCGATGTTCTTCCTCTCGGCTAGCAGGGTTTCCCTCTTCCTCTTCCCTCACAAAAGATGCTCTACCACTAGTGGGGAAGCTCTAATTTCCCGACTGGTCTCCCGACACGTGTAGTAGTATGGTGCATGTAAGTGTGTGTAATTAAGGGGTAAAGATAGAACAAGGAAGAGCAAGGAAATATAACGCGCCGCCGGTGGCCCTTTTGTTAGGGTACTGTTCTGGCATTCGCCTGGTGTTGATCGGAGAAACGAAAACTACTAATCACGGAAAACTACCAATCAGAGCAGGCGGCCGCTAGAATTCTCCTCCAGTCAGCGGCTGAATTAGACCTAGCTATCCAGTTAGAGTCAAAATTCCTGCCCCACTTGAACCTAGAACCACCCGGTCAGAGGCACTGCAGTGACATCAACTGATGCACTGAGCCACCTCTCCTGATGTATTTAAGTAGTGATTTGCCTTTCACGTGGAAAGTGAGATTCGCTCTTTCGGTGCCAAAAGAGAAGTGCATGCGAGCGAGCGGAAGTGGGTGGCGTGGGCGGAGGGCGTCAAGGTCGCTCCATAGAGGGCACGCAGGGAGAGGCGCTCACGTGCGCCGTTTCGCCCTAAACGGGCGAACGCCCACCGCCACGGGGCCTTGGCCGCCCACGCCCCCTTCTCTCCCCGCCCACTTCGCATCGTTCAGCTTCGTTTCGCCTCGCCGTGTTCAGCTCCAACCCGCGCCGCCCGCGAACGTTCACTTGACAAACGCCTATGTGCTGTACTTCAAGTGTAAGAACTGGAATTAGTTTGACGCGGTGGCCCACTGCAGTTGCTCGCGTGCCACTAAAGCACAAGTCAGCCGGGATGGCGGACGCCTTTTGAACTGTTTTGCGCATTTGGGGTAACGTACTTTCCTTCAGCCCACCTGGTTCCGTTATGTTCTGGCTTCGCTTGACTCTTCGACGTCGCCCATTGGCTCACACATTTTATATCGCTCTATCTCTGCGCGCCGCCCGCCTTCCGAATTGTGGCGAACTATGATCTACTGTCGACGCATCGGAACGCCTCCCGTTCTCTGTGTCCACGAACTGGCTCGACATGCAGCGAACCACATCGGTTTCCCGCGGATACGAGCTGAAGCAGCACTCGCAAAGTGGCCGTAACTTGATCAGCTCTGCTGTACAGCACCTGCTTTTTAACTTCTTTCCCTGTTTCGAGGCTTGAAGGAACCGTTTCTTAAGAGATTGTAACCATGGTTCCCTCACCCTATCAATAAAGAGATCCACGATTCTGTATTTTCAGTGTGCACGCCCTATCCTCCTCGCCAACCATCCTCGTTCTGCATGGGCCGTGGCAGAGTTACATGGTCACTCCTAGGTAGCGTTCTGTTGACGGAACGCAGACTTCTGTCGCCTGCCACGGTGGGAGGGCGAGTGCCGGCAAAACTTGCCGACACCAGCAAATTCGAACCAACGCCAGGCTTAGATCGCTCAAGGCATCGATTGAGGTCACTACTGTACCTCTGACAGGGGGGAGTAGGGTTCGAGTTCTGACGACTATACGATTTTCGACACTAGCTAGGCAGAATTTTGCTGCTGACAGGAGGAGAATTGTAGCAGCTGGCTGGTCTGATCGGTATTTTTGTATTTTCTCCGATCAACACGTAGCGAATGCCGGAGCAGTACCCTAACAAACGTACAAGGTACCGCACGCAATATTTCCTTTCTCTTCCTTGTCTTATCCCTCACTTACTCACACGTACATGCACAACACTACCGCATATGTCAGGGGACAGGTCTGGAGCTTAGAACTTGTCCCGGCAGGGGCAGTGCCCCGTCCGCGGCTGGTGTGCCGGTGCCTCGCTGGTGGGAGATCCCTGGTCAATCAATCAATCAATCAAACGTGCGGTCCCAGCATACGCATAATGATGCAACAGGTGTCATGGTGGACCTCAATCATGGAAAGGCAGGGAATCCGTGAAAAGTCCATTACGATCCCAGTACCAACACTCCGATGAGGTCGTCTCACTCAGTGCCACGCAGCAAGGTTAATGAGGGTCGTTTCGTCTTAAACGGGGAGCTTTCTGCCAGGGGCTCCACGACTGCGCACGCCTCCACGCCCCCTCTTCGCCCAAGACCGCTCACGACCGCGCACGCCTCAGGCAGTCGCTGATTGAAAAGAAAACTTCCGCGCGGAAGCTGTCACAAAAGTGCCAAACACACCGCATAGAAACGTTGGTGCTCTGGTGGAAGAGAATTATTGGTGTACAAAAATGATAAAGTAAGCATCACAAAAGCTGTCAACGTTTTGTTTATGGGCTTAGAGCACTGTCCGAATGCTTAGCCGACTCTTAGCATATAAAGGACTCCTTAAGTAAAAGTGTCCATTCGGGCTGGCTGATCATCAGTAGTCTCGTGTGTTTCATGAACGGTCTTTGTGAATGCGGAAGGAGAGATTCCTCGAGTGATTGGAAAAGTGGCCACGCCTTACTTGTGTCAGCTGTTTCGAGGTTTCTTGTTAAGAGAGATTGCAAACCAAATATTTTTTCCTACCAAGAGCGTGTGGCATATGAGGCGCTCACAACATGAGCCACATATTTACGTGGCGGACAACTTCATAAAATGTTCTGTGGTTGATACAATTATAATAATAATAATAATAATAATAATAATAAAAATAATAATACCCGATTCGGGTTGCCAAGATCGGTAAGTCAGTGGTGCTGTGGCGAATGATCGCGGGTTCGAGTCCCGCCTCGGACATGATTATGATTGTATGCATCTCTGTATGTTTGTGATTGTCCAGTTCACTCATCATCGTTATCATGTCACTTTATCCCTCAAGGCTAACAACCCTGGGCCTAAAATCGGATTCTCCATGAAAATGTTGATTCCCCCCCCACTTAAAAGTCACGTGCACCTACCCTCGATAAATATGATCGAGCCCCGGTAGGTTGCACGTTCGCGTTTGTTGTTGTTATTAAACAATAATCATTATATTATTATTGTATTATTATTATTATATTATTAAATTCTTAACACCAAAGTTTCAATTATCTCACACTGATAACATACGCCGTTACTTTTAATACATGGATATATTGCTCATTAATTAAGATGATAACGTAAGAACATAACTTAAGTTGGTGAACAGAGAACCAAATGGGTGTACTTACGGGAACTACAGTATCCCGTATAGGAAAGAGTGATAGCTCAAGGACCCCTCATAAATTGCTTATCTATTTGATCCGTTCAGTGCAGTAGTTGTCAGCAGATGATATTTGAAGTTTGTGTGTGTGGGGGGGGGGCGACAGAATTTTGTTTAAAACTTGTGAACCTACCAGGAACATTAAATTATACACAAGGCATCAATCTCACATTACTTGCTCTATTAATCTCTCAACCTTTTCTCTTAATTTATCCTTGTTATTGTAGATTTTACTTATATGGTAGATATTATTAATTTCAAAGATTTGTAAAAGTAATGCAGTTGATGTTTTACGTAGAACAGGTAAAACTGAAGAGCGGTATCCTCACAGGTCTCCTATAATCCTACCGGCTCCTATTGTCTCCAAAAATGTCTTAATTTTACCTCTTTGCCGGAAACGTACTACAATAATAAAATCACGCGAGGGTGAATAGTTTTGAAAATACCCATCGTTTATTTTACACGGAGTTTTAGACATAGTTGGTAATCATCTCACTGAAAATCTAATTCATGCCGTCTGCTCCTGAAACTACGAATTTGAATAATACCAATAATTCATAAAGGATTACAAATTATATAAAATTGATTAATTGCGTTTAATTCAATCGAATTGAGGCATTCAAACCTTTCAATCTTCACATGACTAAAACTAGTCTTTAAAATGAAGCATCTACTAAATTATAATAGTATTAACTGGTTTTTATTGTACTATTAAAAATTATATTTCAGTTTTGTTTCTTAACTAGTAATGGAAAAGTAAAACTGTTTCTTTTCCGAGTTTAACCTGGGAAATGTTTGGAATAGGTCACTCAAAAACAATGTAGTTATTTGCAGATAGTAAATGTTTTGAAACAAGAAAATAAACTCTTTCAGTTGTGAAAATTTACTCTACGACAGAACCAGAATTTAAAAATACAAATGCAAGACTGTCACGTTCAGAAAATTAATTATAAAAAACAGGTGAAGTAAATTCAAAATAAAAATATTTTGAGATGGGTTGAGTGGCACTGTAGCCAAACGTTCCCCAATGGTGATGAAGTTCTTTGGAAGATATAATACTTTCCGCGTGCGACAATTTTAAGTTCTGTCAGAGCTCAATTATGACTGAAGGCAAACAATTCACCACAATAGAGGAAAGTCACCCTGACGCTTTTCACTTTCACGCACTTAATTTTATGGTTGCAGTAATTAGAACACAACAAGTGGAGGAAATTTTCTGACAAATAAGTGAAAAGGAACTGCAACGTGCTTTAAGATACTTTGTAATTTGTTGCTCAGTTTCTTTCAAAGACAGTGACATTTATTTTTAGTCACTGGCGTTTACTATTTGCATAGAAATATCCTTGCAATTCCATTAATACATAAATTCAGTTTTAATAAACTACCATTAATGGAAAAGAATTCAGGAACTGGTTTTAATTTTCAAAAATTAATTTTGAAATTAAACTCCCTTGTTTTAAATAAAATATCAAATTTTCTTCATCTCCAGTACGAGCTTATGTAACAAGTGGTGTAATAAGTAAGGTGTCAGAAACATGGTGCCTAAAAGATGACTATCCTTTTCTATTGAAAGAGATGAAGACATTTCATTTGTTGGATCACCACAAAATGGAAATAAATCTATTTTTAAATTATTTTTAGAAGCATTGATGACTGGGTCCACTATGACTTTAACCCAAAAGCAAACGTGGTGATTTTGTCCATCCACCAGATCCGCCCATTAATCTCTTTGCTGGAAAATTCAACATTTCACGTAACACGTCGTTTCTTTCTATTAAATCTGCTCCTGTCCGAAATGTTGTTTTAACAACGATTGAAGAGACGGGAGTTCAGATTTCAACCTTCATTTGCTGTAAGACTTCATAGAGTCGAATTGCATATTTTGCGCAATGTGCTTCTGGTCACGTAAATAAAAACTTTAGGTGGTACTACTTTTTGTTCTCAGATATTACTATATTCTTCATATATCATAAATTATAATATCTTCATAAATTACTTCATATACATAACGTTTTTGTAAGACGTTAGGGTGATCATTTTCCCCAGATGTTTTTTATCATAGCGTATGCGAGCGTTCTAGGTGATTGAATTTTGAATTCCTATTGAACTCATATATATATATATATATATATATATATATATATATATATATATCCACCACCCGCACCCTTCTAGTCAGGAACGAGTTATTTTTTTTAATTTTAATGATTTCGTCAACTTTACACTATTTTATCTGATTGCATAAATATGAAAAATAATGAAAACATTTATACCACCAGAAAAAAATTACTTTCTCGTATTCGTACGAAGTAATATACGTAGAGATTATATAAGTATACGGAATAATATACGTAGTATAGAGAAATTTATGTGCTGCTGCGAAAAATCGATTTCGAGATTTCAACGGAAATACATGTTTTTTCCCCTGTGTTTTTTAAAAGTGTTTTTTAAAACGTCCGTCTGCCCATTTGTCCGTCCCTCCTGTGAAAACCCCTAGCGCCTGAACCATAGTAGGATTTTTTCTAAATGGGCACTTCCCGGTCTATCTGGCTCTTCTTGAGGCGCTGCGATTTTGAAAAACTTTCTTCAAAATTTGGGGTTTACATGAATCCCCTAGATATTTTCTAAATTTTCTCAAAAATGGCTCGAAATGTTTTCTCTAAATTTCTAATACAAATAGACAAAAATACATTTATAAAGGTAGAATGGGTCCTATTTTCACTGCCTATGAATTTCACTGTAACTCTGAATTTTCGAAAAATGCAAAAATTTGATTTTTTTCGGCGTCGTCCTACAACTACAAAATTGGAGATAGAGATTTTTCCTTCATGTGAAATTTGTTGTCCATAATTAGTTCTTTCATTAAAGTGATGTACATTTTTTGAAAATTTTAGTAGTTTTCTCCTAGTACGGCGTGCAATATTTGTAATTTTTAAAAATTACAAAAACAAAATTTTCTCAAAAACGGCCCAAAAACACTTACACTTTTTACACTTTTTACACTTTTGGTAGGGATTGTGCTAAATGCACTCTATAAGATGAAATAAACGCCATATTGCTCTATTCTTTTGTTTTTTCAAAAATTACAAAACTAATTTTTTGACTTGTCTCACGTCGTTAATATTTGCATTAGCTGCAATTTGCTTACATTATTGTATTTATGAGTACATGCGCTTTAAATAATGTCATAAATTTTCTCGAAAATTCAACAGTTAAAATGAGCTCAAAATTCCGCAATTTTCTCAATAATGGCTCCAAATTTGTAATTTGTAAACATTTGTAAACACTACTGCATATGTGTGTTAAAGTTCTTCAAATGATTTTTATTTAAGTTTTTGGAAAACTCAAAAATTCTCTGTGAGAAAGATTTTCAAATACCGCATTTACAGTAATGCTTAAACGCCATTTTCTTATAAACTGGTCCAAATTTTTTCAATGAAGATTTCCATTTATGACGAGGTTTTACACTTCTGTAATATTCTTCAAGTAATATTTCGGTTCTACTATTAGGAAACCGAAAAATTGAGAAAATGAAAAAAAATAAGTACTTTGGGCGGCGATAGATGGCAGCTGGGAAGAGGATGGGGCAAGACCGTAAAGCCGGTCTACACCAAAGAAATTAGAAAACTTCACGACGAGAAAGTCTGTGCCATTCTGTAGCACTATTTGTTTGATATTTTCTCAGTGCCAAATTCAAAAGCAAAAACTGTTTTGAAAAAAAACATATCAATGACTCTCACCGCTTTCGCGGAAGAGAGAAAGTTATGAAGTGCTGCGCAAAAGAACTACGAATTTTTGGCAGAAAAAACTCTTATTGCCGAGCCCTGATAACGAAAAAGTAGATAAATCTAGTTTCTAAATTTCGATACAAATCTTCTTACATGTGGTGCAGCCATAATCCATGTTTTATGTGTCCTTGATATCGGAAAAGCGATTGACGGCAATACTTCCTTCCGTCTGGTGTATGTGATCGCCAGCGCCTAAACCATGAACAGTATTTTTTCCAAATTGAAGAAACCCCTGTCGATCTGGCCTGAGTCGAAGCTCAGCGATTTTGAAAAATATTTATTAATTTTGGGGGTAAAATGAAGCACAAGGGACATTTTCAAAATTTTCTCAAATATGGCACAAACTTTTTCCTCTAAGTAATAGTAAGAATAAAGTAAAAACGATCATAAAGGTGGTGTATGTCCGATTTTCACTGTTAACACTGAATTTTTGATAATTGCAAAAGTCTGAACTTTTTTTCAGTGACTATCTACATCTACAAAATTAAAAATAGAGGTTTTCCTTCAAATGAAATTTTTTATCCTTAATTGCTGAGGTCATGCTCATTTTTTCAAAATACTAGTAGTTTTCGCGCAGTTTTGAGTGCGATATGTGAAATTTAGGAACAAATAACAAAAACAAGCTTTTCTTAAAACGGCTTCAAATATTTTAATTTAACTTTTGATAGGGACAGTTTTACATGTACCCTATGAGATGAAATAAATGCCATAATGATCTATTCTTTTGTTTTTTCCAAAACAACAAAAATTAATTTTTTGGACTTGTCTCTCACGCCAATAATATTTGCATTAGTGACAATTTGTTCACATTATTGCATTTACGAGTAAATGTTCTTCAAATTATGTCATAAATTTTCTCGAAAACTCAAAACTTTTCATTGAAAATGAGCTCAAAATTCCGAATATTTAGAAACGCTCAATTGCGATTTTCTCAAAAACAACTCCTAATTTGTTTTTCAAACTTTTCGTACGGATAGTGCAAATTGCACTGTTTAAGATGACATACAATTTTATATCATTTTGCTATGATCTTGTGTTTTTTCAAAAATTACACAAATGCATTTTTTTAATATCACTCAGAACTTTAATATGAATATTTTCAGCGATTTGTATATAGTATTGCATTTGTGAGAAGAAGAGCTACAAATTACTTTCAATTAAGGTTTTTGAAAATTCGAAAGATTTCTGTGAAAAATTTCGCATTTACAGTAATGCTTAAACGCCATTTTCTGAAAAACGGCTCCAAAGTTTTCAACAAAAATTTCCTTCTAGGACAAGATTTTACTCTTCTTTAAAATTCTTAAAGTAATAATTCTACCATCAGGAATCAGAAAAATTGAGAAAATTTTGAAAAAAATTAACTTCTGGCGGAGATAGTTGGCAGCTGCCGAAAGGATAGGGCAAGATTGCAAAGCTCGCCCAGATCAAAGAAATGAGAAAACTAACTAGTACAAGATAGTCCGAGCCATTTCGTAGCACCACTAGTTTCGATTTCTGAGCTGTATTAAAAAAATAAAAACATGTTTGACCATTTCCCCGTATTTAAATCACATTGACTTTAAAACACTTTGAAATTGGCTGCAAGAGTTCTGTGCATTTATTTTATAATTTTTATTATAAATTTGTAATGAAAATTGATTTGTTGTCCAAGAAAACAATGAGAGTTTTTTGTTACAATATTGGAACCGACATTATGATTAAAACAACAAGATTCGTGTTTTTTTGCCCGAGGCAACACAGTCTTCAACGCGGCGTCACCCGGACAGTAAGATCATTTACATGACTCTGGCCGCGGAAGCCTACGACTTCAATAAGTTCGATTTTTTCTCAGTGTACTCTTGTCATAAAACAAATTCATACATGTTTCATTATATCTTACATTATAATGGAAATACATACAATATATAATGTACCGTTGTACACAATATCATTCGTATATTTTCACTTTCTCATTTTTTCAAAATTTGTAAACGCGCAGTTTTTTACTTGTATCTCTAACACACTGTATTTTCACGCTAGAACTACCGGATCACAGAAAAATTAGTCAGTCGGTGCCTTTTACGAATCCGTACGTTTCGCAAGAAGACAGATTTCTTCTTTTTTAAATATCTCTTAAAAATCGGTTTTCTACATGGACAACGTCTAATGTTTTCAGTTTGCCGACTACGCTTCGATAGATTTCAGGAATGCTGAGAAAAACACAATGTTTTATCGCACTGCGGACCCACGAAATGTTGTTTTGTGAGAAGCACCTATTTTTCGGCGTTTGAAATATTTAAGAACACTAGGAAATTAGCAATGGAAATAATTTATTAAATGTATGTTAATCCGAGTGTTATGACTCGTGATTTTAGGCACGAAACTGTTAAATTTTCAAGTAAATAACGTTCAAAAGCAATTTAATTGAAAGATGGTTTATTAGTACGGGATATTAACAATAACAGTGATTGCGCGTTTTATAGCACCCAACTAAAGTTCAACAATCTTTTAATGTATAATAAAATTATAGTTCGCTTAATTATTATTAAATTTATTTTCAAAATACAGAAAAAATAAATCGTTTATGATACAAATTTGGAGATCCGCGAAATAATGTTTTTAAAAAACTTGTTCCAACATTGGGGGGGCCAGTTGCCCCCCCTTGCCCCCCCTTGCCCCCTTGAATCCCGCCTCTGTATATAACAAAGATGGAGACAGTAGCACAGAACATTACCTACGATGTGCCACATTTAGTGATGACATGTTTTGTTTTTATATAGGTGTTTCGGTTTGTTTTTCAGGATAAGTTTCAGATTTTTTTCTGTCAACATTTTAGAAGTATTCTCTAATATTCATTTTCTCTTTACAATATGTCGACATTAAGCAATTGAAAGATGAAGCTAGTGAGCTATAATAGCATCTACTTTCTTGTATTGACAATGGTTACGTAATATTGTAATATTCTTATACCCACTACGGATGAATTTCTGTCTGAATTTCTGTCAAAGTAGCACTTCAGCAATCTCTAGATAAATTCTTAACGAAAAAAGAATGCGAAGGATTTGAAACTATATATTTTTAATTTTTTGAAAATTATAAGTTTCTATAAAAATAGCGTCTTTCATTGCATTCACCAACGAATGCGTTCAGTATGTTCCTCCAGGTCTAAGAAAAAAATATTAAATCCAGTGGGGATTTACTATTTGATAAAAACTCGTGTGATAAAAATCCCGAAACAAGAGTGACGCTGCGCCACGTCAGGGACCTGCATCTCATTTTGCGACTAGCCTAAGGTGTATGGTCGGCCACACACGGCTCGGGTCATAACAGATTTAGTACAGTTCCTGTGGAAGGTGATCCATCCACTCTATACCCCGGGCCAATGTTTGTTGTTGATGGCCTATGAAAACTTTCTTTCAATGCGCTACCTAGTTATTTATATTTAAACATTAGTTAATTTTAGTTTACAGAAATTAATAGACACTCATTCATTTCATAATTGGAACTTTAATTTTATTTTTGTTATGATTATTTGATATTTTTGCTTTAAAATTATTATATTTGAAATAATGTTCAGGCTTCTTATTTCAATAAAATGCCCATAATGGCCAATAGCGCAACATAAGTGTCGTGGTTGACAAGAACGAATAAATTTTAAAGGAATTTCATTGTACTTCAAAAAATTATTGATGTTCTAGAAATCAGAGACGTGACAATGCGTTATATTTTAATACGTTTTGATAGTCGTCGAAATAAGGTGTATTGCATCACATATTGAGATAGTTTGTTTTGTGTTATCTTTCATCAGCTTCTCTCACTGTATTACCTTTAATACACTTCTCTTACAATTTGATTTATTAAGTATTGATTGATTGGCCTAGCAGTTTTTGGCTGATTTCCAACTTTACGCATCTGCTGATCAATTAAGAATTAATTATATGTTTCACATTGGGAGATATTATGTAATGGCCTTTGGATTCCACTCTACAGTTGCAGAATGAAAACATGAATGCTTGAGATGGAATTTGAATCCAATGTTCCTCACATATTCCAAAGTTCCTCGCGGAACTTTGGAGTGTGTGGGAGATTCAGAGAGATTTCAGCTTTTTGCCCAATGTATGTTGGCTCCCTGATAGAGAAAATAGTTTTCTTTTAGTTTTCAGCACCGTCAGGAATCACGCAGTGTCTTTGGGGTTTTACACGTTTTTCACTGCGTCCGGATCTCTAAAGCTTGAAGAAAAAAGTTTGTAATAATATTGGTTGGGGGAGTGAGAACGGGAGATCATCGCATTACTCCCATTATGATCATCGCATTAGCCCTTATGACCTCTGTACACGAGCGTTGCGTTGACGCGCGTTAAGTAACGCGTAAGTAGCGCGTCAAAGAAAAACACTGTCTCATACGAAACGGTACACGAGCGCTTCCCCTGTTCCGCATAAGATACAGTGTTAATCTACGACGCGCGTTACTTAACGCGCGCCAACGCAATGTCCGTATGATAGAGGACTAGGAATGCGAATCACAGCTAGACGGGGAAGAGAGAATTGCTCGCGGTTCTTGGCCCGTTGATTAAGGAACTGCTCCGGCATCCGGATGGAATTGATCAAAATAATCCACGGAAACGATCTTGCAGAGTCGACTAGACTAGAAGTCTCTTCAAGGCTGTGGTTGGCTTTGCTATTGTCAGATAACGGTTATTCAAAGTTCGCGCACTGGCCGTACATAAACGTAGCACATTCCGCTCTGGAAATCTTCTCTTTCAACTACACAAAATCTTACATTACTAATAATTTCTCCACCGTGGGGACTGGCTAATATGACTCTGGGCTTCAGCTGTTGCCCATCCAGCGACTCTGACCGGGAAGTGTTGGTGCCCCTGCACACGAGCGTTGCATTGACGCACATTAACATGCGTAGTAGAATAACAGTGTATCTTAAGCAAAATGGCACATGGACGCTCTCGCCGTTCCGCGTTAAGTACAGTGTTAAACTACGACATGCGTTACTTAATGCGCGTCAACGCAACGCTCATGTAACTCAGGCATTTGGGCTCGACTCTCAACGGTGGTGGATTTTCAACACAAGCAAGATAGTTAGGTCGAAATCAGCCGCTATCCGGAGGAGATTTCTAGCGGCTTCCTGCTCTGATCACTAGTTTTGTGTAATTTTTTATCGATACCAGACGAATGCTGGAGTAGGGCATGAACGAACGGGACAGAGATGAAGCGCGATCTTTCCTTCATTATTCCCTTCCATTTTCTCAGACACATACACGGCTTACATCCACTACACTTCCTCGCATGGCGGGCGATCAGTCGAGAACATGTCCCGGCTGCAACGGTGCCACTGGAGGGGGAACGTCAACGTGTAGGTCGACACCGGATTTTACACACCATCGGAAGAGAAACACCGTCATTTCTCGCGGAATAACATATCTGTACCTTTATGGATCCAATAACCATATGTAATGGTTCCTACTTCCTTCCTTCCTCCCTCGGCTATCCTGCCTATCCTTGCAATATTTTGTATCGTACTTGATTGAACCTATCGTTTGCCCCTTTTGGCTAGCTAGTTTTTTCAAAATCTCTTACAACCTGCAGCCGTGGATAAGGTGGTGGTCCTATACAGGAATCCAAGCGAGGTTACTTGATTGTGCGTGCTAGGGTATTACAACAAATAACGACGCATACTCTCGATTGGTAAAAACGAACAATATTTTTGTTCGTTCGTTTATTACTGCTAACAACTCACCGTCTTTCCCTCCACACTGATACCCAGTAAACCTATGACATAGACATATAAAAAAACAAAAATAAACACAATAAAGAAACTCATTCACACATAATAATAACAAAATAACATGAAATCTCACTCATACATCGAATGCGCATTCCCTGATTTTCTTTTGACCATTTCCTAATTTAATTTTGTTAAACAAAACTTGGTCTTCAACAATTCCTTTCAGCTACGGAATTCGTCTGCATTGCAGTGTGTGCTAAGAAAGTCAGACACACACACACACACACACACGCACACACACACGTGTCACTTCCCTGTTTTGCGGCTCAGCTCTCGTGACAATGACGTCTGGTGGCCGCCGCCTGGTACCTTCCGATGTGCGGTCGCCGTCCACTCCTGCTCGCGGTCGCCTTCGGAAACCGATTATCGCGAACCGCTATTGATATACATAAATGATACTACTTAGCTGCTAGTCCGTCACCGTTTGATGAAATTTCATGTATTCGTTGCGTATTGTTCGGCAAAACGAACAAAAACAAGAACCAACTAATTTTCGCGTTATAGCAAAAGTAGTTTCTTGGAAATTACTACCGTTTACATCATTCGCATTCAAAATGAACGTCCAATTGTTCTGATTTCAGCATCTACTCTTGTACATCTTATAACGAAATGTTCGTCGCGTTGAATTTCCTTACAATAAATAATCACATCTGATTGTCCGTAATCACAAAAAAAATATACTTGAAACAAAAATATTTACTCCCGAATTTTTGCTAACACTCCAGAATCCCAATAATTATTGCAACTTTACTCTCTATTCGAAATGTCGTACTTTTGAAAGAAATTTGACTACGCGCCAATTCCGCGCACACGAACCTTCATCCCCGGTATCCACGACACATCTGAGCTCACATCGAAATTTTTTCAGCAACTTACATTGTTACAAAAATGCTTCTCGAACAAAATAGTTGCCACTCGCTTGCTTTTAATCTGCAGTTAATTCCGCTGATTTTCTTCTCTTCGTAACATGGCGTCATTTGTTTATACTTTTAGTTCATTGCAAATTTCCAAATATTATGTTATAATTTTCACTTCCGCACATGCGACAAAGTCGACACTAATTTTGTCGTCTTCCCCGTGTTTTAATCTATTGTTTCCCATGTTTCAGCCAAATCGGTTTGTGCGTTTTGTTATAATTCTTAAAAAACCATGTTTACAATCTTTCTTGTCTAGCTCAACAATGGCCATATTCTGCTCGTTACATTAAAAAAATTCCAATTCTATTTTAATTTATATCTTCCGAATGCGTTGACCGAATTTGATGCCGTTTGTTTTATTTAATTTCATAATTTCTGTTCTACCGGACGATTATGTTCAATTTTCACAAATTTCACGCGCTCTAATTCTTTATTTTAATTCTGACTTGTAAAGTGTTTTCTGTCGGCACCGTTGTAATCGATACACAAGTTTATTCCTTGTCACATTTTGTAAAGTTGCATCTGGGGGTTTTGTCTCGAAATGATAGATCATTACACATAGCAATTGACGCGTCTCAGAAACAAAATAATCAATCACGATGTGGCCTCCGCCTGACTGCTCTCGAACCCCTCCCTCGCATGGCGCTGCCCAATGAGCATCGACGTGGTGTCTGTGGCGCCCCTTTGGCAAGCGCTCTAAAGTAATTGCGCCCGCGAAAAGTGGCCCGGGATTACCCTTGCGGGCGCTGCCCATCGCCTGCCCATTGCCTGCCCACCGGCCGTAAATTAACCCACGCTTTGGATACACTTGTTTATGCATGAACGTTTACATTGCTGTTTGGGAATACACTTAACCGATATTGCATTCTCTTTCGAGCTGTACGTTTTTATGTAGTGCTCTGTCTTCTTGGTGTAGTGTACCTTATTTTTCATGGTATTACAATCGATTCCCAAAATCGATAGCGTATCGGTATCGATTCACGCAATCAAAGTGTAAAATGAATGTATTTATTTATTTACACATTCGTATAACGTACATGTTTATTAGTTTATTTATATTCAGAGTTACTTAGTAAAATTCATTTAACTTAAAGAAATATAGCAAACCTCATATAAGTGACGTTCTTCTTACTGAAAAACGGTGGGTTATTTCGAAGGCGTAGTAAATATAATCATTTATTTTAAAGTAATAATAATGTGAACAGTTTTAGTTGAAGTATAAATGTTGTTGTTTATAATCCAGATAACGAAAACAGTTTCAGTTGAGGCCTAATTTGTGGCGAAACATCAGTAAATATTATTATTTATTACAAGAACTAACCGGGAGCGGGAGCTCAGTGCATCAACTGATGTCACTGCAGCGCCTCTGACCGGGAGGTCCTAGGTTCGAGTCCTGACGGCGGTAGGATTTTCGACACTAGCTTTTCAGCTAGGTCGAATTCAGTCGCTGTCTGGAGGAGAATTCTAGAGGCGGGCTGCTCTGATTGGTAGTTTTCCATAGTTTCTCCGATCAACGCCTGAGTAGTACCCTAACAAACAGGCCACGGACCATGCGCGATGTTCCCAACCTCTTCTTTGTCGTATCCTGTCCTATTACACACACACTTACACTAACACGCACTACACTACCACATATTCCAGGAAACCGGTCGGGAGCTTAGAGCTTGTTGCGGCTGGGGGCGGCGCCCCGTTGGTGAGAAGGGAGAGTCCTGGTTAGGGGAGAATCCCACTAGCCGACATTACGTCGGCGCTGGATCTCGCCATCCAGCGGGGAAAGATCACCACCATCTCCCGAGAAAAAATCACTACACTTACGGGACTAATGACCAAAGCAGTTGACGCGCCCGGAAACACGAAAAAATCAATCAATCAAGCGAGTGATATTGGCCGTAATCAATGCCATGGACAATATTTGATTTTGTTTAATGAGTAAACAGAAACTGAATGATAAGCACGATCGAGATAGACAAAGAAATAAATTTGCAATATTTGACTTGCGCAGTAAATCGATTTTAATGTAGAATTTAATATGAGATCACAATATTATAAACGCATCGCAACTTTAATTATTTAATACATAAAATTGATTTAACAAAGTGAAAAATCTAATATTTTCAAATTGCCGATATTTTACATATTTTCCTTAGAATCAGTATTTGCCACATTTTCGAGATGTGATTACTTATTTTTAATAGACCGGCATTTCATCTTCGAAATAATTCCATAAAGCTACGAAACTACAACATTAATACTTCGGAATGACATTATTGACATTTATGCATCAAGCATTTCCTCACGAGGCAACATCATCAATGTAGTTAGACAAAATTGTACGCAGAATAATTTTATTGTACCATACTTTTAGATTTTTTACGATAACGAAAGAAATCACTCGCCAATCGAGAAGCGCTTGCTACTTTTAATACTCACTCAATTAGAGATTTACTGGTTGGAGTTTCAGCCTTTCGACATATTTATTTCTTTACATGACACATGAGCAATTAAAAATTAACGAGACGTTTAATTACATGGGATAGGGTGTTAATTCTTTGGCCTTTCTCTCTATTATCACACAAAACTGGGACAATATAAATATATAAACCAGATAGAAACTGCATAATGAGATTAATACTTTTGAATTTGACACTAAAATATCGTACCACAACAGAATCTCATTATTATAACTCACCTTTAATTCAAACACCATTATTCCACTCGATATGTGTGTGTGTGTGGTAAGATCCAGAAAAATAATTTAACTCATGTTTTCGAACTCTATAATCACCTGTTAGACGTACTGTGACAAGGTGTCAAAGGAAACACACTGAAGTTGTTAATGAAATTCGTCATCTGACATTCTGAGATTTTCATTTGGTAATTAATATTTTGCTTTGGGCTTATAAAAATGTTCTATATTATATTACCCACTGTTCAGTGTTTTTGGTAGTTTTGCTGGATACACTTAATAGTCTCTTTACGAATCATCTCCGCGAATTTATTATAATTTTGATTAATCGCCCATTTTTCACGTTTTCTTGTCATGATCATAACGTCTGAGGTTATCTCAGAGTCAGTATTGCCACCTTCTTTGCGGCGACTGTAACTGGGTTGGCCCTGGGTTCGACGTCCGATGGTGGAGGAATTTCGTTACTGCTTATTTTTAGATGGCTGTGTTGAACTCAGACGCTGTCGGGAGTATTATTCTAGCGGTTGGCTGTTCTCATCGTAGTTTTACGTGGGTTCTCTGATAGGTACCAAGCGAGTGTCTCCAACAAACGAAGAGTGCGATCTTTTATTTCTCTTTGTGTTCTGTCCTCTTCTCTTTACACACAATTACATGTCCTAAAATACCACACACGGCGGGAGATCATTCGGGACCTTTGAGGTGGCTGGGTTTGCGCTCCTGAGGAAAATACCGGAATGGGGAATTCTCCCACACGTAGACGCCGCATTCTAACGTCCAGCAAGCACGGAACACCGCCAACTCTAAGCAAAAACATTCACTATTCTAACGGAACTAAGGATCACAGAAGTTGTCGTTCCAGGAAATATCATTTAATCAATTAATTGTCGTGATCGTATGAAACTCACTCTACTAAGACTCAGCATTGCATCACCAATTCGAAATCTATGATTATTTCTCTGATGAGTGTATGTCGAATGGTAAGAAAATTTATTCAAATTTCAGCCAATCTCAGCTGCGTATCAGCAAAATAATGTCAAAATTTCCGTCAGTGGAATTCATGCTACTTGCACCTGTTTCCTTTCATTTGTCGAATATGTTTTCTCTGTGAATATGCACATTCCATTGTTTTGTTCTGTAAAAACAAATGGACAGTATAATTATTAAATAACAAAGAATAACTTGCTAAAATCGACGAAGAAATCAACAATTCAATACCAAAAATTGTATAAAAATATAAAGAATTTGCATTTTCAACTGATTTGTTTCCAAAGGGATAACGAACTTCAATCACAAAAATAAAATGAGATTTCAATCATTTTGAATCTCTGGACTTTTCCCACTTTGCTATCATTAGTGACATTAGTTTGTCCATCAACGAATAGAGTAAATTATTAAATATAAGTAAATATTAATTAATAGTTTATATGTGTGTGTATTTCTTAACCGCATTTTATTTGAGGTATACGAAGTATGAGTGTATACGTATGAGGTATACAGATAGTTATCTAATGCTGAAAATAATCGATATCGACAATTTCAATGCACGCTTTTTGGAGTGATGGTGGTAGCCCCCCAAAAGAAAGTGTTTTATTTTTAAAACTTTTGTCAGTCTTACCATTGGTGCACAATTATAGTTGGCACGTAACACACACAGAATTTTCCGAAAAAATTAACATTCCCAAATTGTTTTGGCTCATCAAAACTCTGCAAAATTGAAGTTAATATTTTCATTGTAGGGATACCTTGCATGAAGCCCCAACGAATTTTGAAAATTTATACACAAATAAGCCAAACTTTTTTCTGTAAATTTTTTACTAGAATAGAACAAAGTACGCATGTAAAAATGGCGCAGGTTCAGTTAACAAGTACATTTTCGGATATTACAAAAGCTTAAAACATTTTGAACATTTTCCTGCAACTCTTCATTGAAAATAGATTTTTTGTTCTCCTGAAATTAAATGTTGAAACTATGCCGTGCACAGTTTTTCAAGACATGTGTGGTTTTTGCGTAGAGATTGAATCAAATTGAAGCAAATAAAAAAAATTGCACATTTTCTTTAATGGAGAATAAGTTTCTATATTTTATTTCATTGTATACGTACGTAAGTATGGAGTGATATTCGTAATATGAGAGAAAGAGAATGATCTTTTATCCTTACAAATATGTAACTGTACAGTGCAGAGATAGACGCGACATTCCGGAAGTGTGAAAATGATCTTGACTGGTATTATCCCCAGAGGAGCAATAGAGACAGCGAGAGGCCCTGGTAGGTGTTTTCGTAGCCACGAGACAGCAACTGGGAAGAGAGTGAGCGAAACCATAAAGCTAGTGTCAATTCAAGAGAAAAGGAAACTAACTTACACAAGAAAGTCCGTGCCATGTTGTAGCACATTTATTTCCTCAAGTATGTATAATAAAGAAGTGAACTAAATTTTTTGCAGAACTTAACAAACACATATAAAACTTCCAGTCAATACTGTTGAAAAGAGGAAGCGTTTCTTAATTTCCTAAGAAACTAATTTGTCCCTCAGCTCCTTTGTAATATCAGCTCTTCAATTGCAAAAACCTCCTGTCCTCCGATCTTGGACGTTAAGCTCCGCCTTTAGCTTGCCCCAGGAGGCGAAGGCAGGCTGCCTCGTGTCGGAGTGCCGGTCGCCAACCATCTCCACCAATTGAAGCTCGGCGCGCAGCGCCGCGCCACGGTGTGGTCGCCGACCACCCCAGATTTGTTTAAAAAGAAAAGAATTTGCATTTGAAACAGTCTGCTCCGATAGAAACGATGAACATCACAAAAATAAAATGATGAGTTTTCGAACATTTTCAATCACAGGACTAATTGTAGTTTTATTTTTAGTATTGTTTATTAATTAGTTGATGTTATTTTATCTGTGTTTCTTAATGTCCTAAGAAACTACTTAGGCGCCTAGCGCTTTTGTAAGATTAGCTCTTGAATTGCAAAAAACATTCTTTCCTCCGATCGTCGACATGAAGTTCCAATTCGCGGCCAACTTGTGAGACTTAACTTGCCCCCAGGAGCCGACGGTAGGCCGCCTCGTGTCGGTGTGCTGGCCGCCAACCACCTCCAAGCACCTCCACCTGGCGGCCTCACTTGAACCCCCGCGACCGCGGTGTTGTTGGCGGCCGCTCCCCGCGGCGCCACCCTAATGGGGGAGTCGTGTTCCAATTTGCGACTCGTTCGTCGCGCGCCCGCGCCCGCGACCTCGACCGCGGCCGTGCTGGGAACAGTGGGATTGGGGGGGGGGGGGTAGGGCGCGTCCGGGGAGGAATAAGGAGGCTTTTAAAAGCGCGCGAGAGCCTTCTCGTGTAATTATGAGGCGCGAATTCAGAAGCAGAGGGGCGCGATGCCGCGCGGGGATCATAGCGAATTCCGCGCCGCTTCGCCACGCCCAGGTCGTCTTCCTGAGCCGGCGCTGGAGGAGTAGGTCGGGTGTTGGAGGGGAGATCGAGGAGAGAACGATGGGTGGTGGAGGAAAGGAAAGAACGAGGAGGAAGGGTAGATGAGACCTTCGGAAGGGGCGTAGAGAAAATGTTCTGGAAGCTGTTGAAGATCGAAGATCTTGATGGATTAAGGCCAAGTTATTTCAAAATAAGATTTTTGCTGTTGTAAAATTAATAAATTCAAATGTTAATAAAATGAGATAAATATTATCGTGAAATCTATCGAATTGGAAAAGGAATAAAACTTTAGTAAGCCTGACTATTTCAAAATTCGTTGGTTTGTAAAGTACCCATTCCGGGTCCTTACTGAGTCGGTAACGCCCTCTACCTCCACCTCAGGGGATACTTCTTCGCTTATGACCTTTGTCGATATTTTTCCTGGTTGCCTAGTGGTGGAATTAGTCTATTGAGACGATATATTTTTTTGCAGGAGGGAATTTATTTCCAGGATGTTATATTTCCTACGATCACTAAAGCTCAGGTTCAGAGTTCATTATAACAGAGTATTCTTGTGATGATTTGGAATGTAAGTGAAACAGGACCAGTGACTTGATATCACTATAAATGAGAGTTCACTATATCAGAGTTCACTACAACCAGCGTCGACTATATTACGTTTTTGCTTGTCCGGCGCTTCTCGATACTACCCCATTTCTCCAGAGACGTGCAGAATCTACAACAGCATGTGAAATTAAACTCATTCCTTGACATTCTATGCGATTTAATTGCAGATGTACCTCTCTAGTTAACAACAGGTGTACATCTCTAGTTGATAATAAAGCTGGATAATATTGAAAAGCGAAGAATTGTACTAGGCGAAATCACTAAAGTCATCTTCATCAACTCACTAAATTTATTCAGATAGCCTTGTTTGGCTACTTTGTCGTCATCATCGCTATAAAAATAATATAAACTTTGTTGAACAGAGTTGTACTTGCCCGATCCTGCATTTTCCCATTGACAGCTTCACCTAGCTTTCCCAAGAGTAGAAATCGTTTCTAATATTTTTGTTACTATCAAGGAAAGCGATAAGGTAACTGCCAAGGAATTTGTGTAATTACTTCAAATATTGTTTCTAAGGAAGGGTACGCTAGTTTATTATTATTTTTCCAAAATTTGTAAATTATTGGATAAAAAAATGTTTACACTCTCCCAATCACTTTGTGGAATGTGTGCTGATTTTTCCAGAGAAAAATATGTTTTGTGTGTCCTTGATACAGAAAAATATTTATTTTACTCTTATACGTAATACATTTTATCAAATAGTGGTATAGTCAGCGTACATGTTTTGAGAATCCTTATTTTCGAAATAGGTTTTATAAAAACGTTTTTTTCGTACGTCTCTACGTCCGTCCGTCCCTTCGTCCGTCAGTCCATGAACACACTAGAACAAATCATACACAACAATTTTCATCAACACTAATTTTCTCCAATCGATTTGGCTGATGTAAAGACCCTTCAAAAATGAAACGGAATTTTAACTTTTTGAGGTACATTTCATTTAGCTCCTTCGACATTTTTAAAATTTTCGCGAAAATAGGTCCTATTTATTTTTAAATTGTTTGCTCAAATAGTACGCTTATACAAATGGGTCAGGTCCGATTTTCATTACTTCTGAATTTTCGAAAATTACAGTTATGTTTCCTATATGAAACTCCGAAAGTGTTGATATATCTAGTCAGCTCACCGGCTGGGGTACTGACTAAATTCGTTGCTTGTGGGACCAGAGTTTGTATCTCATCTGACGGGCAAATACTTATGCGGGATAAACTAGTATTATAATAAGGGGCAGATTTTAATGAAATTTAATATTTTTCTTTTCGCTTTAGAACAATGCTGTTTAGTATAGAAATTCATTGTATGTTCTGACGAAAGGAAATAACCCATTTTTATAGGGTATTATTTTGCTTTGTTTGTCGATTTCGACTAATAAATCATTTTTAACTTATCCCATCATCTTTAAATCATTTTTTTCTGATTTTATATATTTTAATGTAATTTTTAATGGTGCTTACCTCAAATAATATTTATAAGGTGCAAAAAATGTTATTCACAGAATTACCTAGTAGCCTATTCGATATGTAGGCTCGATAATTGTTTTGACAGCCGTTGTATGTAATTCTTGTGACGTATAACAACGCCATTGCCAGTTAGGCCGATTTCGGGATAAATAAAGACAGATTTTTTGGTTAAGAGCAGTCCAAACCAAAGTTTGCAAGCTGAGTTCACTCGAACGAAGGGAAGAAGCCTCGATTATATCAATAAAGTATCCAACAGCTTGAGTTGTTCATCCTAACTAGTTTTGATAATATTTTTCACGTCATTTTCCTTTGGTTTTAGGGCATTTTTAAAAGCATTTTAAGAGCATTAAATTGATCATTTTTGGCGATATTTTCGGTCATCAAAATCCCCCCCTAATTATATTAGAGAACCGTTTAAAATAATGCGAGAAATTATGTGCTGTTGTAGCATGACTAGATTATTTGCAAATGAAATATTTTTGTGAAATCGTTTATGTATATTCTTTCAGCATAAAATAGTATTTTTTTATTAAAATGAAATTCAAAAGACAGTATTATAAGATGAAGCATTACTTTAAATCGAATTTCAGAAGTAGGTGAGAAATACGAAGTATAAACCTCAAGAAAAGGTACTCGTAGGTGAAGGAATGTGAAGTGAGAATCTTGAAATTTCAGGCGATCACAGAGTTGATATTAATACTCTAATGCTTATAACGCCATCATAATTTCAGGAACACGCTAATGTGAATACAAAATATCTTGTACATCTGAGAACCAAGAGTTAATTTAGGGGAAACGGTCTTATGTCTTTCGATTTCTTGGTCGGGATTTTACGGCGTAGTTTGTTTTTCTTAATTACAGTTTTAGGTAAACCTTGCGTATTGTCAGTTAGAGAAGGGTTGGGTAGAGGATGAGGAAACAGCACATTTCGGGTGTAAGCGAAGTGGGGCGTTGAGGGGCGAGGATTTGTGTTTGTGTGTAAATGCGTATGTGGCAGCGCGCACATGTTTGTGAGGTGTGTGTGTGCGCGCGCGCGCCCGCCCGTATGTGTGTATTTGCGTGTATGTGTATGTGCGTGTGTGTGTATGTGCGTGTGTGAGTATGTGCGTGTGTATGTATATGTGTATGTGCGTGTGTGTATGTGCGTGTGTGTATGTGGGTGTGTATGTGCGTGTGTATGTGCGTGTGTGTATGTGCGAGTGTGTATGTGCGTGTGTGTGCGTATGTGTATGCATGTGCGTGTGTGTGTACGTCTGTGTGTGTACGTGTGTGTGTGTGCGTGCGCGTGTGTGTGAGTGTGCGTAGAGTCTGCGTGTATGAGTGTGTTAGGTGAAGCATAGGTGCTGCTTTTAATGTGAATTTCGGTCATATTTTCAAATCGTCGTCGTTTTTAGTCCTGAATGAGAAAACATGCCTCGCCAGCATCTGCCTTTATTAATTAATCTAGAAGAGTTTATATGAAAGTCGCCTCCTGACGGAGGATTTCCTCTCTCCAAGGATCTTTTCCGAGCCGAACGATCTGATTTCCGCGATTTTTATGCACTGGAATGAATATAAGAGATGACAATGGAATGAAAACAGGAGTTCTGTGACAGTACAAATAGATCCTTGGGACCCCTTACTTGGGGCAAAAATTATCCCCCGTATACAGTTTATTATTATATCTATTAAAATTACTGGTACCTCAACTGCAGTTCAATAAATATTATTTTTCTTAAAAAGATGTTGAAGACAATTTTTATAGTTATATTTTAAAGTAATAATAATGTATTACAATTACAAAAAATTGGTTTTATAAAACTTTCACCGACTGCAAAGAGCACTATCACGGTTAATTTGAATTAGAAATCTGAATACTTTTATGTTTTGAACGAGAAAATGTGGAGACCCCAATTTAGATCTTGGTCTGAGGCATATTGCCCCAGTTGGCTCCGTTCCCTCTGAGCGCCACTGTCGATTGCTTATACATTTTGTGTCTTAGTGGCAGTGATCGAATCATTTTGGTTAATGATTGCAAATTCTCATTTGTAATAAAAGTCAGCAAAAAGATGTAAAATATTATGATTGGTTCTGTTTCCAGGAATAGTAAATATACGTTTAAAGAAGTGGCCCGAATCGGTCGAAGGCATTCGGTCATGAATGGAAACTCGGCCAGCGAAGGGCGTGGCCCTCCGCTTCGCACGGGGCCCCATTCTGTGCAGGCGCAATCGTTCGCCGCGAGGCGTGCCTTGGCGAGCGGCCAAGGGCCAATTCAGACTTCTCACACGAGGAATTACTTTCGCGAAGTTTATGAAGGTTGCGATTTAATAACTCTTTCTCAAACATTTATTGAAGACTAAAAGGATTTTACTTGAGATATTTAGACAAGTTGGTATAGTGCAGTGACAACATCCATCGCGTTTGCAGCGCTCCTGGCTGGGAGGATCCAGTGACCAACTCATAACAGATTTTCGATACTAGCTGCGTAGCTAGGTTAATTAAGCTACTGTTTTGTAATTTTTATGTGGTTAATACTAGGCGAAACACAGAGTAATACCTTTACAAAAGGGCGACAGACCGCACACGATTATCCCTTTCTCATACCAGTCCACTCCTTATTTCTGAAACATACTCACTAATAGTTCACTACACTGTTAGATATGTCGAAGGTTCAGAGCTAGTCTCGGTTGAAATAAAACCCCACAGGAGGTGAGAGAGTGAAAGGAACCTGAAACCCAACGTGTAAGTTGGGGTTTTGTGGCGGAAGAACACTGCCTCCTCCCAGGATATAACACGTGGGGCTAAAAGATAACAGGAGTTGATCGCAAACACTAAATCCTTCTCG
The DNA here is from genome assembly GCA_011170035.1 of Teleogryllus occipitalis. NCBI lineage: Eukaryota > Metazoa > Arthropoda > Insecta > Orthoptera > Gryllidae > Teleogryllus > Teleogryllus occipitalis. The sequence goes on from BLKR01000380.1 coordinate 291,892, forward strand.
AGATATTTAGAGCAGTAAACACTGGTATAAGTGACCTATCGTGTGCATTGATCATAACATATTGCAATAAGACTTGAAATTTATTTCAGCAGTGGCACGTTTAAAGAAATCTGCTCTAGTTACAGTGCGTTTCAATTAGTTGGGTTAACTTTTAAATCGATAGCATTCTTAGTTGAAGTCCAACACTAAGAGGGTTATAACAACTTCTCACTCCAAGGAAAAATCGTAGTTCCGGAATCATAGCTTTGTTGAATTTAAAACACGCTTAAAAGTAATACAAAATAAATGAAGCCTATATGTCCTTTGGTACGATCTTTATGTAGACCACAGTCACTAATAGCGTCTACAAAGAAATCCCACGAAACAAAAATCTTCATAGACATTTTTAATGCATTAAATCTTATTTCCACAAGGAAATGCTCACATTCATCTTAAGAGATTGAATGTTTCATTTATCCCCATCAACCAAACACGCCGTTATTGCAAGGTTGATACTTATAGGAACCCTAGCCCAGGTGCCCTGCTGGATCCCTTTAATGTAAAAATAGGTAAAGTTAAAATTTAATATTTTTCTAGTAAATTCGGAAATTCGAAATCATCCCAATGTCATGGGACATGCATGTTACAGCCTAATATCACGCATGTTTTCATTCTCTCACCCACCCCCACCCGTTTCAGAGCCTCCGGTCAAACTGCCAAGATCAACAATACGGCGAAGTCAGGTGTGGGTCACCTGAATAATGCAAATACGTCCCTCAACCATGTTAATGCTTTTCATCAGGTGCCTCGTGTCCTTGCTAGTGGAACATCCCTGCTCTTCACAGTTCGACTCCCACTGTGGTCCCCGCCGCCGTTGCCACTAACCCCTCCCCCGTTACCGCCTTTTCCAGCGCACTGCCGACCCTTCTTCCCCCGCACCTACCGCCGTCAGTCAGGGAAGAAGGGTGGCGGAAGATGGATCACGATTTCAACCCGCCCTCCGCCCTCACCCCCGACACCTTTGTGAAGAGTGCCCAAGTGGCCATCGTGCCGCCCCCACCCTCCTCTGTGCAAAAAGGACAGCCATGTTGGTGCTCTCCGCGAAAAGCCCAAGACAACCTGGCGTTATCAAGGAGCGTCCAAAAGAATAACGGGCTCTCGAGTCATACCTCTCCCTCAGTGAAAGCGCCATGGCCTAGGTCAGACTGCGGGAGGATCTTCGCGTTCTGTGATCAGGACGGACAGCCGCATTTTTCGAGATCATGAGTAGCGCCTCTGGATTCGATGAGTAGCGTCGTTGGATTCGAGTCCGATGGTGGAGGATTTATTACACTAGGTATAGCTACGTCTAATTCAGCCACCTCAATTCTAGTTGCCGGCTGGTCGACGACAGTGAATGTGGATCAGTGCCTTAACCCAGGAGAAGTTATATCACTGACCGTGTGGTCGGAGGATTCGAGTCCGTTTGTGGGGAATTTATTACACTGGGTAGATAGTTACGTCGGATTCAGCCACTACAATTCTAGTGACCGGCTGGTCGAAGACGATGAATGCCAATCAGTGCCATATTCTGGGAGAGGGCGCGTCTTGTCTTCGAACGTAATTGGTCTCCTGGGAAAAAGCGGATCCCAGAGAAAGTTTCATTGCAAAAAGTTCTTCTAACATGATGAATTAATATAATTCAATATTTAAATGACTCTTGCATCTCTAACGTCATTTATCAAGTACTTTTTATCAAAAATTATTATAAATTATAATAGAAATAGTCAAATTTATTATTATACTCTGCTTTTAAAGTTTACTTTACATTGAAATTTGACCACATTGAACAGACTATTGCATACAATTGGAGATAATCCAGTACAAATATTTACATTTTAAAAGCAACAAGACATTATTGAAGTGGCGTCAACATTTCGGATAATTGGGTTGTGGCCATTATCAGGATTGATAACTTTAACAATATATGTACTACATTGAAAATGAGAGTCATCTGTGCACAGTCGTACTGAGTTCCATAGGAACTGGCGTAGTAGTCCTTATAATAGATAGTTTTAAAAGATTAATCTCTAAGTCAAACTAAGGTCATGATACTTGAATCAGTTGGACTGTGTATAGCTGTCACTCATTTTTCATCAGGTTATCATAACGAGTACACTTGTCACGTGGAGTATACTTGTAGTCGCGTTGTATGAATTACTCTCGAAACCTGCCTCTAAAGGGCCCAACTCGATCGTCTGACTTGTGCCAACAGATTGTCACGTTTAGCACATTCAGAATAATCCTCTCTTCAGAAATGGTGAACAAACACACTTTAAATAAAAACATAGGTTCCCTATCGCAGTCAATGGATTCTTGGCTGTGCGCCACAACTCAGATATGTTCATCAAGACAGCCAAAAAACTTTTGATAATATTTAAATTTCTTTGGAGACATCTCGCCCATTCCAAAGGAGGCAGCACCTCATCTTCAGCAAACTTTATCAAATACAGACCAGAAATTCATCTGGATATATTTGGATGTCTCAGATATATCTAAACGGAGCTCTATAACTCATTTTATGTTCCTCGATCACCATATGTTGAGGAATGTAGAAAACCAAATAAATGTTCAACCATTATTCATATTAAAAATTCAATTTAAGGCAGTTATGGAAGGATGTCGAACTTCAATACTCAATACTCAATACTACGAATCTTCAATACTCATCGAAGGTTGTGAAAGCGCCGATTAATTGACGATAAATTCCTATGGCTGGTTAGATTAAACTTTTCTTAAACTTGAACCTTGAATAATGAATTCGCTTATTTTTATATAAGCAACAATTTACTCGTGCACGCGGACAATCGTGATGAAGTTATTTCAGTTTCAATTCATTGAGCAAATGCTAAGATTATTTTTGTTTCACTTCAGAAGACTAAATGTAGCTGCTGTCTAGCTTATACTTCACGTACAATTTCACCCCTTCTAAGAATAATATATTTAAATTTATTACTTTACAACATATCGCGCATTTATTTCCTCCACTTGTGAAATACAAAACTCTCTCATTGATTACCAAATCACTCACTAGTGAATTCTTGTATCTCCGGGAATAAAAGTTAACTTGTAACACATTGATTTGTTTTGTCTCTTGCATCCCAATAAAAGAGTTTTCATAAAAATAACACAATAATGGCGCAGTATCCTGTCATCTGTTCCGTGTGCCGTGGATTATTAATTATACGGGAAGCCCGAAAACGATGCTTGGCGGCACGGCGTGGCAATTGCCCACGCGAATGATGTATAGAGAGCAGGGGCAACTCGGCCGGAGGAAGTCTGGAAGCCGCTGGCGGATAACACAATGCATGAAAAATTGACTGCAATACGGCGTCTCCGGCGACTTCCTCCGCTCTCGGTTTAATAACTTTTCGCCCATCCCACATCCCCGTCTACACACACTCCCACTTCCAAAGGGGGCTTTTGTTATTCACTCACGGCCTGCCCCCCCCCCTCTCTCTCTCTCTCTGCGTGGCGTCCTTTTACTTCGTTGTTCTCTCCGACCAGGAATTTTCTTCGTTCTCTTTACAGATGTTTATTATTATCTTTGTCGTTCTCTCTCGTCCGCTCTATCTCCCTCCGTTGTTTCCTACACACACTCTCTTCGCGCTGCATCTCTCCATCCCCACTCCCTCCCTCTCTTGCGTATCGTTCTTTCTCTCTCACGCTCTCACTCTCACTCTTTCGCTCTCACTCACTCTCTAACTCTAACTCACTCTCTCGCTCACAATCATTCTCTCGCTCTCACACTCTCGTTCTCACTCACTCTTTCACTCTTTCTCGCTCTCTCACTCTCTCTTATCCTCGTCTCTGTAGCTTTATCTGACTCGTTCCATTTATCGTTCTCTTTATTGCATTCCCCCATTCTTTCGGTCGTCTTCCTTCTTACGTGGCGCAGCCTTGATGCACAGCGCGCATCTCTCGGCGGTTGTGAGTGAATGAGCGAGGCTGGACTGCGGCTGCTCCGGCGAGAGCGCGACACCGGAGGCCCCCTCTGCTCGTACGCAGTGCTGTGAATGAATCTCCGCTCAAAGGGAATTCCCCTTGTTTTACATTTTAACCCGGCAGTGCGCACAAGTGGCGGCATGGCCCCGAGCGCTGTTCATTTTAAGACGTCAATGAGATTTGTGCGGGCTAATCTTGGTTTCCGTGCTCTTGTCTATCGTTTCCCGTGCTCTTGAGAATTCTGATAAAGGTGAGTGATATTACCTTCATAAATTTTAATTTTCAGAGTCTCAGGACTCGTAGGTCATAACTGCCTGTGTAAGTCGTACGGAAGCTGTGTTACAGCAAAGTCACAAAGGGCACACAAAATGAAAAAAAGTTGTCGGACTCGAAGTCTTGATTCACGTTTCTCTATTTATGCCGACGCACTGAATCGGAATCTGAAGTCAGAATCGCGCCACCTTCCTCCAGTTTTTTTAAACAGTAAACTCCCCCGCCCGTGGAATTATATTTTTTTGTGTTCGGGGGTTCTTGTCAGACCCAAACACCTGACACCTGTTTCTCTATGCATATCAATGCACTGAATCCTAATCCGAAGCCAGAATGGCGCCAGCATCTTCCTGCTTTTTTTTAAATCGCGGAAAAACACTGTGAAGTTGAAAATTGTAAATTTCACGCTGCTTTTTTGCGCTAAAACAAAACCGGATGGTGGTGGTGCAATCCTGGCTTCGGATCCGTATTCAGCGCGTCGACATACTTAAAAAATATGATTTAAGCCTTGGATCAGACCACTTCTTAATTTTGTGTTGTGATAAGTTATCACAAAGGTGTGTTAATGGAAACAATAAATTCGAATAAATATATAAACAGGACGACAGCAACAATAGGTGACAGAAGAGAAGAAAAGGATCGAATGGTAAATAATAATAATAATAATAATAATAATAATAATAATAATAATAATAATACAAGGGAATGGCAACATAATTTATAGCGGGGAAAATAGAGAATATATTGGTAAATAAACAGTGAAAGAGTACATGAGCAATTTCCGTGAGTGAGAAAGTAAATTTGGAAAGTTATTACGAATTAATGACCAAAGAATAAAAAATACAGAACTAGAGTGCCAGTGACCAATCAGAAATATGAATATGTGCGAGAAAGGGAATGGTCTGCGCACTAGGACGAAAGGGAAACGTTTTGGGTACGATCTCGCACAGGGAAGAAGATAGATGAAGAGCGCGTATGACAAACGGGCACACGATCTTCGACGCGGTGAGGGACGGATGCAGATGACGTTCTGACGCGGTAATATTCGGTTGAAGAGACGTGTTTACGATTTAGTAATGCTTACAAACGAGTAATTAGTAGCGAAATGTTATTAATGGACATAGAATTATAATCGCGTGTGGGAAAAAGGCAGATGCCATTGGTCTGGACTAGATTCAGGAAAAATGGAACTTAAAATGGATTCTGGACGACGTTCAAGAAGGCAGAGGCTACATGAAAGTGACTAAACATGGGGATATATTGAATTATCTATTGTAGGAATATCAAGTTTTGTTTTAAATTAAGAATTTCTGGATTAGGATTTAAGAATGATAATGGATATGCATGCAAGGGGAGGGACGTAGAAACAAAACAGTACAAAATAATAACGAGGGTTTCATGATAATGTTTTTTAAATTGATATACTTATCAATTGTCATGTTTAGATGTGATATGTATGTTTTGCAGCAGAATACAGATGCAAATGTTAACTTGAAGTATGTATTATCATTCCTGGGTAGTAGTAAAAAGGAGTTTCCAATCCCACGTGAGGAGAAACACAATTAACTTACGTAAATTTTTCATTATCGAATATCTGTAGAGACGGTCTATCGGACACACTAATAAATATTATCATGACAGGGCAGCTTTGGTACACCTTTCGGGCAATTGTTGGGTGAAAGATGAAATGGAAATTTAGGCATAATAAGCAAATAAAAAGGTACCAGGCACATATCCCTGTTAGAGTGTGCCTGTGTTATCGTCCAAGAAGATATTCAGCATAAAAAATATTAGTTTGTGTGAATTATTCCTAAAACTAAAAACCGAGACAAGATATTGCCAGACTTATAAATTTTATTTCAACCTTCCAGCGACCACGCGGGCGGTATAAATGCCACCTTTGAAAATAAAACGGCGCTGCGCTGTGATGTTTGAACTCAGCTTGGTGGGAAGCCAGATCTTCTCTAGTTATCTATTGACACACAAGATAGTGGTAACGGCTTCTCCAAGACCCAAATTCGCGCCAAAGTGATCAATGTCATCAATCTTCGCTCTATGCGGCATAAACCCACCACGCGATCGCGCCTGTTCCAGCTTTCTTTCACAAGTGTGCTGGATATGTAAGAATATTTTTTCATATATTTTTGTATTGAAAGTGTCATAACAATCTTCGTATGCTAATTATTGTGTAAATTAAATGAGTTAATTATTCATTACTTGAAATTTTTAGGTGACTTCAGTGGATTTTAGTAGTGTGGGTTCCTAATTATATTCTCGTTTTATTATAACATATTTAGCTACCTACACACTCTCTCTTCTCTTTGCCATTTTATCTTATTAGATTTTTACCTGACTACTTCATTAGATTTGTATTATGCTATTATTATATTTATGTATTTGTCATCAATATTTTGTGAAACCAAAGTAGAAGATTGATTTTGCAGATTATCTCCAGAAATTTGTTTTCTGAAGAATAAAATTGTTTCAATAAATTTTTAATCTACTCCATTGCCCAGTTAATGTTATTTAATAAATTTCCCGTCAAGGCAATCAAGAGAATCATCCCATTCCCATCAAGGCAATCAAGAGAAGCTGTAATATTGAGAAAAGGAAGGATGTTCGTCGGCGGTAAAAATACCGCCCCGCGATCGCGCCTGTGACACTAAATCACGCGAGCGCCCGAAGGTCAAGTTGGGAGGAGATATGTTATTAATACATCCACTATTGGGAAATTTCTTCCCAGCGAAATTAAGCTCACAGAAGTTAATTCTTCCTTTAAGTTTCAATAAACTACTTTGGCGTAATATGGAGCGCAAACGATGGCTATAACAAAGCAGCAAGCGAAAATTTAATTACCACCCATCAAAACACTAAAGTCGTAAAGTATGAAATATACGGCAATTTTCTTCACGCATTCAGAGGCAGACTCCGCTAGTTTCCTGTCGAATGCGAATGCTTTTTATATTGTGGGCGGAACAATTATTGTTTATTGATATTACCTTTCTTGTGCTTCAAGTAGCAGTGGAGGTGAGTGAGGGTCGTGAGCTTCCAGACAGTGCCCCTAACTCCTTACCCCACCCTTAACCCGGAACCATAGACGGGAGACACGCTGACTCCGCTCTCTTCCATTTTTAAAATTTTATTATTTTGACGCTTCTGCTATTTCCATCAAGACTTCAGTACCTTCAAACTAAATCTTCATTGTTGCGTATGTGGATTGTCGATTTTATACAGTTTGATTTATCAGATTTATTCCCTTTTCAAATTAGCTTTGCACATCTCGGAGTCAGTTTGACTCCACGTCTTGGGAACACAAGAGAAAGCGTTCTTTTAGCGCTAATGCATCAGTATCCAAGCTAGATTTTATAAAAAGTCTTTCTAAGAAACTAGTTACCAAGGAATTAGAAAGGAAATTGTCCATCACACGTCTTGGACAAGACAACAGAATATCAATTAAGAAAATACTACGTAGAGACGAGGAACAGAGGATGGGAAACTATCAACAAGAAAATACTGCTATATTTGTGTAATAAGAAACTGGTGATGAAAACGAATACTATTTATTGCTCTTGTAAAATTCACTGTGGGACCATGTTCGTCAACATTATGTACCAATCGTAAAAGAAATAAAACATTAAAAGTATTTATAAAATATTGATTAATGTATTTAATTGTTACATTCGTTATCAAATATTTTGCCTGAATAGCTCGACCACAGAGAGAATTAAAAAGCAAGTAATTAATAATTATTATCTCAAAATATTTTAAAACAATTATAATAAAAGTAATTCCAAAATGTTCACAAAAAGTTTAAAAATTAAATTAGTAACGCATAAATCCTCTAGGACGCATGGGGAGTCAGTTTGACTCTACATCTGTAGTTGCGTAACAAATTCACGTCTGTCGTTACGGGTTAAGTCGTAAAAGTTTAGGTTGGTGCATACGAAGGTTGGGGAAAACGTCATGACAACAATTTTTGTGAGAATATGAGGAAGGTTGGAAAATGAAAAATATACACATAAAAGGACAAGATATAAATTAAGTGCATGGACATTTCACGGCACATCAAAATTGTACTTCTCATATTTAGTGAGGCATTTGAAGTGATAGTACTGGTTAAATGTTTCAAAGCATCTTAGCATATACGAGTTCACAACATTCCAAAAAACATAACTTGCCCATTCCAAGGGACTGATTAGGCAGACGCTCGATTACCGCACGTGCTACATCGGTCCGCACACTTGCAGGTCAGCACGTGCGCTGCTGATCACCTGTTTGTGTTCTGTGAGTTGCTACGCGTCCTTGCAGAAAATCTGCTGCGCATCTCGCAACTCTCCAGTACAGTAAGGCATTTTCCCAAGACCTTTCAACAATATCCTGTGACATTTTCGGGCATTTCTACCATGGAGAAGGCAGTCTTGGAGTATGAACACTACTCGTATGGGTTGCATTCATCTCGCACAGCGGTCGTCGGAGAACTGATTATACGTTGCTCCCTGAGCTAATAGAGACGCTCACAGAGCCATCATTCACATCCTACTTCAGCATTTATTTCACGCTACAAATAAAATTGTGTAATCAGCTAACATTTTTTAGAAAAAAAAATAGTTGCAATTACTTCTGCCCCAACCTTTCTAGAAAATCAGGAACAACAATAACTTTTTGAAATCATATAAATCATCAATTTGGGCGTCGGGATCAAGTTTAGTTACATAAGTTATTTTCAAAAGGGTTTGTGCAAAGATCAGTGTCGGGAACTGTTAACTTTACTACTAATATAATCGATATAGATAGTATATTTTGTCTACTGCGAAAAATGAGAAATGTTAACAAACGCTGAAAAAATAGTAATTGTATGTATGATGACCCGTACAGTACATTTCTCAAGGTCTTTAGTCTGAGGTAAAATGCGAAATCGATTGCAAAATAGCGGAATCACGTAGAAAGTGCAAAATGATCTTGAATCTGCAATATAACTGCTAAATTGCATTTTATTGTTTCCGTGGTGTTCACTAAAGATGCGACATCGGCAACAACACTTTGATGTTTCAAAACATTCAATTTGAGAGTGGCTGTGTTCATTAATTTGTAATTAGTATTTATCTAAAAAACAATGTAAAAAGTAATACGTACAATTAAAAGAAACTGATCCTCGAAGTCTGAGCGCTCAGTCATCTCAAGGGCTCTCAGTTACGTCAGTTGACTCTACGGCGTACGCGTTACTCCTTACGCTCTTCACGATTCTTACGCTTTTATATTTGTTGAAGTTCACAATCGGTGAAATATTAAATTAGTTTCCGTTATTTCCTTATTTTAATGGAAAAATCTAAAAAGCATCAAAATATTTTCTTTATTTCGAAGAGTCCTCCATTAATAATTTTCTCAACAAATGCTACAAAATACCAAATCTTAACTTTTATAATGATATAAAATGCTACAGCCTTGTCTTCAAAATACGATCGTTTTAAATTGAAAGTGCTAGATTCTACCATCACTAAAAATCGAATATAAAATTATGAAAATTATAAACTAAGTATTTACAAAATCCAATACAATTATACTGAGTTTAAAATTTTAAAACACGGAAATTTGAAATAAATGAATATAATACTATTAAACTATGTGTGTGAAAATTTGGATGGGGCGTTAGGCACGTGTTGTGACGTCGAAGCCTTTTGAGGCTCTCGGGCTTCCTCCCCCATCCCGCCTCCAGTGTCTTTGCAGAATATCGAAGGCACCGTCCTGCCCTTCGAAACGTTTCTGAAAGACGCGTTTACTCGCTTGACATTTGAGTGAGAGCCGTGTAGAAATGAGAATTTGTGTGGCGCTGACAATGTGTTTTTCTGTCGGAAGGTTTCATGTATTGAAATGTGTAGGTCGTGAATTGATGTCTGGGCATCAAAAAATATAAATCAAATTACGCCTGCCATTCCACATACATGAGTGCCTGCCATTCCACATGCACAGTTAAAGAATTAGAATTATTAGACAAGAGGAAATGAACATGCAAGACATTAATGGCCAGCGTTAAGAAAGGAAAAACGATGCGGGGTAAATACATTGCTTCATAAATATATTTAAATGGTATGTAAACATTGCTGTCGCGAAAAACTGCATTTCAAGAAAGAACAAAAGAACATTGGATCGTGACAGATTCAGCGCATACTTTTTTGTGCATATTTAGCCCAGTTTTAAATACACGAAAATTCAACTCGAGCTCGGAATAATTGCGGCCGGCCCGGTCCAACTCTCATGACATAGTCACTTGTTGTTTGCAAATGAACCGAACTGTGTCTGACCAAACATGAGCACATATGCAGGATTCGGAATAGGACAAAAATGAGAAATGTTATTGTATCACGAATATTAGATTAGATTGGCAAAATACAAGAATTTGTACGTCGTATTCTTAACATTTTATATTTTCTCACGAAACCGACTCTTCGCTAGATTTGTGTTCGGTCATTCTTTGTGGACAAAATACCGTAAAAGGCCTTCGGCTTCATTCAAAATACAAACGTAAATGTAACCGAAACGTAGCCACAAAACATAGAAATAAGTTATTAAGCGAGATCATTCAAAACGCTCTGCCGTAACCGTAGAGTAAATCTGTACTTAGGAGTTCACAAGCACTAGGCTTCTACGTATTAGTTTATGTCGGAATTCTTCCGAAGACCAATCAGAGATCAGAAAAAAACAACAAAAATCCGCAAGGAGCAAATGAAAGGTGATTTTGAATTGTGCTCTAGTCTGCGGTTATGTATGTTGTAACCGCTCATATGTCGGTTACATTGATTTTTGAGAAGCACCCGAGAACGTCAAGACACAAGATGCAATTATTGTATTACTGAAATGCAAGAGATCGCGCCAGCAGTAAATGGTACCCCTTGCGAGAATTTATTAAAGTTTCTGAACGCACTTGCGTAGAACGCACTCACGTAGAACAACAGCCAATCAAAATCACTCTTGAAAATATCAGCACTAGCGCAAAGCGCCGCTACGAAAAGCTCTCTCTTTTGCTGCCGACCGCCGATCAGATCACACCGCAATTATTCGTGCTGGACGGAGAGGAGAATTCGCCGTATTTCGACGATAAGAAGCTTGAAAAAGGTAATTCGTCTCATCATGTTAAAATAACGATACCATGTATGAGAGAATTGAGAATTTTAAATCATGAATATTCTGATAAATTTACGTGAACGCATTACGTAGAAATATACTATTTTTCTATCAACGAGGAAATAATATATTTCAACATTATAGAACGTATACTGAAATAGAAAGCATGTGCTATAGGAAATGTTTCTTTTTATTTCCAGCTTTTTTGTTTTTGTCTTTCGTCTTAGCTTACCACGTAAGAAATTCATTACGCGGAGATATTGCAGTCAGATTGTATAAAATTCGAAAGACTGTGGTAGCGATTCACCAGAGCACGTGTTCGCCGAAGCAAGGGGTTGCCACGACCTTGAAAGGATTTGAGACGCCGTCGCCGCTCCAAGCTGTGGAAATATTTCTTCGAGACGACGTGTTGTGAATCAGAAAACTTCACTAGAAATTCTCAAAAAAATAACTGTTTAAAGAAGCGAGAATTATTCTACAGAGGTAGAATTCACCTCACTTACAGACGTAGATAGTCGAGTAATTATACTAAAATCATTTAAACGTAATCTTTTACAATATTGCAGTCGTAAAAGGAAGCCAGATAGTTAATTCATGTAAAGAATTGTAAAAACCTATTTTTTCATTTGTCTATTAACTATAATATTTGTTCTTTTAGTGTGTTTTCAATTTATTGTTTCATAGTTTTCAAATTGTTCAAAACCAATAATTAGTAAAGGAGTTATTATTAATTGTACCTTCATTGTATAACGACATTTTTTTTCTTTGCTGGCTAAATTGTATAAGGTAATAATCTACGGGAAAGTGAAACGTCTTGTACATATTTCATTCACTATTCAAGTGATAATTTCTTTGAAAGTATGTAAAGGGTATTTTGGTATGTAATTCTTTTTCAGTATTTTGTGTTTCCATGTATTATTGTTTTGTGTACAGTTATTTCATTGTGTTTTTTTTTGTGAAGTGAAGGGTAATATAATTTTATGTAAAGTGTTTATGCAAGTGTTAAAACGCAACTGCAGTTGTTAGGTAATCACTTAATTGCTAAAGGTAGAGCAAGTGATAGAATTTTTCAATGCAATGTGTAAATGCTAGATAAAATTGTATTCAAATATTTAACAGAATATATCTAGAACTCTGTTCATAGTTAAAAGATTAACTTGCCTATGTTTCTTTTATTACAAAAGCAGGTTAAAAGACGAACCCATTCCTGTAGGGCAATTAGGACATATGAAACCATTCCTAATTTTTGGTGTGACATTGTCACACAGTGTCACACACATTGTCACACAGTATAACAAGTCACAGATCAAGTAATACTAGGTTACTTGAGTGATCCGCTGTAGGGTTTTTAGAGAATAGTGAAAAGGTAGAGCGGTCACAATGTGTCATACATACTATATGTCATTACATGCCATTATGCTGACTTTGTTTATATTATTTCATTATTGTTGTGTAGTGAACTAGTTTGCAAACTATTTTGGTGGCAATAGTGAATTGAAAGTGAGAATTTGGGCAATATTTCTTGTGAATGTGACTTTACATTGCGAATAGAACAATTATGTTCGACGAATTACTTTTGAATTAGGTACAGGAGAATACTTGTTTTTAAAATAAAGGAGATGCAAGCACAAATAAAACAGCTACTCGCATACTATGTGAAAGGCTTCAATAGATAGGAAGGTCGAAGAAAAAACGCTATCAAGCTTTAACACGTTGAATTCTGATTGATTCAGACGAAACTTAAGTTCGTCATTATGAATGCCCGTTTTTACAGCTAAGTTTATGGTATTCCATTATAGTAAAGTTTGCACTGTGAATGAAGTCTTATGCCTGTAAGACTAATAAGAGGCAATGGTTAAGCTTCTCACTGGTGATGTTTGCACGTGTTTATGCGTAGAAAGATATTCGTCAAAGGCGTCAGCGAAGGCTTGTATGAATATGGGCGTGAATGTCTCAAATAAGGTTTGGAAGATTTACACTAGTATAGGGCTACAAAGAATTGAGCCATGACGTCTGTTCTAGTGTTGTCGTGAAAAGTTTTCTCAGCACCAATACATCTAAATGTGAGACAATAGGCATCATTACCTAAACAATAAAAGAAAATGTATGTTCTTTTCGAACAATAAAATAATTACCGACTTTTACTTTCTCCCCTTACTTCGTAACAAGAGAAACAATTGTAATCATGATACGGAAAACAGCGATTTTTCGACAGAAAAACTCTTGTTAACGGGTCCTGGTAACGACAAATTCGATAAATATTGTTCCTATACTTCACCTAACACACTGTGTATAATCCATGTTTTGTGGGCCCTTGACCAAAAACTCGATTGACGACACGTCCGTCTGTCCATCTGTGTGTCAACGATAGCATTGAAAACCACACGATTTTCTGCAAAAGTGATATTCCTCGATCGATCTAAACGAACTCTAAACTCTGCGAGTTTGAAACGGATATTTTGATTTTGGAGAAACTTTCCTGAAACATCATTTTTAAAACATTCACAAAAATGGCCTCAAATGTTTGATTAAACTTTGTTCTCGGATAGTGTGTGACATTTAAAAGAATGGCTCAGATCTCATCTTTCTTGAAATCCCTGATTTTTCAAAAATTGCAAAAGTAAAAAACAATAAGGTATCTTCCTGTAACTACAAAATTGAAGATAGTATTTTTTCGAAATGATCACTGTTCTTCGGCCTGGTCTTCAAATAACGTAAAGTATAATTTTTCGAAAATATGAGTAGTTTGCATGGAAAGTTGCTGCGTAGACCTGCGCCTTTTTCTCAAACACGACTCCAATACTTTTCTTTAAATTGTTTCATCGTATAGTCAAAAGTGTCCCATTTAGCGCGAAAGATATGTACTTTCGAAAATACATTAACATTCCAAAACTACAAATTACAAGAAATGTTTGGCTTAAATGAAATCTGTTCTAAGAAATCGGATGTTTAGAAATGATCATATCTCACTTTTTTGAAAAAAGAAAGAGTAGTTTTCCCATAATTTGTACTTAAAGTTAATGCAATTAACAAACATTTTCCCCTCAAAAACTCTACAGATAGAAAAATCGACGCTTAAAAGAATGCAATAGATGGAATTTTGGTTCATCTCTCTGAAGTTTCGAAAATTGCCAAATTTAGAAATAGTGCCAGAAAGAGGTGCTGTGGTATATCCACTAGTTTCTCGTATGAACTGAAATATATTAGGAAGTTTGGAAAAAAACTAGACAGAGAGCTCATATCGGAAGGAATGGTGTAATTAAAATAAACGCTTCCAAGAGAATGCAAGAGCTACGGCTGCAGAGACAAAGAAACGCAAAAATTGAGCAAAAATACTACAACTGGTCTAACAGATAAACAAGCTTCCCATGACTACCCAATTTTATATGGACCATGTACAGGGGTCACCATCAGCAGTATTCATGACTGCGGACGCTCTGCCGTTCGAGAGATAATCTCTCACTATTGCATATCCGTGTTTCCATAAACGTGTGAATTTTGAACAAGCATACATTAAACTATTTACTTTTGTGATTAACTTTTTCCCTTTTCTTCCTCTAAGCAAATCAAATTTTACCCCTAATTCCTATTTTCCTTGCTTAGCCAAGAACAAAAAAAGTCGTACAATATAAGTGAAGCACCTTTTCATCTAAACTTGCATGTGGAAAAATAAGGCACATTATTTGCAAAGAGTTGCCCACCTCTTGTTTAATCGAGAAGCGTGCGAGCACGTTGAATACTCCCTCTCTTAAAGCCAACGACACGTCATGCGACCCACGATTATTCTTGCCTGCACGGGGCCAATTTTATGCCCATATATTATACTACCCCAATTTCAAGCATAATGTCTCCCATTGCAGCGGACTACAACTAGATTCCTTCGTTGCGAAATTCGCGGGAGTAAGGTGCCGCCGCCGCCGCCGCGTGGTTGCAGCAGCTCCGTCATCGACGGTGGTCGATGGCGTCGGAAACTCGCCATCGTCGCCGGGAGCGGCTGTGGAGGCGGAGACTTGGGGAACTTTAATGGGCCAGTAATTCGGCGTCGGTGGCGCCGCAAAGCGTTTCCTTGGAGTTGTCTTCCGACGCCGTGAAGTCGGCGCTAAGAGCTCTTCAAGGAAGAAGGGGAAGCCCCTTTCTCTTCTTCTGTTTGACAGGCCTGCCAAATGTTCGGAATGCACTTGAAAAGAATAGCTTTCTAGTAGCGGGAAGGATGTACTTCGCGGAGCAACTACAAGAGTTCGGCGCGAGATTTAGCGATTAAAGTCGCTTTGCGTCAACTGCTTTTTCTAGCGTAATTTTTTCAGACCGTTCATATATACATTGAAACGCGCCGCGTTTCTCAACCAAATGTGAAGCATAACAACGCGGCAGTTTTGGTAGCTCCCGAGCGAATCGTTTAGTACGAGAAAAGATCCCGCGGTGTGCGACAGAAAACGGACAGGCAGACGCGAGTAAGCGGCAGTTAGAGAAGATGCTCGGAAGGCCGATGGGAGAGGGTAGAAAGACTCAGGTTGTGAGATGTAAGATGACTGGAAGCAAGTGCCGTAATAGATAAAGTAATAGTAAGAGCGAGGACGAGTCATCGGGAAGTTCGACGGGAGTGGAATTCAGAGAGAACTGAGTGTGTGGCGTAAGCGGCACGTGGAAGGAGTAAGAATGTGAAAGGCGTTGTGATAGACCGGGGGAACAAGTGTGGTGTGGAGCGAAGTAAAATAAATGATATTGTGATTATGGCAAGTTGATGGGAATCTAAGTATGAAAGAACTGGATTATGTATCAAGTGGGAGCCAGAGGCGAGCAAGACCACGTGGTGGTGGGGTAGCGGAACATCACGCCGGTAAGAACTGAAGCCGAATTTGTTAGTGATTACGTGCTCCTGGAATCGGTGGCGCGGCAGTTATGCATCAGAACTAGACTTCGAGAGCGCATGAATGAAGATACCGCGGGCGATAACGGTCGGGCATGCGTGGGAACGAGCTGCCGCCGCCGCGGTAGCATTACCGCCACGCCGGGGAAGCAGCCGAGTGGTGCCGATCTACTGGGACACGCCGAACGGGAGGGAGCCGGCGTGAAAGGCACCGCCGCCTAATGAACACCAGGTTCTATTTTGTATTACGTTTAACTAATCTAGCCAGGACTTAATTTAGGGGCTGCAGTGATTCGCAGCATGATGATTTAAAAGTTAGGATAGTTTTAATGTGTTTGTAAGATAATAGAAATAAAGTTTTGTATGATCCCTGTACTAGAAATCTGTTGTTTCAATGTTTGCATGAACCCAGAGCCCATTCGCAAAAAAAGATACCTTTTCCCTTAACTATAAATTTACTGCTGCACAGCTATATATTATATACATATATGAATTGTTGCATATATATATATATATATATATATATATATATGAATTGTTGTTTGAATTCATTGCTATTTATCACGCTTGAAACAATTTACTCATACAGAGAATTTTACTAATATTTAATACTTTTAGTATTAAGGAAATCACTCTTGAAATATAGCATTTTACCAGTTTCATTTGTATTTTAAGTTATTTGCGCCCGCGTATGTGTCTTTGGGGGCCGGGAACGCTATATAAATTTATGTTGGAGTGAGTTAGATGTTGAGAGATGGGTGGTGCGAATAGTCATGATAGTCATCGTAGAGTAACTCATCGATTGGTAAGCGACTCAGTAACAACCAGTGGAAGATCAAGAATTTTAAATAGTTATTAATGCCTACTTAACCAACCGTGAAAAAGCATAATCAACCAAACCAAACAATAGCCTTAATCAATCCTGGAATTATGTTTTTTAAAATGCCTGTCCGTCCGCAAGTTTTTATTTGAGAAAAGATTGTCATAATTATTGCTCAAGTAGCACACAGCGCATGAATATGGATTATTTTTGGGTTAAGGGAATATCATAACGTATGAATATCTTATGTCCAATCCATCACGATATTGTTGACAAAATGCTAATACTCCATTATCTGCATCATTTCTATACATTTTTTAGACAGTTCTCGTCCTAAAACGCACCTTCAATTTTCTAACACAATCACTCTTCACATCAATTCTCTAACATAGAATTCGCAGCCTAAGTCACAATTCATTTTTTCCTCGCGACTCAATCACATTTCAACCCTAGCCATTTCCCCTACATTAGTGAATCTATCAACACCTGAAACAAGTAGTAGTCATGTGTCGTAGCTCGTAGCCTTTCCTCGCATCGAAAGGGAGGACCTTACCTCGCCGTTATGACTCATAAATTAAACAGAAAATTCCCCTTCACACTTTCGTTGGATTATCAATAATTTTTGTAAAGCAATAATATCTATTCGAAAATGGAATGAAATGAAATATAGTGTAATGTGATTAACATAAGTCCAATTGATAATAAAATAGTTCTAGAGTAACTCTCTTCTTGAAAATTCTCGGGAGTTCCAGTGAAATTACATACGTGATAAATATGAGAAGAAAATTTAAATACCTAATACCTAAAAGTAGTTTAAGACAAACAAGTAGTTACTCCAAGTTCCGGTTGCAACCGAAAATTGCAACGCATATATTTTTTTAATAATCTCACTGGCTTTTTATATTTATAAAGAGTCATATTTAATGTTCTTTTCAGTGTCTTGTATAGTTTCTAATGACCTTAGCAGTCGATGCGACTTAAAATAAATACATTTACTTATTTAATTAGTAAATGTATGTATGTATTTGGCATTTTAGAGACGTATTCATCTGACTTTTGCCAGCTAGCGAGGTTCCTAGGCCAGGGTTCTGTTTTTTACTTTCCCGCCTTCCGAATTACTTGGTAAGAACGCACTCCCATGTAATGACGCACTTCCATCACAATACCTAGCCTACTTCACCTGCCTGAGATTTTTCTTTCGTCATACCGAAACATATAGATAACAAACATATACAAACTGAGACGATTTTATATTATAAATGTACAGTTTCATTATTGTCCGGGCCGAGAAACAAATACGAGGACGCCTCACAGAAAGATACCATGAGCCATCTGAGGGACTTTAAATCTAATATATAAAATCAGTGTTTGTTTATACTTGATGCGCTGTCGCACCACTCATCAGATTGCGACAAAACTTTTGGAACTTATTGCTTGCACTTGCGCAATAGACATAGTACAATGATAATGTACGTATGTCTGTCGTAAATAGACGCGCGTTGATTATTTTATGGGTTTATGCTGACTCAAGCGCCCCTGAACAAAAGCCCAACGCAACCCGCCGCACCCTCAAGTATTAGGCGGGTCTTCGACCTCCGTAAAGTTGGCCGGAAAAAATCTGCGATTTCACTTGGTATATTGTTTGCCCAGGTTTGCCCACCAAAAATTTTCGTTTGCCTACCCACACAAAAAACTTACACGCAAGAAAATTTTCGTGGCAAATCCAAGTTGACCAAAAAAATTCAAGTATTTTAAATATTTTAGTAAATCGTTTGCCCAGGTTACTATTTCCTAATAGAGTATTTGCGTTTGCCCATAGACAATTTTCGTTTGCCCAGGCACAGAAATGGAATTAAAGGCAGAAGCGTTTATTTATCGGGGCTCCGGCTAACGCTTATGTTCACATAATCGGCCTGGCTACCACTTACGCAGAAGCAACAGTAAAAACAATTATAATATTCAGTATACTATTTCTTAATTGTGTATTTTAGTTTGCCCAGTGACAATTTTCGTTTGCCCAGGCCCAGAAATGGAATTAGAGGCAGAAGCGTTTATAACGGGATCTCTGGCTAACGTTTTTGTCAATATAATCGGCCTGGCTACCACGTACGCTGAAGGAACAATTATAATATTCAGTATACTATTTCTTAATAGTATATTTTCGTTAGCTCAGTGACAATATTCGTTTTTCACAGACCAAGAAATGGAATTAAACGCAGAAGCGTATATTTAACGGGGTCTCCGGCTTACGCTTTTGTTTATATTGTCGGTCTGGCTACCACTTACGCTGAAGGAACAATTATAATATTCAGTATACTATTTCTTAATAGTATTAATATCTTAATAGTATTTTCGTTTGCTAGGCACAGAAATGGAATTAAAGGCAGTGGCGATTATTTAACGGTGTCTCCGGGTTAAGCTTTTGTTTATATAATCGTCCTGGCTACCACTTACACTGAAGGAACAATAATAATATTCAGTATTCTATTTCTTAATAGTGTATTTTCATTTCTCCAGTGACAACTTTCGTTTGCCCAGGCGCAGAAATGGAATTAAAGGCAGTGGCGATTATTTAACGGTGTCTCCGAGTTACGCTTTTGTTTATTTTATTTTATTTATTTTACGTCAAAAAACAGTTGAAACTGTGTATGACGTGTTATGGGGAGACGTTAATTCTGTGCACATTTTCAAAATTCTGTGATCCCTACACTAAGTCATATACTACATGAATTTTGGAAAAAAAAACTCTCATGTAATAAAATCTATTTTCAAGGATATAAAAGCAATTCATTTTGGGCTCTTATCCATGATGACCTTCGTCAAGGAATAATATTTCCAGCCACAACAACATGAAAACGATAATTTGAATAACTATATTTCCCAATTAATTCTGGAAGACGTGCACAGATAATGAAGTTACATTTATGTCCAGAAGCAAAACAAGGGGCCATCTCAGCATTTGCTCAATGGATCGGGGAACTGGACGAAAAACCTGATCGAGATGGGGGTCATTGACCCGGAGGCTGCAATACAATACTTGTTACAGGTTGTTTACATATTTATTCAGTCCAAATGATAAATAATGCATTATTCTTCATTGTTAAAATTAATGTTACTTTTTTGTGATGCTCAGTATAGTCTCTCATTGTATAGAAACAGTTATGCAGCAGAAACGATTTCACTTGGAATTTAAACTTTTCTATTAAATTTAATCGTTTAATGTCATCTGGCAAAGTGTTGTAAAATAATGTACATGTATTGTATGTGAATTTTTTGTAATGAGCTGTTGATACTGTGACCTGATGAATATGATTTCTACGTCTAGTGTTATTGTAATAGACTTCGGAATTTTCTGAAAATATATTCACGCCCTTAAGCAAGTCATTTTTGACAAAAACCACTGATTCGTAAATCAACAGACAAGGTAATGGTAAAATTCCTAGATTAATGAAGAGAAGCTTACATGAATCACGTGGGTGGGATTTGGTTATTATTCGTACGATTCGTTTTTGTAATCTGAAAGTCTTGGAGCTATAAGATGTATTTCCCCAGAATATTGTGTCATATCTCAGGAGGGAATGAAGATTCGTGAAATATACACAACGAGCTGAATGAAGGCTTACTGAATTTGCAAGAATTCTGAACGCGCAGCATAATGAACTTAATTTTGTGTTCAATTCATTTAAATGGACGTTCCATTTAAGGTTTGACTGAATTGAGAGACCTAAAACTTTTGTTGCCTAAACATCAGTCAATGGTAAATCGTTCATTTTCAATGGAGCACAGAATTGTTTATTTAAAATGGAAAACTACATTAAAACCGTTTTCTTTTCGTTTACTATTAATTTGTTATTTCGGAACCAATTTGAAACATCTGATATTGTACTATTTACGGTTTCTTTATTGCAAAGGATGTTCGTATCATCCGCAAAGAGAACCGTTCTTCCGTTTCGAATCGTCGAGGGCATATCGTTTACGTGAAGTAGGAACAGAATAGGGCGTAAAATCGATCCTTGAGGAACTCCACGTGCAATGGGCAAAGAGTCGGAAAGGTGCGTACGTAATGTTCCATGAAACCAGTAAGGTATTTCCACTCTCTGAGATCGTTGTTTAAGGTACGAACATAACCAATCTAGAGCAATACCTCGGATTCTATATGAGGGTAATTTTGAAAGTAAAATGTCATGATCAATGACATCAAAAGCTTTTGAGAGATCTAAAAATAATCCAATACGTGTCTCGCTTTGATCCAATGATGAAGTGACATCTTTAAGAAAAGAAAGTATGGCTGTTTCCGTTGATTTTCTAAATCCATGTAGGCAATCTGCAAGCGCGTCGTGTTTACTGAGAAAGGTTTCCATTCGTACGTAGAAAAGTCTCTCTAATATTTTTGAAAAAACTGATAGAAGAGAAATGGGCCGATAACTTTGAATTTCATTTTTGTTGCCTTTTTTGAAGGGTGGCTTAATTTCAGCTGTTTTGAAAATATCTGGAAACGTTCCAGTGCAGAAGGATGCATTAAATATGTGAGTTAACGGGTGTATAATGGCATACGCACAGGTCTTTAACAAAGAATCCGGGAATTCATGTAAACCGGACGAATATTTATTTTTTAGTTTACCGATTATTTTGAGAATTTCATAGGAAGATGTTTCGGAAACGAACATCGTGTCTAAAATTTTGAGTGAACTGTCTATTATTGAATTTTTCGGCTGAAGACCCTTACTGAGATCAGCAGCAATTCTTTTCTTTTATAATCGGTCTGGGTACCACTTACACTTAAGGAACAATTATAATATTCAGTATACTATTTCTTAATAGTGTATTTTCGTTTGCCCAGTGACAATTTTCGTTTGCCCAGGCACAGAAATGAAATTAAAGGCAGAAGCGTTTATTTAATGGTGTCTCCGGGTTACGCATTTGTTAATATAATCGGCCCGGCTACACTGAAGTAACAATTAAAATATTCAGTATACTACTTTTTATTAGTGTATTTTCGTTTGCCCAGGTACAGAAATGTAATTAAAGGCAGAAGCGTTTATTTATCAAGGCTCTGGCTTACGCTTATATTCATATATTCGGCCTGGCTACCACTTACGCTGAAGGATCAATAATAATATTCAGTCTACTATTTCTTAATAGTGTATTTTTGTGTGCCCAGTGACAATTTTCGTTTGCCCAGGCACAGAAATGGAATTAAAGGCAGAAGCGTTTATTTAACGGTGCCTCCGGGTTAGGCTTTTGTTTATATAATCGATCTGGGTACCACTTACACTGAAGGAACAATTATAATATTCAGTATACTATTTCTTAATAGTGTATTTTTGTTTGCCCAGTGACAATTTTCGTTTGCCAAGGCACAGAAATAGAATTAAAGGCAGTGGCGTTTATATAACGGTGTCTCCGGGTTACGCTTTTATTTATATAATCGTCCTGGCTACCACTTACACTGAAGGAACAATAATAATATTTCTTAATAGTGTATTTTCGTTTCCCTAGTGACCACTTTCGTTTGCTCAGGCGCAGAAATGGAATTAAAGGCAGTGACGATTATTTAACGGTGTCTCCGCGTTACGCATTTGTTAATATAATCGGCCCGGATACCACTTACACTGAAGGAACAATTATAATATTTAGTATACTATTTCTTAATAGTGTATTTTCGTTTTCCCAGTGACAATTTAGATTGCCCAATCACAGAAAGGGAATTAAAGGCAGACGCGTTTTTATTTAACGGTATCTCCGGGTTACGCTTTTGTTTATTCTGTGCCTTCCATTTCTGTGCCTGTGCAAACGGAAATTCATCCTGGACAAACGATAACACACTATTAGGATGCAGTATGCAAAATATCATAATTGTGCTTTAGCGAAACGCTTATCAGAGCCGGACAAAAGCGCGGATTCGCTTCCCGGGTCATCTAAGAATAAACGCTTCTTCTTGTAATTTCATTTCTGTTTCTGGACAAACGCAAATTGATCCTGGGCAAACGATAATACACTATTAGGAATTAGTATGTAAAATATCATAATTGTTGCTTTAGCCAGACCCTTAGCAGAGCCGGGCAAAGGCGCGGATTTGCTTCCCGGGCCATCTAAGAATAAACGCTTCTGCTTGTAATTTCATTTGTTTCTGGGCAAACGCAAATTCATCCTGGGCAAACGATAACACACTATTAGGATGCAGTATGCAAAATATCATAATTGTTGCTTTAGCCAAACGCTTAGCAGAACTGAATAAAAGGCGCGTATTGGCTTCCGGGGCTATCTAAGAAAAAACGTTTCTGCTCTTAATTTCATTTCTGTGCCTGGCCAAACGAAAATTAATCCTGGACAAAATATAATACACTATTAGGAATTAGTATGTAAAATATCATAATTGTTGCTTTAGCCAAACGCTTAGCAGAGCCGGACAAAGGCGCGGATTCGCTTCCCGGGCCATCTAAGAATAAACGCTTCTGCTTTGAATTCCATTTCTCATTACTTAAAGAGTTCTCATTACTGATGTGTTATTCTGAAGTGAGGAAAAATAAACGAAATAAAAATTGATTAGACAAATAGATAAGTGAATTTGTTTAATGTGCACACCTGGGAAATTATTGATATGCGATATGCGAAGTTTGGCTCAATTTTCAGATTTCTTTCCGGCCAACCTTAAGTTGGTTCGAAAATGTTTTTTGCGTCTTTTTTTTCCAGTGGTGGTCAAACGAAATTTTTTTGTGGTCAAACCTGGGCAAACGATTTACTATATTATTTAAAATATCTGACTTTTATATCTAAATCTATTTTCCCCGAAACTTTTTTGTGTGTAACTTTTTTTGTGTAGGTGGGCAAACTATAATTTTTGGTGGGAAAACCTGGGCAAACGATGGGCAATGGATATGTCAAGTTTGGTCGAATTCCCAGATTTTTTTCCGGCCAGCGTGTAGTGGCCCGAAAATTTTTTTTTGTGTCTAACTTTTTTCTGGGGGTGGGCAAACGAAAATTTTTGGTGGACAAACCTGGGCAAACGATATACCAAGTTTGGTTAAAATCCCAGATTTTTTCCGGCCTACTTCACGGAGGTGGGTCTTCGCTGCAAATCTGCCTCCGCGATTGCGCAATATCGGATGGAATGTTTACTTGAACGTTATCTCGTCCAGGAAAATCAAATTTCTCTGGGACAGAGTCATAGTAAATGCATGCCCAAAGTATTGCCTGGTCCACTAGTAACAAAATAAGTATATAAATGGTCACCAAGTTTTGTCGACCAATAGTGTCTCCTTCCACACTTCAGCCCGCTCCGAGACAGTGTACGGGGTGGCCCTAGGGCGTACGGGGTGGCACCTGAGGGCGCTGAGCGCTGGGGTGGCGGGTCGTCAGCTGGAAACTGATAAGCGGCCGATCGACCCCTTTCGCTCTCGGGGCCTCCGCCGCCCCCGGACGCGGCGGCGCTCGCCCGGAGATTAATGAGGCGGCCCTCGCGGCCCCACGCCCACACATCACTCGCCTCCCGGCGCGCACCTCGCCCTGGGGCCGAACCCGACATCACCTGCGCCCATATCCTCGCCTTCACGAACGCTTACGCCCTTACGCGCGCCCATGACTTCCTTCTGTCTCTCTCTCCACCTGTCACCCATGTCGATACTCACGGCCAACACTCACGCTCTCGCTGTAGCCCTCACCTTTGCTGTTGCCCTCGTCAACACTCTCGCCCTCACCGTATTCGATCTCAGCTTTGCTCTCGCGCTCGGTTTAGCCCTGTCTCTTGTCCTTGCGCTTGCTCTCTCGCTCTTGCCCTTGTCCTTGTCCTCGTTCACCCTCTCCACCTCGCCCATGACATACTCACGCGCGCCCACGCCCACGCCCACGCCCTCCCCCTCGCCCTCTCCCACGCCCTCGCCCTTGCTCTTGCCCTTCCCCTTGCCCTCAACCTCACCCCTGCCTTCGCACTTGCGCTTTCCCTCCCCCTTACGCTTGCCATCGACCTCACCTCTGCCCTCGCCCTTGCCCGCATTGTCACCTTTGCCCTTAACCACGCTCACGCTGTCACCTTCACCTAAGTTTTCGATCTCACTTTTGCTTTCGTCCTCGCTCTTGCCCTTCCTCTTATTCTTGCTCTGGCCCTTTTTTGCGTCCTTGCCCTCGCCGTAGCCCTCACTGATCTCGTTCTCGCCCTCGTCCATCACCGTTGCTCGCTCACAACCATCCTCCGCCAATTCCCACGCCCCCGCTCAAGTTCCCGACCGCGCAACCGCTCATGCCGCAGCCCATTCCGTCGTCCTGATCCTCGCGTTTGCTCAAGCCCGCGCTCCCTCAGAACTCCTCTGCCACGCAGCTCACAAGCTGGCAATGACAACTACATAATTTCTTATTCAGTCTTGTTCACCTGTTCTTCCTCTTTCACATCGTTGTATCGCCCTATCTTCCCTCCTCTTCATATCATACATTACCTCCTTTTCTCTACACTTGTTCTCTTTCCAACCTCCCAGTATCTCTCTCTCTCTCTTTCTGTCTCTCTTTGTGTCTCTCCCTCTGTCTCTCTCTCTTTCTCTGTCTCATTCTCTCTTTCTCTCTCTCTGTCTCTTTCTCTGTCCCTCTCTGCCTCTCTCTCTCTCTCTCTCTGTCGCTCGGTGTTTAATATTAAACGACACTTTCTCTGTGTATTCCAATACTTCGTCCAATTCTGTTTCATCTATTTCTTCTTTCCATATTCCTTTATCTTCCATATTCCTTCTCTATTCGTACTCATGTACCCATTAGGAGAAAAGTATTTCCAAATAAATTATAAATAATCAACCAACAAATTAAAAGTGTGTACTCATTACTCGCGGACGTCATTCACGGACGGCGGTAGCTTAGTAGCATTGCCTCTGCAGCTTCTCTGACAGGGAAATCGTAGGCTTTCAGTCCCGACAGTGGCGGATCTTTGTCACGGGCTCCATGCGTAGCGAATTCTAGCGGCCGGCTGCGCTGCTCGGTGGTTTTTCCCTGTTTTTCGCCGGTGAATGTGGTTTCAAACGGACCACTCTCCGCAAGCAATCTTTCTTCTCCTCTCCTTTCATGCGCACACACATACGCATACAAGTTGTCGTGTATTACACTACCACATACGTCGGAAGATTAGTCGAGAAATGAACCGACTGAGTTTAGTTGATAATGGTTGCTCTCTCTGTAACGTCTCTGACCAGGAGATCCTAGGGTTTGGTCGTGACGGTGGGGGATTTTCTACATCTAGCCATGCAGCTAGGTCGAATTCAGCCTATCTCTGGAGAAGAATTCCATCTGCTCTGATTGTTAGTTTTCCGTGGTTTCTCCTAGCAATACAAGGCCGGAACAGGCATTCGGGCAATGAACCACGCGCCATCTTTCCTTCCTCGCGCTTGTCCTCACGTATCGCCTTACATACTCACGCATACACACACTCACACACACACACACATTCATACATGCACGGACTCGTACATGCGCTTAACTATCCCACTTGTCGGGAGACAAAACAGCTGGGGGAGATACCTAGAGAGGGAAACCACATCAAGCTGACGTGTAGGACGGCGCCGGATTTCACCATTCAGCGGTGGAAGAACCCTACCACCACTACCTACACTGATACAGTCACTACCCTAACGCGACTAATAAACATGTCAGTTGACGTGTGAGGAACATTCAATCGAGAGCTTACAGCATGTCCCCGTTGGAGCGGTTCCTTGCTGGGGGCACTAAAAAATCAATGTGTTAATCTTATCCATTAGCACTTGTAATAGTAACAAATTCTGTCTTTACAGAATTTATACGAATTCGCAGAGTCATAAAGTATGCATTATTTGCACTACTAATATCAATAAATATATTCAATTTTTAACATTATTTTTACACGCGCTGGAACAAAATTGCATAAACCTCTGCATTTATATCTGTGACTTGGTGCAAGAAGAGCTAGTGTCAACAATCATTTTTTTACAGAATGGGTTGTTTTCTTACACCATTGAAATGACGAAACAATGGTATTCAATGCAATCGATAGTAAAATCAGGAGATAGGATCGACTTTTTACTTTGGCCTTACTTGCATTGAAAGAAGGGACTTTAAATCACATATTGGCCATTCAAAACGAAAATCACTAAAAACTGAAATTGGCCTTTCTTTGCAAGTTACAAATACACATTTTCTCACAAAGAGATTAAATTTCCAACCACATACCTCTTCGAATAAACTTACCCGTTTGTAATCATCTCTACGGCGTTAACTTCGGTTTCTTGGGTGTGGGCGAGGGCGTGGGCGAGGGCGAGGGTGATGGCGAGGGCGAGGGCGAGGGCGAGGGCGAGGGCGAGGGCGAGGGCGAGGGCGAGGGCGAGGGCGAGGGCGAGGGCGAGGGCGAGGGCGAGGGCGCGAGGGAGGGCGAGCGAGGCGAGGGCGAGGGCGAGGGCGAGGGCGTGGGCGAGGGTGTGGGCGAGGGCGAGGGCGAGGGCGTGGGCGAGGGCGTGGGCGTGGGCGAGGGCGTGGGCGAGGGCAAATCCTCAGGCCAGGACCAAAAAGAAATCGCTGTGCCTCGAGCACTTTCTTTAGCGCTCTAGAGCTCCACCTGCCCTAATGGAAGCGCCGGCCTTCGTCTCCCGCCGCCGCTGGGGCGATGAATAAATTTTTGTGGAGCCGCGCGATAAGTCAGGCTGACGGCGCGGCGCTCAAAACGCTTCCTAGGCGCTGACGTGTGCCTTTCTGACGTCGCCTCGGGCGGCACCTGCCCTCCACTACTCTCCCTCCGACCATCTGCGGCGCTCGGCTGCAGCCATGCCGCGTCCTCTCTCGAGCGTGGAGACCTCCTATTTGCCACTCGCTCACCACATTTGCCACCACGGCCTAAAGCTAGTGATCAGAGTCACCGCACGACGAAATAATGGTGAACAGCAGAAGCAAACAATAGTTCGACCAGCCAATTAACAATTGCAAGGCAGAATATTCTTTTGTTCAGTAGAATTTAAAAATAGCTTACCTTAGGTACAATGGAGGAATAAATGGTTATTTACATAGCGTATTTTATTTAGGTCATTTCCATGCTGCTTCATGGGGGGCTTGGTCATTGAAAAGTCATCGTACTATTTAGTTGTTTGGCAATATTTCGAAAATTTGATTTCTATCATTAGGACAAAAAAAACCCAAAGAACTGGAGGTTTATAATCATATACAATGTCTGTGTTTTACACAGACATTGTGTATTGTTTGTATAGACATTGTATAGACATTGCATAGTTTTTTTGCGCAATACTACGCCCTGATGAAGGTCGCAGAATGGCGACCGAAACGTCGGCACCTGTGCCCTGGACGCGGCGTCTCCCGGATAGCCAAGTAAGTTCTAATTCCGGCCGCGGAAGCCTACGCTCTCACGTGTTTTACAGTGTTCCCATGCGAATATGCCGCAGATCACGGGTGGCTCACAACATACAGGATTACGTAGCTGAGTAAATGAAGTTGCCGCAACTGTGAGAATTAAGTATATAGTGTCATTGCTTTCTGTTGAGCAAGCTTCATGGACCAGACTTCATTTTATTTATGGTCTCAAGGATTCTGCATTATTTTATTAGTTTGCATGATAACTTCTTTTTTTCTCAAATAATTTTTTTAAAAGTTAATTAGTTTTCAGTCAAACGTATTACTTCCTAAAATAAAACATTACAACGTATAAAATTTAAAAAAAAAACACAGATTCAAAGCTTGGTTTTAAATCTGTCAATCGTAAAACTGTTGCACTCCGAAATGCCGCTCTCATTGACCTCCTCCGGAGTTGAATTGCGGCTGACCGTGGCGAACAGAGCAGAACTTGCGTGGGCGGGTGGGCGGGTGAGGAAGCCATCACCGCCAGGAAGGCACGTCCCAACGAGCGCGCGCGCGGAGCATACCGGAGGCTCACCCGCTTCCTCATCGCCGCGGAGCACGGGCAGGCAGGTGAGCGCTGCGCTTTAGACCCCGCTCCAGGGGCTCGCCATTATGTACCAGTGTTGCCAGGTTAGGGATTTCCCCCCTAAATTTAGTCGTTTTTTTGGGGGGGGGCGTCTTTAGTGTGTTTTTAGAGAGCAAATTTATTTGGGGAGTTTTATTGAGGGTTTTCTTTTTAGTATTTTGAATATTAACTTTTTTAAATATCTTTTATCACAAAAACCAAAAATAAATGAAAACAATGATTTCGGTTGAAGACAGTTTTACAAAGAGTTATCATCTGCACCACTGACAACACATATGTGCTAATGGCTTCAGTTTAAGAATATTAATTCAATCCTTTTGCGGATTCATCTGGAAGAAACGACCGAGCGAAGTGGCTCATGGCGAGACATCGTGAGTTCCTGGTTGAGGGTGTTAACTCCAAGTATGTGTGGTAGAGTGCTGCATGTACGGGGGTTTGTCAATAAGTATCTTCACACAATATTTACAATGCAACCCCAGTCCACATTTTATAATGAGATTCGTGACATAGGCATCATACGTTTGAAAGTTCTTGTTCCATCATAGAACCAGATTTCCGATAACCTGAGAAAAGAGAATTTTCAATAGAGCAGAAAGCTATGTACGAGTATCACTGCGTTCTCACCGTAAGTAGTAGGAAAATCTGCTTCCTCTTGGCTCGTCTTTAAGTGGACCAAAGAAAATACCAATTAGATCTGAAAATGTCGAACCTATATATGCGGACACAGGAATTTGGAGAGCTTGGGTGGCAGTATGTGGATGTGCATTGTCTTGCAACAAGGAATATCTTTTGACAATCCATTTTGGCGTTCACATATCCAGAACCTGACTAACCTGTATATAGTTTGACTCTTCATCAATAGTCTTATCGGTTATTCAGAATCAGGTCAGGGACTTGATGCCACTCGGAGATCAGTAGTGGATAAGGGTGGACATTATGCTATTTTCTCATCCTCCAAGCTTCGTTGTCTGCTTTTGGGTGGTTCAACCCACTGGTGAACTCTTTCTCATGGAAAAACTTTGCACCCACGTTGTGCTGAAAATTTTCTATGGATTTAAGCTTTTGGTAAACATTCAGATCACAGTAACGGATTACAAAAGCCTGGCCATTTTTTCACAAACGGATAGTGGTGAAGACATGTTTATGTTGCAACAAATCAAACAAACATTAAGTGTTAATGCTAAAAATTACCATAAGCAAAAAATGACATCTGAAGACTAGAAAGCCCACATCGATATAAAAAGTCAACTTACAGACGATTAGAACGAAAGTGCACATACTTATTGATTTGGCATCGTACGTGTATTTGTGTGCGAAAGGGGATAGGATGGGACAAGTATGTGGAAGGAAAGACAGCCCGCGGTGTCTCGTTTGTTAAGGTGCTCATCGGACATGCGCCTGGTCTAGATCGAGAAACCACGAAACGCTACCGATTAGAGCCACCGGCCGCTAGAATTCTCCTTGCAATCTAGATACATAACTAGTGTCTGAAACCTGTCGCAGTCTGGTCTCAAATCACAGGTCCTCCGCATCAGAGACACTGTAATGGTAATAGCTGTAGCCCTGAGCAATATATTTTGATATCGAATTTAAACGTTCTTATGAATGTTTCTGCTTAATACAACTGTACCTTCTCGTACCAACTAGGTCGTGTGGTTCAGCTGAGAACAGAAATGTGAAAGTGGTAAGCCATTTTCACGAGGGCTCATTTCGTCTATTTGTTGATTTTCACTCGCGTTTACCAGCTTCATGATCACGGGTGCGGTCGTGAAACACTCTCGCCTCCACTCTCTAATCCCAATAACCGAATCACGATTGTCAACCGTAGGTAAACCCCTCCCACCAGCATGGGGCGCATATTCGCGTTGATGTTTGCATTCCACTCGGACCTCACTCGCACGATGGACATTTATTAATTGGTGAAGCGACGATAGGAAATTAGCAGCTTATTGGCAGTCCAATAGCCCTCTAGTAGTCGCTATAAAAACACAGCAATTTAATGTCATGTCAGCCACCACTTTCCGACAGCAGTGAATGTTGGGTTCTTAATAAATAACGAGATTTGCAAATTCTGCGGAAAGTTTGGCTGGTTTTCAGAAAGACTATACAACTGTCTTTTCCTTTATGTGGCAAAATTATTAAATCTTCTTGTAACGTAATTGTAGCCATGTCGACTGGGGTATATCCACTTTGGAAAAATGCGCGTAAGGGATTCAGTCGGGAGTGAGTACATCACTATTTGTCATACTCTCTTCAGACCTCATAATCAGATTTTCATTAAGTTGCCGAGGCACTATCAGATAATTACAGTCTTTAAGAGAAAATAACCATTGTTTAAAAATAATTCTGAATTATAATCACGGTTTACAAACTCTATAATTGAAATTGGTGTGCAGGTATTGGTGGATTAGAGCTCTAAAGGAAGGAACTGTAAGAGCCTTGGTCTGTCGTTAAAAGTCATCCTTGGGCGAGATGAAATCTAAGATAGTGCAATTTTGATTTGCGCGATGTGCATGTTAAAGTAATTGCCCAGGAAATGCAATGAAATGCGCATGATTCATTGTTTGGCCAACAGCAGAGCGGAGCACCGGCTGTGACGTCACGTAAAATTTCATGGAATTGTACAGACTTTCTTCCTCAGATGTTCAATGTTTGTTGTAAGCCTGAAGCTGACGCTTGCTCTACAATAATTGAATTTCTACTCATGATAAACTGTTTTTCACTCAGAGCAAACACACTTGTACAAGTTGTTTAACATGGGAAAACCCAGTCGGTCACAGTGTTGCATTCTCTGTGGTTGTCTTAATTTTCTCGCAAAACTGCGGGGACCGATCTGAGTCTGGCTGAGTCGCAAGAAATTAAAAACTCAAATAATACTTGAACAAGGGGCGATTCGCAAGCTTATTCTTATAGTTTTTAGTGTCAAATGCTTATATTTTAAGCTTTCCTCTCCTAACAACTTTTACTCTTGCATTAAGGAGCTGAATCTGCATGCTGCTCTCCAGGATATGTTTCTTCAAACAACAAAATTTATCGCCTTTACATACTGACCTTTTCACATTAGTATATGCTTTCAAATGCTCTCCCTCCCAAATCTATCATAGCATTTTTAAACTTAACCTAAATTACTATTAAAATTGTCTCCAAAAATTATGGATTGCGTAAAATTATCTAATATTTTATCTTGTGATATATTTCACCGTGAAATCAGTGCTGAAGTTTTTTCCTCGCTTTTTGCGCTTTTTTATTAATATGCATCAAAACATGCTGTGCTTTGGTGCTGTGTGCGCGTGAAGCATTGGACGTGTGACAGTATAAAACAAGAAATATTAGTTTATTCAGGAAAAAATAAGAAGTTTATCACAAATCGGATATCGTCAAAACTAATTCACCTTGAGAACGATGGAAAATCTCAAAACAATTCAAAATGTTAAAACAGACTGTTTACAAAATAATATTCATTCTGGCCGTGTGTTATTAGTGGTTGGAAAAAGCTCTAAATCTCCTACATGATAATCATTTTCTCACAGGAGACCTTAAAAAAAGTAAATATTTTCTCTTCGATTTTGATCATATTAATGGGTTTATTAAATTATCACTAAAAGGTTATATATAAGGGTTTTCATTCTTTCTTTCGTATTTATGTGATTTTTTTTATAGAAACGCAAGAATGTTAAAAAATGTCTGCAAATTCTGGACGCTCTCTACTATAAAATTTGTGAAGGGTAGAATCGTAAGCAAATAAAAAAAAACAATCATGTTATTTTCTGTAATATTTTAAATAAAATAGTAACAATTCTGTATATTAAGACATTAATTTGCCAAAACGTGTTTGTGAATTAAATAGTTACTACTCTTGTATTTTTTAGGCAAATGCCAGCTCACACATTTTCATTTTCCTATTATTTTCTTAGAATATAATTAATTTTAAAATGCAGAATATTGGATTCAGCGAGTGAGTAATATTACGAAACATTAATATACAGACTTTTCATATGAAGGTTACCAAACATATCTATAGTCGTCATTATCCTCGCTGACAAAACATCCTTTCCACACAGCAGAAACACTCCCTGAGAACGCGTGTTCATGTTTCTTCTCCAGTGTTTTAAAGAGAAGCAAATCCGACCACAGGGTCTCTTGGCAGAAGAATTGGAAAGCAATAAGCGAGCTGTGCAGCAAGTGGCTTAGCTGGAGCAAGTATGTACACGACAGGCGGTGAGAGAGGAAGTTGCAGATGAAGTCGCAGAGGCGAAGCGGACGAGCAAGCCGCACCCGTTGGCTCCGCGCATGCGCCGCCGTCTCGCCTGAGCTGGTCGCCCCCTCCACCCCCACCTCCACCCTCCTGCGCCTCCTCTTCAAAGGGAATCCTTACGCTTCAGGGGCGGCTTAAGGCGGCTCCACACATTCGGCATTCAGCGAGTAGCGAGTGTCTGCTCGCCCCATCCCGAGTAGCCGAGGCGCGCGGCAAATTTTCGCTTCCTTTGATGTGTCCAAAAGACTGACACAGCGCAGGTACGGCGAACACTGAATGTTTGGTACTCGGCAAGCAGTAAGCCACCTATCCCCAATACTCGGGATTTGGCGAGCCATTGTACGGTACTCATCAGATGCAGAATGTGTAGAACCGCTTTTAGAGCAGAGGGGAACGAACTTCTACAATGCGAATGTGAAACTCCAAAGGCTCGAGAATCCTTTTTGTATCTCATACGTTTTAGATGTAATTAATTATTAATATTTATAAATTTAGACAACGCTTCTTAAAAAATCAATACATTTACTTTTTTCACTCTTTCGAATTTACAGAAATATATGAAATTTAAAAACTCAAATCTTCGTAGAAGGTTTCGCATCCGGACTCTATACTTTCAAAATATGTTTATATATACTTACTTCACTTTACAGTTCGACTATATTTTATCGTGTATCTGACTTATTACGAGCTTATCAGGCAAAGTTCTCACAAACCGGCAAAATAATACTGAAAGCTATTTGTATATAGTCGAATTCTGCCAATTCAGACTGATAGTTTAAGACGAGCTGAGAGACACACCGACAGCAAAGGCCGATGAAGACACTGAAAGAGCGGGCCATTATCAGCCATTAGCCTGATAATGGCCCGCTGATAATGACCAATTGCGTCATGTTCCCGTTTCCTGTTCGTGCGGCGAGTGACCCGATTTGTTTGGACCAAGTGAAATAGTACATAGATTTTGAAACATTTGAGATTCGAGATTCCAAGGGTTGGAGGACTTCGCAGGACTCATAGAGAATTCATATTCGCATTTTAGGAAATTTCAGAATTCATCCCGACTCTAAA
The DNA here is from genome assembly GCA_011170035.1 of Teleogryllus occipitalis. NCBI lineage: Eukaryota > Metazoa > Arthropoda > Insecta > Orthoptera > Gryllidae > Teleogryllus > Teleogryllus occipitalis. The sequence goes on from BLKR01000380.1 coordinate 326,183, forward strand.
CGTAAATGTACCTTTATACAAGAAGTCCGGCTTTCAAGTCTCGTTCGCGCCGGTTGAAAAACTGTCATCGTTGCTTTCTGCTCTATGGGCTTTGGTGAAGGAAACAGACGTGACAGATTTATAACCGACGCGAACAATGTTTGAGATCGAGACGTCCCTATTTACTTAAAATCCCATTTCCACACTGCTCTAGGCAATGTGGGTTCTGGAACTGCGCAGGAGCGCTTTTCATGAAACTCCTAAACTGTTCGTTGAAAGGAAAGCCGTGAATCGGGTAAGCTAGAGCCAAACCCAAACCCAGACCCAGATCCAGATCCAGATCCAGATCCAGACCCAGACCCAGACCCAGACCCAGACCCAGACCCAGACCCAGACCCAGACCCAGACCCAGACCCAGACCCAGTCCCAATGCCAATCTCAATCCCAATCCCAATCCCAGTCCCAGTCTCAGACCTGGAGCCGGACCTGGAGCCAGACCGGGAACCGGTTCCGGAGTCGGAGCCGGAGCCGGAGCTGGACCTGGACTTGGACTTGGGGCCGAACCCGGAGGCAACCTGAAGGCGCTTGAGGTGGAAGTGAGGGGGCGCCCATGGCTGCGGCAGGCGCTTATGGAGCGTGTCGTTACCTGCAATGCTGCAAGAGCCCTCCGCGAGGCAGCGCTGACGGTGCAGGCGGCGCGGGTGGCGCGAGTGGCCAGGGGCTGTCCCCGCCCCCGCCACGCGCCCCGCCCCGCGCCCGCCGCCTCATGCGCCCACGCGCCCGCGCCACGCCCCTACACACACGCGCGCGCGCGCGCAAACGCGGGTCAGCGCCTGTGCGGCGGTGGGCACGCCCACCCGCAACGGGCGGCGCCGAGGAATCCTGGCGAGGCACTTGCGCCTCTCCTCTGATGGGCGACGATACAACTGCAGTGCAAATCCACTTGGTGCGCAAGGAAACAAAATGCTCACACGTACGCGCGCTCCGTTCAGCATTTTTGCCCCAGTACATTGTGTGGGCGGTTTCAGAACGCTTCATCACAAAAGGACAGGAATACCATTGGCTTGTGCACAATGTGAGAAAGTGATCACATTTTTACTCATATGCATACGCTAGTCAGCATGACGTCGCTGAAACCAACCCTTTGCGAAGGGATCGATCTTGTAGATGAGTACAAGGCGCCAAACTTCAGATGATGTGATGGGGTCTAGGAAGTTTGGCGCTAAAGTCGTTCCCCGGACGAGCACGCAGAACGGGGTAGGACGAGAAAACTACGACCGTGAATCTTCTTTCGGTGTGCAGGGTAACAATATAAGCATATGCACACATATATAAGTACATGTACGGCTCAATATTCTTGTTTTGATGAGCTCAATGAGTAGGTTCTAGTGCAGTGAATTTCATCGGGCATCAAGGAACAGTAGTTACCATCAAATTGGGGTGCTACGTGAGAAAATTGTCCACCCCCTATCTCTCCAAACACACACACACACACAGACACACACACACACACACACACACACACACACACATATATATATATATATATATATATATATATATATATATATATATATATGTGTATATGTGTGTGTATATTCACACGTCAACACATAAACAGAACGTGCGTCTGCAAAGAAGGTGTATTACACACACAGAAGGTGCCTCTGCTCGCACCCGCAAGTGATGATTTTCTGGGAGGGTATGGCCGCGGCTGAGATCAACTTTTCTCGTGTATTGTATACCAAGGTGCCTGTAATGTCCATCATAGTCGCGCGACATTTACCAACCTGTAATCCGTCCACATGTACCTCTATCGATTCGGGCAATCATAGTGGACGTTATAGGCATCTTGTTGAACAATGCACAGGCAAAACGGATCTCCACGGCAGGCATATCAATTCGTGCGGACAAGTCTTTCAATCGCCAATTAAGAGGAAACCATCAAACGAGATATACAGCTGAATTGTGGGAATTCTGATCCTATACAGCTGAAAGAAAATTACACGTATTTGTTCCAGATGCAATTGGCAAACGTAGTAGGTCTGGAAATGAAGTGCTCGAATTCACAATTTCTGAGCTGGAAATAAAACAAAAGAGTAAATGCATTCATAATACAAAAAAAATTCAATCATACAGTTAATTTTATTATTAAATTATTATTTATTTGTAAACTGATCGATATTAATTCATTAAAATAACGTACGTAATTCGTAAAATCATTTTCAAAGCCAGGTTTTTAAAATAACATGAAATACCAATAAAAAACAATTGAAGCCATGTGCTTCAATTCCCCTGATTTTCATCTGAACTTTATTTTCTTAAGTTAAAATATTTGAATGGTGTAAATGATCCTCCAGTTTTAAAATTATTTCCCATTGTGCAAATTACATGCAAAATAATATATTTAAGTTGCATTGTAAATGTTTGACCCATATCCGCCTTAGATCCATGTTTCAGCTAAAACTAATTGCAAATGGGTGCGCTATATTAAGGATTTTTGGCACCTGCCTTTGCCTCCCCAACACAGCAGGAGCTCTTTTGTTGGATTGTTTTGTTCTCCCTCTATCTGCTCGTCTGTCATTGGCCCGTCTGTTTGACTCTTAGATTGTTAATCTAAATGTTTACTTTTCGTTCAGCTATCCGCTTTTTCCCGTGGAATTTGTTCATTATGTTTATCTGCATGATTGACCTATATGCCTTTCTCTTTCATATCACTTTTCTTTGTCACGTTGTCTGTCCCTTGACATGCCTGTCTGTCTTCCACCTGCCAGTTCCTCTCAGGTATTTTCGACTTTTCCCTCCTCTTCGCTATCTTACTGAATTGTACGTGCATTTATTCTTGCCTTACCCGTTGTTTACATTCTGCTTGCCTTACTTCTGCCCCATATTGTGTAAAGTTTATAGCAACACTTTCTCGTATTAATGTACTCCGAGCTAGAAAAATAACAGCGTATGACTCATAAGAACACATTCGAAAGTGCCTTCCGCTTTAAATAAACCAAAGAATAATAAATCATCAGTTGTATTTTCAATAATACAAATGCTATTAATATTTCAAATCCACCAATGCCTTAGTTTTTGTTACAACTGATGAAAGGAACCCACGAAAAGTAATAGTGGCCGACATTGAAATTAATGTTAGTGTTGTTCTGTATCGTTCTGTTTTTATACTTTCTGTATTTAGATTAGAATAGATTGTACATTTTCTGAATACAAAATAAATGTTACTAATCTGTAGGTTATTGAAAAAAAGAATATGCGAAAGGCGACAATGTGAGTGCACAGACAATTCTCGTGTGTAAAGTAATGAGTCATACAACACATATTTCAAGTGAAGAAATGTGTTTATTTCTACTAATATAAATGGCAATATTTACTTGAATAACTTTAGTAGCATTCTAATGGCTAAAGATCTGATTCCCTTGTAACTGCATCTTTTCTTTGCAAGTTGAAAATGGACGAAACCTTAATAAAAAATTGAATCATGAAACCGGCGTTATTTTAGTTGTTTTATTTCGCACGAAATTGCACGTTTTGGGGATTACTGAACGATATTGTTTGTTTTCCGTAAAGTTACCTGAAAATTGCACATTTTGGGATTTTACTGGACGAATTCGTAAGATCCATAGTTTTATTGCGTAAAATATATTTTTTATACTATAAACTTGTTTTAATTTATCATTTTTAAAGGTTTCTTTTAAGAAAAATTGCTTTATGAGGTAACGCAGCAAAGGATTCGGGTGGTCTGTGACACCTGAATACCGTTTAATATCAGTCAATTATGCATTTTGTTGCCTTACAAGCTGAGCGTATATACCTTTCATGATGCCTTTTGTTTAATTAAAATTTATGAGGGATTCCAGTTGGGAATAGGGATGTGCGGTGTTGCCACCAACTAGGTTCGCGGCACTTGGTTCCGGTCGCTCAGTCAATGCAATGTTCGGGATCAAACTTTCCAATCGGATCATATATCAGTTTTGTCAGTCTTCACTGAACTTACTAAAATGAGACTGCATACGCGAGTCACATTTGACTCTATGTCCGGGCGCGAAGTTTAGTGGCAAGCTGTTCCGGGTTTCAGATTCATCGAATTTCTTTGAACAGATAATGCCCTGCGAAATCGAAAGAGAATTACTGTTTTTGACTGCTTTTAGCTGCGTGCCCACGTACGTCAGAGTAAGGCTTGTCACACAGACAAATGTAAATGCGGAACTAAGTTTTTCCTGTTTAAACATTTATTAGTTGATAGAAGATATACCAATTTCTCCTAAAAATAATTTGAAAATATACATAATTTTAATCGATGCATTAAACTTTGTACATCACATTCAAAATAAAAAATAAGTGGATAAGCCGAAGATTTAGGCAACATAAAACTGTTTTGCAAAGTATTGACCTTTTTATTGCAATTATTGCAATGTTTTCACACGTTTTGGTGTTTTTACTGCACGTTTTAGACAGCTTAATTGGCGAAAATTCCGGTCTTTACTAATGACATTTGCGTTAGGCTACTACAGTAATTTCGTGTCAGTATTCTCATGCATGGTTTGAAAAATAACCTCAGTATTCGCTTTTAATTTTAAAAAAAGTGTTTTATGCATTTCGTTATGTAAAGTGAAACTTCGCGGTGGTGAGATATTTTTCCTATTAAGTTGTATCAGAACACGTGTGTTCTAAACCTCGAGGGCAATGTTTTTTTTTAAATTCCGATGGAGCGTTTAAACCGCTAGACAAGTAGAAGGATTTGTGGATGTGCAGCAGACAATTAGGTATATGTTTTTAAATTTAGTATTATCTGCCAATATTGACACCATATCGCCAATTTGAAATAAACCATAGGCACGTGAAAAAGGCTGATAAACACAGTGGTACCAGTGTAACCAAAGAAATCTGGGGCCGAAGGGTCGCCCTTCCTCATTCGGCGTTAAACCCAATTTAGCGGCGCGTGATTTTCATCTCTTCTTCGAATTGAAGAATGGGCTAGCAGGCTGAAGCTACCAGATCAATGAGGAGCTTTAAAGGAAAGTTCAGGTCCATCTCACATTAGTTGTGGCAATGTTTCACGAAACCGTGTTTACAGATAAGTCAAATGCCTGAGTCTTTACGGCTATTACGCAGAAAAGTAACCATTTTGATTTATAAATTTTCGATAATAAATTCATTTTCTCTTTACTGTTGTCTCTTTGTTATAATCCATCGGAGGTTTAAAAAAATACCCATTAATAACTATTAATAACATCAGTTTCGTAATGAAAGTAATATTAGAACTAATCCATGGTTGTCCATTAACTACTATGTAGTACATCAGTATTCCACTTTTAACACGAGCGATAGTCAAATTTAAACTAAAATTATAGGTCGTTGGAATGTTTACAAAGTGAATAATCGTACTGTATTCGTATTGTAATAAGGTGTCTTGGAATACTTATTTCGCAATCAGCTACTCGTATTATGACTTATTCACCTTTTACCTATCATTCTAGAATTAATTTCCTCTGTGCGCTATGTGCAGCTCCAGACATTTTTACGAAAGGAATCATACGTTCTGTACTCATATTGTAAGATGTCTTGCAATACCTGTTTTGTATCGCAAAACGTTTTCGTATTTCGTTATGACTTATTCGCCTGTTACCTACCACTCTAGAATTATTTTCTTCCCTGTGCAGCTCCTGGTACCCGAATTCCGGCAACGCCCCCCCCCCCGTGTCCGATGCCCGAAAGAGGGCGTGGCGGCGGTCGCTTGGCTGAGCTCTCGAGGTCGTCGCTCCGAGGCGCAAATCGTTTCCAGACCTTTACGCAGGAAATGGGGCTCGCACCCGCAGGAATCCGTATTCGAGGGAACAACTCTACCGGGCGCCATTCAAGAGGAAAACGAGGTACACTCAAACGAGGTACACACTTTGCTGAAAGAAAATTCAAACATTAATTCCAGAGCGCCAATTGACAGACGGAGTTGGAACCGACGTGATGTGATTCAATTTACTATTTCTAAAGGGAGAACGAAAATGGTTGAATGTGGATCTTCAAATGTAGAGGCGAGAAAATAATTACTATAATGAATTAACGAAAAATATTTTAGAATTCTTCATTATATAATTTAACAATCAAATGTATCTTTTAAAAAACTATGTATTGAAATCAAATTACTATATACAAAAAATAAATATACACTGTTTGTATCCCCACAGTGCCTCCTTATATTTTAAGTTTTTTCACATACGAAGCTTTTTTCTTAGTTTCAACCTGAAATTTTCAACTGAAAAATATTCCTGTTCTCAATAACACGTGTTCAGTAAAAAAATGGTCTAACCTCATCATAAATCTTGAGTACTTCCGAAAGTACACTGTTCCGAAAGTACACAGGCTTGGTTTGTGTAAGTAGTGGTTTAACAGAAAACAAACTTTTCCATACCCTTTCACCGTACAATGGAAACCACCGAAAACACAGAAACAAACCTATAAGATATTGATGATACGATATTGGTGTGCTGTAAATTATTTTCGGATGGTAACAGTTGGTATTCAGGCCAACAGCAATTATATTCCCAATATGACTTCTCATGTTACAGTTGTAACCAACCTCGTATTTTAGTTCAGCGGTCAAGCTATTAAAAGTTCGGATAACTCAAATTAAACTCTGAACCTAGACATTATTTACGAACCCATATTGCAATGTATTCTCTCTCACCTCTCTGCAAACACAATTAATTCATGAAGTTTTGGCGTTAAGGTTTGTTTTACTGTACATTTTTCATCTCGTTTTGACGATTTGTTGTTGTTGATATTTATATTTGCTTGCTTTGGTGAACTGCATGCAGGAAAGTTTCCGCAAACTTTAAACCAAAGAAAAAAAACAACGTAGGGTAATCCAAGTGTCTCATAGAGATGTTTTTTTCTTAATGATTACGTTCATTGACTTAATGAACAAACAGATAAAATAATATCTTAAGAAACTATACCCCATACAATTAGTACTATCCTGTTTTTTAGGCTTTTTTGATAATTATAATATCACATTTTGTAAAATACAAAGCTTATAGACCAAGACTACTACACTTTCAAAATTTGAAGCCTTAAAATACGCCGAAAGGTATTTTAACATTCTAAACACAAAAAGATTCTGTTCTCATGTATTCAATCATACATATTCTCCAGTGTCTCCAAATTAACTGTCTGCCATCGCAAAGAGAGTAGGTTAGACCCAGATTAGAATGTGCGGTCTTCAATTAAATTTCCCGAAAATAATCGTTTCCAAATGCGTGAGTTGCATTCACTTCAGTACTAATGAGCACGTGGTGCGCTGAAGACATGCTTGGTGCCGGCAGTGGGGTTTCGGGCCAGCTCATTTGGCAGGCTCTCCGAGCCAGCGATTGCGATGGAGGAGGTTCGATGAATCGAGAATGACTCTCGAGAGCGTCTGTTGCGCGAGCCATGGCGACACTCGCGTGTTTGGAGTGTCGAAGCCAAGTCTCAGCTGTCAAGGCGACACTCTTGGGAAATGACTGGGAAGAGAACGTTTCCTTCATACTAATAACGGATGCTTCACACAAATTTTACACATGAGAGTCATGAAACGCCTCGGATTTCTTTCTTATAAAATTAGGTTCATCAACTTCTAATACATCAGTACGGTTATAATGTTGTGATTGCTTAAGTGACGGTTAAATGCTGAGCTTCAGAGAAACGTATTTATAAAAGTCTATGCCATCCTGAATATAATTTATTAAAATTTAGATGATTCTAAACATTATAGAAAAGGAAACAATTGATAGTGATATTTAAATTTTATACTTAACAGTATTTGATTTCCTTTGAAAGAACCTTGGTTAACTTCACCTCTAGCATATTTTTTCATTCCTAAAGTATAGAGATGTCTAAATATGCTAGATAAATTTTAACTGTGCTAAACCCTCATGTCACATCAGGAGGATTTAAGGACTTCTACCACCATTTATTTGTATTCTTCAGAAAACACTGTATATTCTCGGTCTCTTGGATAGGGATTATATCATACATTTATCATCAAGATACTTAACCGTTTTCATATATTTACTCCTTTTATTATTATTATTATTGATGCAAGTTTTTTGTTACTTGGGTTCGAAATGGCCCCATTTAGGCCTACAGTGTACTATTTTCCTGTTTTCATCTGACAGACGTGTCTGATAGTGAACTATTTAATGTTTCTTCTCTAAACGCCTTCCACATAAACCCATGGATACTTCCTCTAAAATAGATTCTCTTAGAAAATCGATGCAGTCGCAGAGAATCGCTTAGAAAATCGTACAGTAAAAGTTATTTATTGTTCATACAAATATATTTTACGTATTATATTTACTTTATTGTTTAAAATGTCAATCGTATATATGAATATACCTAAATCCATTTATTTCCTTCATTCATTCGTTCTGTTTCTTTCCCGTCTACCACTTCCAGCTGTCATTAAAAATTGGTAATCGTGAAGACTTCAGGTATATTACTTGATATCAAAAAAGATGATATGGTTCGTGAGTTGGTTCACCTTGTTTTTTAGCTAGGGCAATATGGCCATGTAACGAGTTCGTTGCACTCAGAGCTGACCGGATCGACGTGCTCAAAAAGGCGCATCAAGTGACGTGACAGGAGGTGAAACATATTGTGACACCCTCTGGTGGGGCGAACATTTCTTCAATCGCAAAAGAAACTTCTTTTGTAATCCATACATTTGTATTTGGAATGTAAAAGCCGAATCATTACTCTGTATTTACAGAGGTCAGAGATCATCTACGAGCTCTCATAGATGTGAAAGTTTGATGAGGTATTTAGTCACGAGTTACATCCAAAGACGCCCTCTCACACTTTTAATTAGAAAGTAACCTTTCTAATAAAAATAATTAAATAAAATAACTTAAATAAATAAAATTAATTTCTAATTCAAATAATTGAATTTTGCTTCTGAAATTTCCATTGATGTGAGTCGATTTTCAAAATAAGTCTTTTGTGATGTGTTAATTATTTCGTTGCTGCTACTTGTTCTATCATGTGAATAAATGGCGAATAAATCTTCATTTTTTTATTTTTTCTTCTCTATAAAAAGTTTTTGAACATCTAAGCTCATTTCAATTGAATCATTAAAGCTGAAAGTCAACTAAACTTCACTATTCCTGTAATTATGTTTATTTTCCACGACATCAATTCAGTATTGTTTAAATGGAATTTTGTATTCTTTTAATGATTGAACTTCTCAGAAATAATATGTCACAACTAAATAAACTGGAATGTGTAACAAACCGTGCTAGACCTAACGTGCTTAAGCTGGATTTATTGAAATACGAGACTCTCTTAAGAGAGTAAAACCCCCCTCTCTATGTAATATAAGAAATGGAATGTGATATTTAATGTTCCAGAAAACTGAAACCATTATTTTGTTATTTTCCATTTTAATACTACGTGAAATAGCTGTAACAGCGTAATTAATAATAATACTAATTATAGTAATAATATCTTTTTCAATAACATAATTTTTACGAAAAGTATTTAAAGTAGTTTAATGTTATTGTAACAGGCAAGCAATGGATGGATTTCTATAAAAAGTCCTATATTTTATTTGAAATGTACTTGTGGATTTTTTAAGTGCGGGCGGTATGGGAGGTGTGGGAGCTCGCGACTGGCGACTGATGCGACTAATGATGGTTCATTAATATCTATTCATGTTTATATTTGTGTGAGATGAAACGAACAGCTTGACTTGATTCTAAACTAACTCAAAATTATCCCTCTCAAATATAATTTATTTTTATTACCTTCTTAATAGCAAGAACCATATATACGGTAATTAAATGTTCACTTATGCATTGTTTCGTAGTGACGTACATTATACCTAAAAATATTTGCAAGTTTGATTATTTCAGTGTTCATTAGCCTTAAATGCTTTCTCAAGAAGTTACATAGAACGATTGTGCTTATGTTTTCAAATAAATAAAAGCATTTCTTCTGGAAAACGAAAATTAGTAGAAGATCTGCCTTTTAAGCAATTATTAAATGATACCTGCAAAATAAATTGTCAATGTCTTGACATTAATCGACAATCATCTCACTCTTTTCGATATTTCCCAAATACAGAACAGATTTGATTAATTGATAAAGAAGGAAAATGCCAATTTTCTTGTTGACAGTCTCAGAGAAGACAGAACAAATATTTTTTTGTCTAACTCAGAATAGGTCTATTGGCAAGTGCCCACGTATGCTATTATGTTGGACCGTCACTGTAGCCAACAATCCTCGCTTGATGAACTTGCCGTTTCTTGAAAGTCTGCCGCTACGTACCTCATTGTTTTGACATGAAGGTACATAGTGGTAGAGAGAGATGTACTACCGGCACAAGCCAAGCATTTGCGGTGTAATAAATGATGATTTATTACGAATGCCAAAATTCAGAGAGAATTTCCTATTGAACTCCTTGATAATTATATTAACGCATTAGCGAAAACGTCTTTTATCTCTCATATTTACTTTGTTCCAATACATTTAGTGTAGGCAAAACGAAACCAAACTGCCGAATTCGCTCACGATATCGGAAAGATATGCTCCGCACACATTGACTTTTAATGAAAACATAAACTCAATTTCCAAAGAATTTTATGCAAATTTGGTCCTGAATAATACCATAAAATTTCGAATATAATAATAATAATAATAATAATAATAATAATAATAATAATAATAATAATAATAATAATAACGCGGTGGTGAGCGGGGTGAGCGGGAGGGCGCGTACCAGGTAGATGGGCGGGCTGCGCATGCTGGCGAAGGCGTGGGCGCCGGAAGACTCCTCGGCTGCTCCGGATCCTCTCGACGGCCACAACACGAGCTCTCCTCGGCCACCGGCGCTATCGCATTCGGCACAGCACCTGCACTCGCCCACGGCACTGGGCGACTACCGCCGCGTCGCGCTTCGGCCCTCGCGGGCCCCGCCCCCCTCCGCCTCCTCCGACGGCACAAGGCCTCCCACCGCTGCTTCGCCTTCGGTTCTTTCACCCTGCCTCCGCCCCCGGCTCGCGATACGCGACTCTACGGGTTAATTGTCATCCAGAGCAATAAATCCGCCTCGGCCCCCGACTCCACAGCCGCCGATGACACTACGTAAATCCGCACATTTGGATTCTTTAATACAGTTTCTTTCATTTACTCTCCTCATGCAATTTTCAACACATTCTAAACAAATGAGGTGTTCGCTTTCATTGCAAACTGTGAGCATCAGAAAATTTAACTTTAAATTGACGTACGAGGTCGGATACGACGAAACATGAATTGTTGACCAGTCACGGACAATATTTTCGAAGTGCCTTGGGAATCAACTCCGACTAATCATCCACAATCAGTGCCGCCTGCGACAGGTATCCTTTCCTGTAACCGCCGCCGCCGCGTTCCGCCATTTCGCTGTCAGCACCTACGCTTTTTCTTTTTTTTCTGAGAAGCTTCAACGCACGTGCCTGCCAACAAAGGAGGGGGCTCCCTAGAAAACTCTACTGATATGTTTCTAGGAGTTGAATTCTGACCCTGCGAGATGCTGAACCCCTGTGAATTGCTATGAGATGTGCATTAATGGTGTCACACAATCAACGAGCAGGTGTTTTAAGACTTCAAAGTCGTGCCGGCGATCAAAAATGTATCGTAATCATCTTCTTTGTCTCAAAAAATTAATTTACCCATCAAACTTTCATTATTTGCAAATCAAAAACACTATCGGGATTTTTGGTTAAAATGTCTATGTAAATTTGCAAACAACAATCTTTCGTCGTACTATAATCATTCGTATTTCCGTCCTCCGACAAATGTTTTGGCGTATCCAAACTCGTGCGTTAATTTGAATTTAGATATGCTGATCTGCACAGTGTAATAAGTGAACACCTCCAGGTTTTGAAAATGGACTGGAAATTGGAGGAGAAGAGTTAATGAAACAAACTAAATTAAAGACTAGTGATGCTAAAACAGCTGTACAGCTGTACGTTCTCGCCCGTTTTTTCGTACGTATGAACGTATTTTCACACAAAATTATGCGAAAGATACTCAAATTTTCGAAACATTATACGTAACCTAATTTCAATATCTATCTTTAAGTAACATATTTTATTAAGGGGTAAAATCTCTATCTTCATAATTACAGTTGTATGAAGGCACCGAAAAAAATTGGAATTTATACAATTTTCGAACAATCGGAGTTTTTAACAAAAATTTAACCTGTACCATTCTCTTAAACGTCCTTCACACTATTAAACAACAAAATTTAGTAAACGATGGAACCATTTTCTTGAAAATTTGGAAAATGTCCCAGGGGCTTCAAGTAAAGTACCCCCAAAATTAAAATATCGGTTTCAAATTTAAGTGGCCCCGACATGAATAAGATCGATAAGGGAATGACAATTCTGGATAAAATCTGCTGGTTTACCCGCTGGCGTTGGTTTACCCGCTACCTGAATGGTTTACCGCTAGCGTTGCTCCTAGACGGACGAACATCCTGACAGACAGACGGACGTACACAAAGACGTTTTGCCGTCATTCGATTTTTCGGGAAGGAGGACCTACAAAACATGGACCTACATCACGTGTTAGAGGATTTTTTTCTAAATTTAACAACTGGATTTATCCGCTTTTTCGTTACCAGGGCCCTGTAATAAGAGTTTTTCTGCTGAAAATTCACTGTTTTTCGCACAGCATCACATAATTGTGTCTCTAGTTTCAAGTTTCTTGTCGAACTGTAAAAGCAACGGATGCTTTGCTTCTCCATAAACAACGGCCTATTGGAAGCCCCCAGAGTATAAAGTCCTAGATCACCTTCAAATAAATTTGGTTAACCTAGTGGTTTTACAGAATGGCACAGAATTTCTCGTACTATTTAGTTTCCTTAAATCTTTAGTCAGTCCTCTGAATTTGGTTTTGGTTCACCCTTTTCTTATCTGCAATCTACTGGCGACTAAAGCATTTTTTTCAAGGGTACAATATGGTCATGTACACTCATTTCCATTGAAAAATTTGGAGTCGTTTTTAAGAAAATGTCGTTTAAGCGTTTCTCAAAATGCACATTTTGAAGATCATTTCATCCAAAATTTTCGATTAGTTAAGAAATTTCCTAAGAAATCATTTCATTCCTTTTTCTTAACTACACACAGGCCCTTCCACCATTGTCTTCTCCATATTCTCCATTTGTCTTTTTACATATTTCCTCTACTCTTGTGTGACGATATTAGATTTGAAGTGATAATTCGAATTGATGGTGACGGAGATTTTAAACGCACAGCAATCGACGCAATCTGTGTAAGCGCAACTCAAACTAAGCATGTGCAGAAGGCCGACATTATTATTGTATGTTTAAAGTCTTTTTCGTTTAGTTAACTAAATATGCTCATGAAAAATCATTGATTATCTCTATGTTAATAGCACACGTGCAATTAAAAATTCACACCTACCAATCAGAATTCATAAAAGGAACGTAATCCTGTAATTAAGCAACTATAACAGATGTAGCAAAGGTATTTGCAGTCAGCCATGAAACATGTACAAAAAAATACATCACATTCCGTACACACAACTACATATAAACAACGAATGAATATAACTAAATTGGGGAAGTAAACGTTAAGCTAGCTGACTTATGGAACAACATAAAATATTTAACGTGAATATATTAAATGATTTATATGAAGAACATTTGGTCTTAGGATTACGAATGTAAAAAATGTAAACTTCAGATGTGTTTACCAGTTCTAAAAAGTATGCTATACCAACACTGTGTCAGAAGTTTCTGTTTTTTCCCAAGATTTATGCATTCGGAATTGCATTCTCTCTCATACCTGTCTTTACTTTTCCGTGGGAAGTAATGTTTTCATGACTTAGTCAGCTTCTAATATTTTATCCGCATATGTTCAGTGCACGGCCCACTAAAATATATCTTTTTGAGAAGCAATAATTCATCATGAAATGCATGCCTTGGGTGGAAAAGATGTGCTTGAATTTCTTAAAATTTGAATTATTCGTAAATGGAAACGAAAAAACATTGAACGTAACATGTGTATAAACGGGTATAGTTGCACTCATGGTATACAAGAAAACTCGCTCCTATGGTCGCTTGTGTTCCTGATCATACCATTCATGCAATTATACACCTCTTTATACACTCGTTTCGTTAATTACTGTTATTGCATTATTATTACTGTACGTTGAAAGACTTCAAAAACTTCGCTGCGGCCTCCATGGACACCGACGCCACAGATCCCCTCACCTCTGCCTTCTCCACTACCTCTTTCAGTTCTTTCACCCTTCTTTTATGTTCGTGGTGCAGCATTCCATATGATAATTGGTATCAGTGGCAACAACGGAAATGATGTCAATTCGTCGATACTATTGATATAAAATGCAGAACCTTTCCAATTTTAATTTTATATTTTTATCCTATTAGCGACCCAAATAACGTGCTTTTTTTGTCGAAAAAAAACGGCTCTTTTTCCTGCAGCCTTTCACAACTTTCCTGAACTTCCTTTACTACATAGCAATACTCGAGAAATTCAAAATGAAGAAAAGTACTCTCTCAATGAGAGATTGATGTAATCTCTTCACTACATCTTCTGATCACTTTGTGAAATATCCATACCTTTGCTGCGGCTTGGAAATCTGTATCACTGTACTATTGAACAGGTGTAGACATCAATACTGTTGATATCAGAAAGACCAGCTCTGATACTTCAACTGTCGATAAGAAAATTGAATAGAGAAAACACGGGGCCTAAGTCCGCAGCTCCTTATTTCAAACACATTCACTCCTCCAAATACATAAACATAATTCATCTCTTCAAGTAAAGGAAATAATATCTAACAACGGTTAATTTGAATTAGAAGTAATACATTTTTTATATATTCTGAATGAAGAAAAATTGAAGTCTTAATTATGTCGGGGTTTGGGCAAGTCGCTTCTTCCGAGCGCCCCTGCTTGTCGACGCTTCAAATTTCGGCAATATTGCAGCTTCCTTATCCGCGCCGTGCCATTCTCAGCGCTCGTGTCTCCTACCGACGTTCTTGTGGTCCCCGCCACCCCGCCGCCGCCACTGTCCCAGACCTTACCCGCCCCCGCTGTCGCCACCGTCCCCTCAGCCGTCACCCCGCCCCCACCCCATCCCTGCCCCCGGCCCGTCTCCACCCCCGCCTCTGCCCCCCACCCCCACCCCCTGCCACCGCCTCTACCACCGCCACCGCCACCGCGTGCTGGCCTTCCGGTGACGTCAGGCGCGGGCGACGTGAGGCGATGCCTGTTGCGCCAGGGGCCGGCGCCTGCTTTGGGCGTGCAAGGACCTCCCTCCGCCCCCACCCATCTTAGCCCCACGGGCAAGCGCTGCGCCGCGCCGCGCGATATGCCGTTGTCTGCCCCCGGGTGGGCCAAACGAGCGACCTTGAGGGCGATGAAAACATGTCGATCGGTGTCCGGAAACGTCTCCGCAGGTATGAAATAGGCCTGTTCAATCATGTCAGTGATTTTTTCGAGACTCATTGACGGCAAATGGGGAGTCGTTGTTGCTGAGTAACACGTAGAAATGATTAGTACAAACATTGGATAACTTGGAATGCCCTATTATTTTTGTCATTCCGACAATTGGAAAAATGATCGATTGCATGAAATCAGTCATTATATTTATGTAGCTAGAATGCAAAACAACCACACTTTAAAATTTCTCTTTTAAGAAATATTTTGTTTTTCTATTTTAAACAAATTAAATTTGGAAAAGGATGGCAATCCCACAGAAATGTATCAACACTTGAAGGAGAGTATTTTGGAAGCAGCTTTTTTATTTGAGAATTTAGAAGAAATGATTCAAGAGAAGAAGAAGGCATATATGAAATGGTTAAATGATAAAACACCAGAGTCAAGAGAGAAATATGTTCTGATTCGATAAAAAGTTAAAACAGGTGTAAAAATGGAAAAAAATGAACATTGGGATAGGTTATGTACATACATCGATGGAATTGTAGGATACAATAAATCATCGGAAGCCTGGAAAATTATAAATAAAATTAGAAGAAATAATGAGTGTAAAAGCATAGTACAAAGAATCCCCTCTCAAAAATGAATACACCACTACTCAATGCTTCTACAAGAAAACAGACCAGAATGTGAAGGAGAAGAAGAAATAAGAGATGTGGAGGAAAGCAAGTTTGAAATAAATGAGGATGATATTAAGAAAGCACTATGCAAAGCAAAAACCAATTAAGCCCCAGGACCTGGAAATATAAGAATGGAGCTCCTGAAATATGGTGGAGATGTGGTTGCCAAATACCCAAAGAAAATGTTCAATAAGATAGAAGTAGGAGAGGATCCACCTGTAGAATGGAACATATCCTACATCTCTTCTATATTTAAAAAAGGGGACAAACAATCATGTGCTAATTACAGGGGAATAAGTGTCATACTGCAAGATTGTTTTCTAGTATTCTAAGTAAAAAAATCGAAGAAGATAAACATGTATTGAGTGAAGAGCAGAGTGGTTTTAGACGAGGACGATCGTGCCTAGATAACATCCACTGTATCAGACAAGTTATAGAGAAACATAAAAGCAGAAATATGAATATTTATGTAACCTTTATAGACCTCCAGAAAGCATACGATAGTGTCCCAAGAAAAAAGATATGGAAAGCAATGAGAAAGGCTGATATAAAAGAAAAGTGGATCAGTCTGGTTAAAGAAACTTTACAAAAACACCGAAGCCCAAATAAAAATTGGAGATAAGTTAACGGGAAGCTTTCTGATAAACAAGGGTCTAAAACAAGGATGTGGGTTATCTCCCATTTTGTTCAATATCTACCTAGAACAAGCCCTCTATAACTGGTACAGAAAATGTTCTGGCATAGGAATAAAAATTGGAGACGACACCTTTCACTCCCTTCTATTTGCTGACGACCAGGTAATCTTTGCCCAAGATGAAGAGGATATGGCGTACATGCCAAGAAAGCTAATAGAAGAATATAATAAATGGGGATTAGAAATAAATTTTAATAAAACTGAATGTATGTGTATTGGACAAGGAATAACAGATATAGACGTGAATGGTAACAAAATTAAAAAACTGTAACACCTTCAAATATCTTGGATCTTTAATAAACAACTCAGGTACATGTGCTGCAGATATAAACTCGAGAATAATTATGGGGAAGAAAGCAACCAAAGCTTTACACAGCATATTATGGAATAACAATATCCGCCAAGATGTCGCAAGAAGGATATTCCATTGTGTAGGAGAAAATATAGTACTATATGGAGCGGAAATGTGGCCACAAACACAAAAAATAAGAGATAAGATAAGGACAGTGGAAATGGACTACATGAGACGATGCCTACAACTTACTTGCAAGGACAGAGTGCGAAATGAAGAAATATGGAGAAGGATGAATATAATTTGTTCTATTACGAAGACCTTGGAAAATAGAGCACTACAGTGGTATGGACATGTTCAGAGAATGTCAGAAAACAGATGGCCACACAAGATCTTAAAATGGCAACCACCTGAGAGGCGACAAAGAGGAAGACCAGTTTTAGAATGGGAAAAATACATCC
Source organism: Teleogryllus occipitalis (assembly GCA_011170035.1). Lineage (NCBI taxonomy): Eukaryota > Metazoa > Arthropoda > Insecta > Orthoptera > Gryllidae > Teleogryllus > Teleogryllus occipitalis. The sequence continues at coordinate 343,740 of BLKR01000380.1, forward strand.
AGGAAGCTATGAAGGATAGAGGCCTCAAACCACGAGATTGGGAGGATCGAGAGTTGTGGAGGGTGAAAACGGTAAGCTCCTAAGGGGAAAATGCCGAAGAAGAAGAAGAAGAAGAAATATTTACATGCATACTTGTTTGATTAAGATTTAGACTATTGTTAATTTAATTAAAAGCGCGAATTAAGTAAACAATGCGATCTCTCTCTTATTCGGTATCTACTGCGTCTCATTTAAATCGTGTACATATTATATATATATATATATATATATATATATATATATATATATATATATATATATATATATTGTGACATACCAATATGTGGGACATTGTATTGTGTGACATTTATTGTAAACAGGGTGAATTGTAAGGATAGAGATATGTAAATATGACGGCCTAGCAACGGTTGACGAGTTGTCGTCAAGGTCAACAAACTTCATTGCTTTGAACCACGGGGCGCGGCTAGTTGATAAAGTAAACTGTTTAGGGATTGGCCGAGAAAGCAATGACAGTCTGGGGCGCGGCTAGTTGAATTTGTAAGTAATTTAGGGATTGGCTAGGCATGGAATGACAATATATTTCGACAGAAGTGGGTCGAATGTTTTGTGCAAAGAAACAGTAGAAAATATAGACCTAGTTTTGAAGGGCTGAAAGGAAAGAATATGGATTCATTCCGACTTATGCCGTGGTGCTGTGCGGATCGTGTGTAGATAATTGATGTTGGGAGTTTAGGGATTGTGAACGTCTACTTTGGAGCGTATGGTTGTCGGACTTTGAATATTGATGTAATGTGCGGAAATTGGAACTTGGAAATATTTCGAGTGCAGCAGCTAGAATTTAAACCGTGAACTTAGGTGAATTTGTCGGCAACAGGACTGGGAGTATTTGATGTAGATAATAGTTTGCTGAACTTTAATATTTTAAGTATACGCGTAGAAAGAACTGAGAACTTTTAAAAGGCAAATTAATTAAGACTTATCAACTTATGAGGCGGTGAGGATCAGTGACTTGAGTACACTTGTGCCAGAACGGAAGAAAAGAAGATGGCATTTGGACCTGGAGCCATCGACACCAGGAAAAAATGAAAATGGTTCTACGCGGCGACATCGGCCAAGAACGCGCAAAGATGGGTACTGCAGTAAGGTTTGAAACTGGTTATGACCGAAAGTACGTTTCGTATTGTTAACAGGTTAAAATTTCATGGACATTGAATAAACTTACATTTTAACATTAGACTTTCTATGTTGAAACAAATGTATCACTCAGCGAAATGAAGTACCCGCCTACTTGAAAGGATTAGGTTAGCTCATGAAATTGCAAGCAAATGAAGTAGAATCTCGAGAATAATTTTAATGAAACTCTATTCTATTCATATACTGCATTTTTTTAAATATATTTTTCGAATTGAACATGCATTATAATTACATTTACCAACAAGGCTAACAAACTTTCACAAGTAGATCCCTTTTGCATGTAGACATATTTGCAATATTCGTATTTTCATGTAGACGTCTTTGCCTGTTGATATTTAGACAATAGACAGGCTTGCATTAGACATTTTTTTATGTACACTAGCGCGATGTGTAGACATTTATTACGTAGACCTTTTAGAGTAGACCAAATGTCGTTGGATCTCAAATGTTAGACATTTACATAGGCCTTATTTCTGTAGACCAACTGACCGGTAAGAGAAGTTGGCTCTCAATGCCTGGCGGCAACCGATGGCTGTGGAGGAGGCGCACAGGTGTCCCTGGCCATATCAGCGTCTACCCAGGGTAAGTTTCTTTCTAGGTCTGTTCACCCTTTGAATGATCCCGATGTAAAGAAACGCATATGCTCAATACAGCCTCGTAGCGGTTGCTTGCATTTGCGGGTGTGTAATGTAACATTTTGCTTTAGAAAATAGTTCTTGCCGAAATTATAAAATTCCTTGTTTAAGTGTAAATTTGAAAATACTAGAAGGTATGTAGAGAAAGAAAATGATCGTACAATGCAGAAAAGAGTTGCTGGAAACTCTGAATAGGGACTCTGTTCTGAAATACGCTGAGGGAGAGGGCGACGAGTAATGGCGGCAATGAAACCTTATACCCGTCATCCACTGTTGACAGCTTTATCGGCGGTTGACTCATAACAAAAGTTCTAAACGTAGCGTTCATTGCGCTCCGTGAGCAAACGAGCAGTCAGTTCCCTTCGCTTAGTGTGGCAAAATCGGTGAGGAATTCAATAACTTTTATTTTTCTGTGTAAATACCATTTAATAATGGTGATTCTTCAGCAGAACCGTCTTTTACAAAAGATAAGAAAGGTAACCATTAATCGGGGTGGGTTCAAATAAACAACAGCTGAAGATAATTTCGTATTATTAAACAGGTCTCCGAACGCACACCATGGTCCACGGGAGTGTCTTCTTCACTTGTAATGAACGCGCGCAGAAATGAGTACACACAGAAAGTAACGATTTGGGCGTTAAACCCCTTCCGGACGAGTCTACAATGAGTAGAAGTGACGATTGTCAAACGGGATGCGCGAGTTAAATATGTCGATGGCTAGTCGACAAGTTCTTCAAACAGACTCGGTGAAATGAAACTCAGACAGTAAGAACTCACTGAGGTTTATTGCTGAAGTGAACATATACTACAAAGTTATACAAATGCCCAATGCAAAGTCTAAAATGGTAGTGAACGTTATACAATTATTTCTTAGAAACTATATACACTTTATCCCCACCTTCATTCCCAGATAGAGGATGGAGAGGGAGAGAAGTTGGCGTCGTCAGATGGAGTGAGCACGCTTCGGGAGGTCCTTATCAAGGAGGGTATTGAGCCATCTAAAGCTAGCAGCGCCCAAAACACAATCTCAATCAAACTATTTCCATAATTATCGGCTAAATAAGGGCTAATTAAGTACTCTATTCCCGAATTTTAGGCTCTTTTGGGATATCCCAAAATCGTGGGCGCTGCTAGCTTTAGACTACAGCTAGCAGCGCCCACTCAGAAAATCCATCTAAAAATCAATTAAAAAATCTGAAACTCCACCCAAAATTTAAGAATAGTTATGGGCTCTAGTAAAAAACGTACTCCCACATTTATATTCCAAAATTCAGGGCTGTACGAAGAGAAACAATTAGCATTGGTTCTTACGGGCAAATAAACACAAAAATCAAAAAAACACAGAAAAAATCTGAAACCCTATCCAAAATGTAAGAATAGTTATGGGCTCTAGGAAACAAATTACTCTCACATTTATATTTCAAAATTCAGGGCTGTACAAAGAGAAACAATTAACATTGGTTCTTACGGGCGAATAAACATAAAGATAAAAAAACACCAAAAAAGTCTGAAATTTACCCAAAATATAAGAATAATTATGGACTAGAGGAAAAAAAATTACTCCCACAGTTCTATTCCGAAATTCAGGGGTGTATATATACTATATACTAATGAAAATAATTCCAATTTTCTCCAATCTTTATTATTTACATCTTCTTAAAGTCTAAACTACACGACTTTTTCTTCCAGAAATAGAATATAGTTTAAAACACATACAAGGGAGTTCAACAATGTCGAAAAATAATTTTCGGCTTCTCTTCTTTGTTTCTAAAAAACAGAAAATTCCCGTGCAATCGCTATTACTCTGTAAATTAACTCAAAATTACTGGACGTATAGAAATTAAGAATTTATGGGAAATTGTACACATTTTAGAAAATAAAATGCGACCCTTGAATACTTTTGGGCTAGTCTCGTACAATTGAAAAAATATCAACTAATAAAAATTATCCCAAATTTTTTCCCATTTTCAATATTTGCGTTGTTAAAAACCTAAACTACAAGACTTTCACTTTCAGCAATCGAATATTGACTAAAACACATACAAGCGAGCGCGACAATGGAAAAAAAAATTGGCTTCCCTCCTTTCTTTCCAGATAATGGAAAAATCTCGTGCGAAGGATATTACACTTTTTGACCAGTACCTCATTCCAAAGAACGTAAACTAAAAGATACTCATCGTATAGAAATAAGGAATTAATTGGCAATTGTACATATATTGGCAAATAAAATGCAATCCTCAAATAATTTTGGACTTGTGTCATTCTTATTCAAAAAATATATTAATCAAGAAGCACGAAATTTTTCCTGATTTTCAATATTTGCGTTGTTGCAAACACTCAACTACACGACGTTCCATTCCAGCAATTGACTATTATCTAAAGCACATACAAAGGTGTTTCACAATACCCAAAAAAAATTTTGGGCTTCCCTCCTTTCTTTCCAAAAAAGGGAAATATGTTTTACTTTTTGGCCACTTTATCGTTACATCAGCAAGAAAACTCAAATATTCAGAACGCACGGAAATAAGTTATTAATTGGTAATTGTACATATGTTGACAAATGACATCCTACCCTCAAATAATTTTGGGGTGGTATCATTATTAAAAAAATGATATACGCTAATCAAACCGTACCAAATCTTTTCCGATTTTCAATATTTGCGTTGATATAAAAACTAAACTACAAGATTTTCTCTTACAGCAATCAAATATTGCCTAAAACACCTACATAAGAGTTTCACAGTGCAAAAAAATAAATTTGGGCTTCTCTCTTTTCTTTCCAAAATATGGAAAATTCTCGTGAGAACGATATTTGACTTTTTGACCACTATATCATTCCAAAGTATGTTAACTCAAACATACGGAACGTATAGAAATAAGGAATTAATTGGCAATTGTATACATATTGAAATTTTTTTTTCGGCGAAGCCGGAAGGTCAGTGTAGGCGTTTGTTGTTTGCAGTGCGCACGTTTCTGCGTTTTACTGCTATGTGTGGGTTGGTGGTGTAGGTTCGCGACATATTGACAAATGAAATGTTACCCTCAAATAATTTTGAGCTAATATCATTTCGATTAAAAAAAATATTACTAATCAAACCGTACCCAATTTTTCCCGATTCTCAATATTTGCGTTGTTATAAAACCTTAAGAACAGGACTTTTTCTTCCAGCAATTAGCTATTGTCTAAATCACATACAAACAGGTTTCACAATGCCAAAAATAATTTTCGACATTTGACCTAATTTTGAAAAAATGGAGATTATCGAAAGAACAGTGTTATACCACTGTATTGGCCACTTTATCATTACTCAGCAAAAAAAAAAATTCAAAAAAACAGAACGTATGGAAATAAGGAATTATTGGAAATTGTACACATGATAACGAGTGTAGTGCTATCCTCAAATAATTTTGGGCTGGTATCATTCTTATTAAAAAAATATATACTAATCAAATCATACCAACATTTTTGCCTTTCTTCAATATTCGCGTTGTAATAAAACCTAAACTACACGACTTTCTGCTCCAGCAATCGAATATTGTCTAAAAAACACACAAAGGAGTTCGACAATGCCCAAAAATAATTTGGATCGTCCCTCCTTTCCCTCCAGAAAGTGGAAAATTCCCGTGCGAACGATATTAGACTTTTGACGACTCTCCCATTTACTCAGTAAAAAAAGTCAAACTTACTGGACTTATAGAAATAAGAAATTTATTGTATATTGTACACATGTTAGTAAATGAAACGCCGTTTTCAAATTATTTTAGACTACTCTCATTGTTATTGGAAAAAATTTGTACTAATGAAAATTACTCCAATTTTTTTCTTTTGATCTTCAGTTTTTTTCGTTGAGATAAATCCTACACTACATGAAATTCTCAAAGAACAATCGAATATTGTCTAAAACAAATGCAAGAGAATACGATGGTAACCGATAATAATTATGGACTTTTCTTTATCTTTCCCCAAAATTGTAAATTCCGTCACGAACAATATTAGACTTTTTGAGCACTTTATCATTACACAGTAAGTAAACTCAAAAACACAGAATGTAGGGAAATAAAGAGTTTATTGACAATTGTACACATGCTGGCAAATGATATGCGACCCTCAAATAATTTTGGGCTAGTTTCGATCTTTTTAAAAATAATATACTGTATTGAAACCATCCCAAATTTCTTTTTTCTTTTTTTTCTTTGAAAAGCGGAGAGATTTCCCGTGGGAACGATATTAGACATTTGATCACTTTTTGTTGCAAGTTATGTATATTCAAATATACCGGACGTTTGAAAATAACGTTATTGGCAATTGTACACATACTGCCAAAAAATGGACTCTGAAATAATTTTGGTCTAGTCTTGAATTTATGAAAAGAAGTATACACTAATGAAATGAATCCCCATTTTTTTCCGATCTTCAATATTTGCGTTGAGATAAAAGCTAAACTTCAACGATATTTAGACCTTTTGACCACATTCACGCATCTCAGTAAATAATCTCAAAAATACAGAACGTATGGAAATAAGGATTTTAATGGCAATTGTAAACATATTGGCAAATAGAATGTGAACCGGAAATAATTGTCGGGGCGTTGTGATGTAACAGGAAAATGTTTTTGGCGTAATTAAAGACTCAAAATTATGGCGCGTGATTTTTTTAGTTATGAAATATTGGGGTTGTTCCTATTTTCTTATTCTCATAGTTAAAGGTGGGTTTCAAAATTTGGAAAAGTGATCAAAATTCGCACATATTTACTGTACAAGAGATTTCGGATTTTGAGTAAGTGCGAGTGCTTACTCGACCATTCCCAATTTTTGTAGCCATAATTGTGGGAGGTTATGGGGTATATAACAAATTCTTTGGGAGTCACTAAAGAGCCAAAAATTAATCCAAAGTTATTGGGAAAAAATTTTTGTTTTGAAAACTAATGGTGCTTTATATTTTTTTCTAAATTAGGGGTGAGTTTCGAAATTTTTAATAGTAGCCAACACGAGCAAAAACTTCAATTATTTCGAGCATGCAAAAACTTTTGATTTTTTATTAAGTATGGTTGCTATCCATCCCCTATTTTGAAACCTTATTTTCGGTGTGTTGAGGGAATTAAAAATTATTTCCTTGGAGTCACTGAAAAGCCCCAAATTAGCCCAAATTAATGACGCAAGAATTTTGAAGTTCTCAGAAAATGGGGTGGTTTTAATTTTTTGTTTTCTTATTTAGGGGTTAGTTTCGAAATGTTGAAAAGTGTCGCTCGGAAACCAAAATTCACTTGTTTCTATCGTACAAAAAGTTTTATTTTGAGTAAGTGTTTACCAGCCCCAATTTGATCCCTTAATTTTGGAGTGTTGGGAGGTAGCCACAATTTATGGAGGGGGCTGAAATTAGCCCACAATTATGGCGCAAGAATATTTCAGGTTTTCGAAAGAGGAAGCGCTAGCTTTACAGACGTCCCGAAAGAACCAATGTTAATAGTTTCTCCTTGTACAGTCCTGGATTTTGGAATATAAATGCGGTAGTAACTTTTTTTCTAGAACCCGTAATTATTCTTACATTTGGGGTCGGATTTCAGATTTTTTCTGTTTTTTTTAATTTTTTTATTGTTTTTTTTGTGTCTATTCTCCCGCAAGAACCAATGTTAATTGTTTCTCTTTGTACAGCCCTGACTTTTGGAATATAAATGCGGCAGTATTTTTTTTTCCTAGAACTGCTAGCTTTAGATGGCTAGGATATTAAGCGCAGCGAGCTAGAGAACTTCTGATATCACGAAGGCAGTAAAGCCTAATGTGACTCTCAAAATGATGTGGAGATCAAAAGAGCACACGTCAACTATTGACATTGCCTACATCTGGGTGAGGGATGGGAACGGAGTTCCGGGATACATTTTATAGAGAACACAATAGACGCTTTTTCCTCTGATTTAATTGAATGCGTAAGCTCTCTCTCTTGCTCCGGAGTACATGGTGTACTGCGCACTATCTGTTCGTTGGTGTGTGACTCGTGTGTGCTAGAAATTGGAGCTTTATTCCTATTGCAGGCGGGACACTGTTGTCGCTTACGCGTCTGTCAGTTCGTGTACACGTGTACCATTAAGGAGAAGCCTGGATCAATCGACCAATGAGGCTAGTAGTCGCGAATGAATACTATGCTTCTTTGTTTACATCGGAATCATTCTAAGGCTGGAAAGCTAAAAATTATTCAAGTTCTTTAATCCAAGTGTACTCTATTGTTCAATTGGACAATTATACTTGTGTTTTTCTTACCTGGTAGTTGACGTAAATCAGCTGTTGACGGTTTCGTCCAATCGGGAGCTCAAACTTCACCTCTGTGACGTCACTGTGAGGACCTTTTAGCTCTCGACGGGATGACACCGCAACAGCTGAGTTACATCAAGTGTCAAGTTATAAAAATACAAGTATACGACCAGGACACCCCGCTAGCCGACGGTAGGTCGGCGCCGGATCTCATCATCCAGGGGAGGAAGATCACCGCCATCTCCCGAGGAAAAAACATGCCCTACACATAAGGGACTAATGACGCGCCCGGAATCGCTAACCATCCCATGTATACGCCTTGTCGCGTGGTGCGGCGCAGGCGCTTCTGCGTTACTTGGGTGCGTGACTCACCTCGCTGCCTCCGCGTTCGCAGTCCCCGCCCGCGCCCGCGCCCGTCTCGCTGACAGCGAACGCGAAGCGCCCGCGCATCGCCCACGCTCTGAGCGCCGTCGCCCGCCACCGCCCGTCCAGAGGCTGATAGCGCCCGCAGCGGCAGCGGGCGCCGTCGACGACGCGCTCTCGCCGCTGCCGCATGCGGGCGGGCGATGCGGCGCGCGGGGTTGGGCGGGATACACGAAAGACGTTGTGACACTTGCGTATTAGGAAATAGATTTTTTCGTAATTACAATCCGTGTCCACACAACTTTTTCGAGTTTGTTATGACGAGGTGTTTCGTTCCGGATGTCTTAAGTTAAATTTACTGTCACGTTACCCAGTATATAAATATAACTTAAAATTAAGAATGGAAAATCAAGTTATTCGTTTAAACTATCTTAAATCTTTAGGAATGTATTAACGTCTGTTATCTTGTATAATAGTACTAGTTTTCTGATCTAGTTAAAAACAGACACTAAAATAAGATTTCATTAATCATGTCAATTAAACTATCATTTCAAACACGTATTTCAACAATTATGATTCATACACAAGTTTGTTCACGCAATACATTAGTGATGTATCAGCGATTCTCAAGTGGTTCCATTTCGTTTCTTGCTGTTTCGGAGGCAGTCCATTGCGAGGGAAACAGGGGCTGACCGGCGCTCTATTTCAGCTGCGGAAAAAGGAGCGTCAGAGGCAAACGGTGGCAGCGAAGGGACCGCACTCCCTCGGAATCTTTACGCGCTGAACGGCGGCGGTCACAAGCGACAAGCACAGCCGCGGCTTAGCTTAGTGCACCGCACTGGTTACCTCCGCCCTCTCCCGCCACACGCCCACCACCGTGCTTCTCTTCCGCTCTACCGCACCCTCACCCCCTCTGCTCTTTCCCGCTCTATCTGCTGCTTCCCGCTTCCCCCGACCTCGGTCTCCCTGTACCTCGTTCCCCCACTTCTTGCTCCACCCGCGCTCCCGTTCCACACCGGAAACGAAGGCCCATTGCATCAATCGATGTGACTGCACTGCCTCTGACCGGGAGGTCGTAGGTTCGAGTCCCGACGGCGGTTGGATTTTCAACTCAAGCTTTTCAGCTAGGTATAATTCAGTCACTGTCTAGAGGAGAATTCTAGCGGGCGGCTGCTCTGGTCGGTAGTTTTCTGTGGTTTTCCTGATAAAGTCCAGGCGAATGCCGGAGCAGTACCCTAACAAACGGGCCACGAACAGTACGCGACTATTCCTCCCTCTTCCTTGTCCTATCATCAACCCCTACTTACACACACTTACACTTACATGGACTACACTACCACATACGCCGGTCGGGGACTTTGATCTTGTTCCGGCTGCGGCGGTGCACTGCTGGTGGGAGATATCTAGTTGGGGAAAACCCCGCTATTCGACGGTAGGCCGACGTATCTCGCCATCCAGCGGGGGAAGATCATCGGCATCTCCCGAAGAAAAAAATGCACTACAGTTACGGGACTAATGACCTCATTTTACTAACAATCAATCAACCAATCCCCCTTTCCACTGCTCCCACGACCGCTTACATCCCACCCCCGTTTCATCTCCGACCGCGTCCGCCACCCACGTCTCCGTGTTTCTTCCGCTGCACTGCCATCGCCTGCAGGTGCTATGCCGTCGTTCCTACATCGTCTCTCGTCGCCGCATGACCACAATCGTCGCTTGAGAAATAACATGAGATTCGTGGCAGGATTTGGTAGCTTCACAAGCTTATAAGTCAGGCTCTTAAACATCACAATTTCGATTTGTAATCGAAGCATTTGCGAAAAGCTTTCTTTAGTAAATAATCAAAAATACTAGTTTACCCTGGAGTCTCTGGCGTGTACTATTCTTTGTAGTATTAGCGAATGCACGTTCATATTGAAAATCAATATTAAATGAAATATACTTATATTGCTCTATCGTAAAAAGTCACTCTACACACTCATTTTTAAAGCACCCTCTTCGTAAGATTATTTTGAATATTGTGCATAACTTTCAAGTGAATTTTCTCCTAACTCATCTCTCAACTTGTATTCAGATATTAAAAACTTAAGTTCCGTATTAGAAATTACTTTTATTCTTTATTATTTAAATATGTTAAACAAAATCCCTGCAAAGCTCACAATGTTTTTTCTTGAACCATAAATTAAATAAGGTAGACCCTTCAGACAATGTTTCTAATCGCTCGTTAATATTAAATGCGCTTCGTTTCATTCAGAGCGTGCCAGAAAGCGATCGTCGTGATTGCGTGCGTGTTCGCAAAGAGTAAAGAAAGGGGCATGGGCGCCTACGAGGAAGGTAATCAGCGGAAAGGCGCCAAGCCATTGCGTCTGCCTGCGAATTCTCAGGGAGCTCCGCAGCCGCTTGCGAGATTCCGCCGCTGCCCTCGTTGTGCACCCAGTGGTGTGCGAACGGCGGGGGGCGGCATGGTGATGAGGGATGGCGCGTCCCCGCCGGGTACTCGGCGCCTCAACGCCGCCCCCGGCAAGACCCGGTCCAGCCCGTCGGCCACCCCGAAGTTACCCCGGCGCCGCCTTGCTCGACAATTTGTCTGCGGTGGTCACGGCGTGGCAAAGGGAGAGTGGTGTGGGGCGGGGAAAGGCGGAGAGGGCCGTGGCGGGGCGGGGATGGACGTGGCGTGGCGTGGAGGGGCGGAGCGGGGCGGAGCGGGGCGGAGCGGGGCGGAGCGGGGCGGAGCGGGGCGGAGCGGGGCGGAGCGGGGCGGAGCGGGGCGGAGCGGGCGGAGCGGAGGGGCGGAGCGGGGCGGAGCGGGGCGGAGCGGGGCGGAGCGGGGCGGAGCGGGGCGGAGCGGGGCGGAGCGGGGCGGAGCAGGGCGGAGCGGGGCGGAGCGGGGCGGAGCGGGGCGGAGCGGGGCGGAGCGGGGCGGAGCGGGGCGGAGCGGGGCGGAGCGGGGCGGAGCGGGGCGGAACTGGTCGCGGTGGGGCCGAGCGGGATAGAGCGGTCGCGGCGGGGCCGAGCGGGATAGAGCGGTCGGTGGCGGATCCGAGCGTGGCCGGGCAGGGAGGGTCCGACCGTCAGCTCGGAGGCGATGGGCCCGGAGAGAGGAGTCAGAAGCGCTGGTGACAAGAGAGCGGCGATGTGCGCGTCTGCCCGGCGGATGGCGGCCGCGCGGTTGCGTGGGTGGGGAAGGCCCTTGAGACCGCGAGAGCCCAGACACCGAGTGCGGCGGCGAGGGCAGGGCCCAGGCGACCGGCGATTCCCCTGGCGCAGGCTAATTGGTGCAAATGAACTCCCCCTTCTCTACTAGCAAATTAGTTTGTTCTTCCTCTCTGCAATTTTAAATGCATTCTTCATTATTCTCAAATCGTTTGGTTTCAAAAATTAGTTCAAAGATGTACAAATAGATTGTAGATTCATAAATTTCATCAATTATTTTGAAATTGATCTATGTGAAACTACGGGACATAGTCGTCGAGTAACGTGTAAATATTGTGCCGGAAGGAAGCTTCCCTCGAGAGTGCGGTACTTGCTATTGTAATTATGCCAACTGGTCAATTTTCCTGGAAAATATTTATTTTCATAAATTTTTAAACAATTGTTTTCTCTAAAATGGCCCCAAATTTTTCATTAAATATTCTTCTCTTATGGTTAAAGTTAATATTTCAAAACTACAAAATTGAAGATAGAGATTTTTACCTTAGACAAAGACTGTTCAAAAAATCAGTTCTTTAAAAACAACATATACAGGTCTTTGAAAAAACGAGTCAATTTCGCGTAAGTTGAGCTGAAATTAATACAATTTATAGAACATTTTAATAAAAAACTGCAAATTTTTTTCTTCAATTTTTTCCAAGGATTGAAGGTAGGACGCTTAAAAGAATAGCTCGGGTCTCATTTTCGTTGAACTCTAGGAGGTTTGTGTTACCACTAGTTAATGGACTGCGCAAAAATCAATATAATCTTATAGAGGTTTTGAATAGAAAATATACAGTTGTATTTATGACATTCGCAACAGCATATTCTAACCCTGTAGAATCGATGTACTTGAACAATTCTCGATATAGAATGTGGCACACGTAAATCCGAGACATTATAGTGGTCTTGAGAAAGAGAAGAGGAATTTTATTCATTCTGAGATTCCTTTAAAGTCTGAAATCGTCAATACACATTACAAAGAAAGAAAAATTGAGGTTTTTATCTGTTTATACGTGAATTTGTGATGATACTAAAAGTGCTCTTTGAGTGTCGTATGGTCACCAAAACCCATAAATAAAGCACTTGTGAAGAATAGTCAAAGCTGCTTTAGAAACTCCTGTGAGTAATAGAAGGAATTGGCGTGGTGTTCATGTCAATTGAAAAAGTAGCCCCATAACAAGAAGTTTTTATTGGAACATAAGGAGTCTTCAATACCAATGCAATCATCCTCAGAACATTCACGAGGCTGCTGAGAGCCAGGTAGTGCAATCACCAGACGTCGAGAGACTTCTCGCCGCGTGGAGAGTTCTCAGAGGAAAGGGAACGAGGGGCGAGCGGACCTTTATCTCCCGTATCCCGCTCGCCAATACTGGCAAATGACATAGCTTAGTATTGAGAACTTTGCTGTACCTCGTACGTAACCTGATCGGGTGCAGTAGATAGACCAGGGATTCACAACGGGGTCGATATAGAGCCCCTGGGGGTCGATGCAATTTTGAAGAGGGTCTATGATGATTAAAGGGTCCTTTGGGGGTTAATATCTGAATATGAACCGGCGGCTTATCAATTTAATCATGATCTCACTGATTGCCAAAAAAAACTTATTTAACTGTTATCTGATATAAAGATACAATACGTGTAGTAATAAGTTACAAATTCGCTAATTATGTCATGCACCCACTACGACTTCAACGGAATGTACCACGGAAGACTACATGTGAAATCTTCCGCCAAACACCGCCGTAGCTGCAACCGGCCGCTGTTATCTATGTACCAAATAATTGTATTTTCCACTGTAGAAACCTTCCATGGGATTACTAATGTGTTGTTGTGATCTCATGTCCTTTCCATTGAGGAAAACTTCCAGATGTACGATGTAAACATGTCAAGTGTAATCACATTATCTTTAAAATACCGGAGGAACCTTCCAGATATATGATGTAAATATATCCAAATGTAAACCATTATCTCTAAAATACCCTATATATATATATATATATATATATATATATATATATATATATATATATATATATACATATATATATACACAGGATTGAGTCAAAATTAAAAGACGTTATACTTCCTTATGTGTTGCCAAAACATCGATGTTTTGGCAACAAAGTATTGATGTGAAGAAAAAATCAAAAGCAAAATATCGATGTTTTATAGCCATCCCTAACCGTGTACTCTTGCAAAGCAACTAGTTCACTCAGAGATATAAAGATCATCCGCAAGTAAAGGCAGAACTTGGAATGATTAAATACCCAAATAAACTTCTACAGACATCGCTTTGTTGCAATTTGAGGTTCCTTCTTTCAGTCACTATCTTTATTTCACCATCTTTAAACAATTATTGGTTCCGATTCGCCCTGCCACATCGTTCAAGTAACTCTTCCCGTATCGTTCTCGTTCATCCTCCTCTCTCAGAATGTTTCTTTCCCAAATTGTTATTAAAATGTTTTATTTGAGCATATGTTCCAACAAATTAATTAATTTAATTTGATTCGATAATTAATTAATTTTATTAAAATTTAATTATCATTTCCTTTCAGAAAAACGTTCGTTTCTTACCAATCTCCTTTAGTATTGTGACCGTACTTACCTCGGTTTCCCGAATTAGGGATTCTGGTTGACCACGCAAGTACTTACTACATATTAAAATTTTGAATGTAAGATCGAAATGATAGGGATAAAGGATCATTCTAGCGGGGAGCGCCTTTATTAGGAGGATGTTGGCTTTGGATTTGATACTTTTCTGGTTCAATTTACGACGCACCAAGTTACATCTTATGGTTATTCGTTTATTCATAGAAAACATGAATATGTTTAACAACTATACAAATCTTCATTATATGGTCGCATGCTGTTAATGTGATTAACATTATTACCAATTAAACTGTTTGAAATATCTAACCATCCGGGAGCTCCCACACTCTTATGCAATAATAGTATACCAACATTCTATATCCTACATTTTCACATTCACAGTTATTATTATCCAACATTAATCAATTACAATCTATCCCTTCCTCAGTACACGGTTGTGATTGTTCATCATTATGTCCTTCCTCCCCCCCCCCCCACTGTACACTCGGAAACTTATGATTACAATGATTCAGCCCGACTTTCACGAATATTACGAGCTTCGTTACTTATCTGAAGGTCCCATCGTCCTGTCGTGGGAAATGCAGCCGCCTCTTCTAATGTCTTTGACGAGGTCGGATCACCCGCCCGCTGACTGCATGCCGGCCACGTGATCGCCGTGCCGTGCCCTGCGTTCTGGTATGTCACCGTTCGCTTTCAACGTCCAGGCACGAATTCGGTCTTCTCGTTGCGGTGTATTTGTTCGAAGCCGTTGACTTCTCCTTACCATTATAGTTTATGGCCCACGCACATTGCTGCACCACGTGCTTTCACATCACTTAATAGTTTCATGCTTATTGATGTTCGGAACGCACCGAGTTTTCGTATTATACATTAGTCCGATGCTCCGCGCGCTCGTTTACTCGCATATTAACACTTCCACGCACTTTCACCCCTCGATGTAATCCGATTTCCTTCCCTCACCTCACATACGCCACACAGCACCGTGCGCGCCATTTTTCATGTCTCCTTGTACTGTTCTGACTCCTGCCTCCCTCTCTCACTGGCCGTGATTCGTTCCTAGAGTCGTTCCTCTGGAAAATCGATCTGTGGTCTTTTCACACGCGCCAACTTTGAATTAGTTCTCTCTGTTCTTTTCTTATTTAATGACCGAATGACCGTCAGGTCATAGTATTTCTATGTTGGATTTCGTTTTTCATTGTTTGCATCCTTTGCTTCCACAATCACAATTTAGGAGTTTCTAGTTACATTCTTTCCCCTTTACCGAAAGTGTTACTTTCATTTTCGCACAGTAAGTTGCGATTCTTTAAATGCTTGTTTCCTAAATATGCAAAATATATTTTCTTTATTTGTCCGATAGTGCTTCAACGCAGATGGGGTCTACCCGTTACATATGAATACTCGCACTTTGGCCGATGTCTTTCGTGCTCCACAGATCAGTTCCTCTTATTAAAATTTTATCACACAACGTTGAATTATACTGTGCAATTAATATCACAAACACTGTACCACAGTAAAATGATTTTATATCATATATGAAAGGTTTATCAGATAGGTAAATACTACTGAATTAAAGCTTATTTCTAAATTGATGAAACCCCGTTTCCGATCGTTGATTTTACAAATAAAATATTCGTAAGATTGTTCTCCATTATTCTGTCAAATATAATTTTATTGAGATCAAGAAAATGTTTTTCCTGGGACAGTGGGTTCTATCTTGAACTACAAGGCAGAATGTGATATTTTTTCCCTGAAAATTTGTATTTTTTTAGATATGTCATTTTGAAAATAATCCTTAAGTTACAAATTAGAATTGGATATAAGTACGAGTAACACTAAATATTTGCACTCATTCGAATATACAAGTTACATCAAGTTGTGTCCTAATATCGACAAACAATAAATATTATATTGATCAGTTTAGTTTTTCATTTCTAAATTAGATATTAATAAATTTCTTTTTGAATTAAATAATATCATTGGGAAGTAATTCATAAATGCAATTGCACATTACAATAGGAAACAAGGGTGCTTCAGCTACTAAATTACAGTATACTGATCCCGAAGTATTGTGCATGTGCAAAATGCATCTATATGCAAACATTGTTGCATGTAGATGTTTTGACACTTAATCTGAGACATGTTAATAGTTACCAATATTTGTTTATAATACTGTCGTGACCGGCCGCACATGATTGAATGTGCCGCCACAGGAGCACGTCAGGGGGGCGTTACCGCCCCTGGCGGCAGCGGCCAGCAGCAAGCGCGGGCCAGCGGTGCGCGGCTGAGTGCGGCCGCCACGCCTGAGCGAGCGGGGCGAGATTCGACCCCGCCCCTTTTACACAGCCAGTCGGCGGGCCTACGGCCCGGGGGGGCTATAAAACCTCGACGCGGAGCTGAGGCAGCAGTCAGTGAGTGAGCGAGCGAGCAGCGGTGAAAGTGCGTCGAGACAGTGTTTAAGTGGTGGTTACGGTGAAGTGCGATAGACTACGACAACAGCGCTACGACAACGGACTCTTCTTTCTGGTTACTTGGTGGACTCGGCATACCTTGGTACATCTTCTGGACTTACGACAACACGGCTTCGTCTCTGTACCAATTCTTCAGGATATCCGGCACTATAGCTTTGTACTTGGTTTTTGGCAATAAATTGTTTATTGAACCTTTGTGTTTGTAACTTGGACACTTCAAATTGGCGACGAGGAGAAAACAACGACATGGAGTCCGAACAAATAACAACTTTAATTACGCTGATGCAGCAACAGATGCAGCAACAGCAACAACAGATGCAGCAGCAGCGGCAGCTGGCGGAAGCACAGATACAACAGCAGAAGCAGCTCGAGTTGCAACAACAGCAGATGCAGCAGCAACAGCAACAACAGATGCAACAACAGCAGAAGCAGCTCGAGCTACAACAACAGCAGATGCAGCAGCAGCAACAACAGGCTGATAGGCAGATGGCGGCATTGTTGGAGGCGGTCAGTGCCCGCTCCCCTCCACAGTTCCCTGGTTTCCGGCCGAACGCAGAGGAATGGGCCGAGTACATACACAGGTTGGAGCAGCACCTACTGTGTTACAAGGTAGGAGACGCAAAAATGAAAAAGGCGTTCTTTTTGAGCTGCGTAGGTAACAAGGTGACCAACCTAGTGAAAAAACTGTTCCCAGAAAGAGAAATATCGAGTGTCAAATGGGCAGAAATGCTAGAGAAGCTCAACAATTACTTCAACAAAGTGCCTCATGTGGTAGCAGCTAGGTTCAAATTTTTTCAGTGCAGAAAAAGTGAGGGGCAAACACACAGTGAGTGGATTACAGAGCTAGCCGGGCTGGCGCGGCATTGTCAGTTCAAGTGCCCGCCATCAGATAAGGAAGTGTCATACGCTGAGACTTTAATAAGGGACATGGTAGTGCTACACACACCGGAAGAGAAAATTAGGTTTCAAGCCTTACAAAGTGATAACCCTTCGTTAGAGGAAATACACAACCTATGTAAGACGTACGAAATGACTTGTGAGACAGCTCGCCAGATCGCAGCAGAATCGCACTTGCACCACATCAAAAACAGTGGGTCGGTACGCAGCGGAAAGACGGCAAAAGAATACGAGACCGACAGTGACTCCAGTGAGTATAGTGACAGTGCCGGGAAAGGTTACCGCAACAAAGGCGGCAACCACTGTGAGTGGAGGCGTAACCCCCGACCCAGCGGCAAACCAGTGTTCAAGAGAGCCAGTGGCAGTGGAAGTGACAGTGACAGTGTGCAAAGAAAGAAGTCGTGTAAAAACTGTGAGAGGTTACATGCAAGAGAACAATGTAGGTTCAGAAACGCGCAGTGTTTTTGGTGCAAGAAAGTGGGCCACATTAGGGAAGTATGCGGAAAAAAGAGGCACGCGGAACGGTACAAGAAACAAGAGCAAGACATGGAAATCGATATGATCAGTCAAGTGCTCGATACCAGCAAGCAAGATAAACTAATGGTCAAAATTGAGTTGGGAAAAGTGCCGGTGAGTTTCCTGCTAGATACAGGGGCCGCGGTAACACTCATCAATTTAGAAACCTACCGGCGGTTAGGGGCACCCAGGTGTCAGAGGGTGCAGAAAGGCTTGTACGCTTTCGGCAGGACCCCAATTAAGGTGTTGGGGAAAGTGTCGCTAAGGGCAGCTTACAAGAAGAAGCAGGCTGATATTGAAGTGATCGTGGTGGACCGCTACGACGTGACGAACATTTTGGGCCTCGACTCCTTTGATAAACTCGGGTTTGGAGTAATTGACTCAGTGAACCAGGTCGCGAAGAACGAAGAAACACAGGTCGTCGGGAAGCTAGAACAAGAGTTTCCAGAAGTGTTCTCTCCCGGGCTCGGGGAATGTAAACACTTCCGAGCAAGCATCCAGTTGAAGGAGGGGCACAAGCCACGCTTCTTCAAAGCAAGACCAGTCCCGTGGGCCCTCAGGGAAAAAGTAGCCGAAGAGCTGAGACGGCTGCAGGCGGACGGTGTTATCACTCCAGTATCAACAAGCCAGTGGGCCACACCTTTGGTCGTGGTAAAGAAAGCCAATGGTTCGATTAGATTGTGCGGTGATTTCAAGAGTACTGTGAACCAACAGGTGGAAGTAGAGCAATATCCAATCCCGAAGCCGGAAGATCTGTTCTATAAATTGTCTGGTGGACGACAATTCTCAAAAATTGACCTACGGGACGCATACCTACAGCTGCCACTCGACCAGGAAGCCAAGGAAGTTTTGGTGATTAACACCCCGTTAGGACTCTTCAGATATAACAGGCTGCCATTCGGCGTGAATTCCGCAGCCGCACTGTTCCAGCGCTGTCTAGAACAGTTGACAGCAGAGCTGAGGGGCTGTTGTAACTACCTGGACGATATCATAGTCACGGGGAGCACGGAAAAGGAACACGAGGAAAACTTGAAGAGTTTATTTAAGGTGCTCCAAGACAATGGTTTGAGGGTGAACAAGGTCAAGTGTGAATTCTTTAAGGACCAGGTAGTGTTCTTGGGGCACGTGCTGGATAGCACCGGCATTTCACCCACTAGCCAGCACGTAGAAGCCATCCTACGACTGCCACCGCCGGCAGACGTGAAGCAGCTGCAAGCATTATTGGGAAAAGTGAACTATTATAACAAGTTCATTAGGAATTTTTCTACTATCGCAGCTCCACTAAACAAGCTGAGGAAGAAAGGAGTGAAATTTGTATGGTCCCAAGACTGCGAAAGAGCTCTGAACCAGTTGAAGGAAGAACTGGTGAAAACAGTTAAGTTAAATCATTTTGTGCCGGGTAGGCTCACCACGGTAGCAGCGGACGCCTCTGAGTATGGTCTTGGGGCGGTATTATCGCAGAAGGACAGCAATGGGGTGGAGAGGCCTATTGCGTTTGCGTCAAAATCCCTCAACAAACATCAAAGAAATTATTCGCAAATTGAAAAGGAGGCGTTGGGAATAATCTTCGCGGTGAGAAAGTTCAACGATTATTTATATGGCAGTAAATTCCATATAATTACTGACCACAAGCCGCTAGTGCAACTATTTCACCCTGGAAAACGGATCCCGGAGAGCACAGCGAAGAAACTGCAAAGATGGGCGCTATTCTTGTCAGACTACAATTACCAGATCCACTTCAGAAGCACAACGCAGCACGCCAATGCGGACGCTTTATCCAGGTTGCCAGGAGGTCCGGACCTGGAGTTCGACAAGCTGGAGGAAGAGTGCCTCCAGATTGATACGGAAGAATGCCTGGTACTGTCGGAGTTCCCATTGGGAGCCAGAAGAATCGCGCAGGAGACGGATAAGGATCCAGAGCTGCGGGCAGTGAGGAATTATGTTAGGGAAGGCTGGCCACTTAGGTGCTTGAGGAGCAATGCATCCTGGTATAACAAGAAAGACAGGTTAACTTGCAAGGCAGGAGTGTTGCTCTTAGCCGGAGAAGAATTTACGAGAGTCGTCATCCCGAAGGTACTAAGGAAGACCGTACTGGACCTCCTCCATGAGGGACACTGGGGGGTGGTCCGCACGAAGCAGCTGGCGCGTCGTCACTGCTTCTGGGAGGGGATGAACTCGGACATCGTACAGTTGCTCAAGAGATGTGAGGCCTGCCAGTTAAATCAGAGCGCACCGAGGAAGGATTTGGTTCCCTGGCCTGAGCCTAGTGAGCCGTGGGAACGGGTACACGTAGACTTCGCGGGCCCATTTTGGGACAAGATGTGGTTGGTCGTAGTAGACGCCAAGTCTAATTACCCATACGTAGTGGAAATGGCTAACACCACGTCGACTCAGACCATCAATGCGCTAGAAAGAATTTTTGTGACCGAGGGGCTACCGGTCACGTTGGTGTCAGACAACGGAACCCAATTCACATCCCAAGAGTTTGCGAATTTCTGCGCGAGCAATGGGATCCAGCATGTCTGTGCACCGCCGTTTCACCCGCAATCGAACGGGGAAGCGGAGAGGTTCGTGAGAACGTTCAAGACAGCCATGTCGAAAGCGCGCGCAGCAGGTACGCACAGGTCCAGAGCGCTGCTGCGGGTCTTGGTCACCTTCCGCACCTTGCCAGGCGCGGACGGCAGGAGCCCTGCCGAAGTACTTCACGGGAGACAACCGAGAACGTTGTTGTCACTGCTAAGCCCGGTGGATCCTTACAGGTCGGTGGGAACGCAACCAAGATTCCAGGTGGGTGATATGGTATATTGTACCTCTTTTAAAAAATGCCCAGCTTGGCTTCCGGGCATAATAACGGCAGCAAAAGGGAACAGGACATACCTAGTCCGCACAGAGGGTAGGGTAGTGACACGCCACCAGGGGCAGTTGAGACCCCGGGTGAACCCCAGCAGGGTGGATTCACTCCCCAAGGTATCACAACAGGAGTTCTATAAAAAAGTGATGAGGGAAACCATTTACATCCCGCAGGAGACAGCCGCCGCAGGGACCAGCGGCCAGGACACAGCAGAACCCCCACCAGAGGAGGTCAGCGAGCCAGGAGGAGAAGGCGCAGTGGAGACACCCAGGGCGCAGTTGCGCCCCCGGAGGAGCACCAGGAGGGTGCGTTTTGCGCCGTATACGACGCAATTGGGCGCGGAGGGTGTCGTGACCGGCCGCACATGATTGAATGTGCCGCCACAGGAGCACGTCAGGGGGGCGTTACCGCCCCTGGCGGCAGCGGCCAGCAGCAAGCGCGGGCCAGCGGTGCGCGGCTGAGTGCGGCCGCCACGCCTGAGCGAGCGGGGCGAGATTCGACCCCGCCCCTTTTACACAGCCAGTCGGCGGGCCTACGGCCCGGGGGGGCTATAAAACCTCGACGCGGAGCTGAGGCAGCAGTCAGTGAGTGAGCGAGCGAGCAGCGGTGAAAGTGCGTCGAGACAGTGTTTAAGTGGTGGTTACGGTGAAGTGCGATAGACTACGACAACAGCGCTACGACAACGGACTCTTCTTTCTGGTTACTTGGTGGACTCGGCATACCTTGGTACATCTTCTGGACTTACGACAACACGGCTTCGTCTCTGTACCAATTCTTCAGGATATCCGGCACTATAGCTTTGTACTTGGTTTTTGGCAATAAATTGTTTATTGAACCTTTGTGTTTGTAACTTGGACACTTCAAATACCAATATAATTTGTTATAATAATACCAATATTTGTTACGGCTAATGGAACTCGTGAGGTTGTTCCCGAAGCTACTCAAAAAGCTTATTCTCCACTTAATATGACTTTGATCGCATTGCGCAACTATCGTGTAAATCAGGGGTGAAAAATAACTAGCCACGGGATGAATCAAGCCGGTGCTGAACCGTCTTGCTTGACTAGAGGGAAGGTATGATGTGTGAGATGGTAGGTGTGTATGTGTGCAAGAGCGAACCGAACCAAACCAACTGACGTTTAGGCGTATGGTGATGGGAAGGAACAGGTTCACTCGCTCCAAGATTTTAAGATGAAATGTAAATGCAAAAGCCTTGATAATCGACCTTGCGGGAGGGGGATACATTTCATTCTTTTCTAAGCAATAAATAATCTATCAGAATTTTAATGTATATTCGTGTAACTTCTTATATTTGTGCAAGGAAACTTAATAAATACAAGGCGTCAACAAAAAATTATATTCCGTCCCAGTCTGTCCGTGATGTAAGCTTAGGTATAGTTCAATTTCCATTTTTGTTCCTTCCAAACTGATCTATTATTAAAACACTTTTTAAATTTGGATGAACTCCTGTTATAGAGAAGTTAGTCTAAGAAGGAGCCAGTTTGACAGATTGGAAAACAAATGAAAGTAATATTGGACGATAGCATTCCAAGATCCACTGTCGAAGCCATTTACAAGTGAGCCAATTACAAACCAACGATTTGACGAATTGAGTACGTGGATATAACGTACTGTTATGTTGCCATCAGATGCCAGGCAGAAGCTGTCAAAGCGGTCCCTTCTTGCAATAATCCCTCTATATTACTGTTGCGTGAATTCAAGAATGTAGTATCGAACACCTTGGACTGAAGAGACTTGAAATCATCGCCGAGCGCGTACTCACCAGCAGGGAGCCGGGGGCGGCGGCGGCGGCGGCGGCGGCGGCGAGGGCGAGTGCGCCAGTGCTGGCGGCGGGGGTGGGGGCTGGCGCGGGGGCGGTGTCAGTAGCGGCGGTGGTGGCTGGCGGCGGCTGCGCGCCCGCGGGCGGCGGGGGCGGCGCGGGGGCAGAGGCGGGTGGGGAGGCCGCGGGTGAGGGCGAAAGAGACTGCGAGCGCGACGGCGACGCCGCGGCGGCGGCAGCGGCGGCGGCAGCGGCGGCGGCAGCGGCGGCGGCAGCGTCCGCACGACGCAGACTGCGCGCGGCGGCCGACACCGTCGCCACCTGCCACAAACGAAGCATCGGTATGGGTTTTGGATAGGAAGAATTGCGTTGTTTTCTTAAGATTATTGTTTTTCAGAAGTACTATATTCCTCGTGTGAAACTCAGTGGAAGATTAGTTTACCTCTTTCTGAATAGGTAACAATTTGCAAATAATAATAATAATAATAATAATAATAATAATAATAATAATAATAATAATAATAATAACAATCCGGCGCCGGGCGCTGGCGGTTTCGGCACCCATCGTCTACGCCTACACATCGGCGGGTTTTCCCATACCGGGTATCTCTCACTAGCGCAGCATCGTCTGACTCCTACAGTTCGAGTCCCGACAATGGTAGGATTTTCGACAGGAGCTACATATCTATGTCGAATTCGGCCATTGTCTGGAAGAGAATTCTAGTTGCCGACTGCTCTTATCGGTAGTTTTCATTGGTTTCTCCGATGAATATCAGGGAAATGCTGGAGCAGTACCTTAACAAACGGGTCAGGGATGGCCAATCTTTCCTTCCTGTTCGTTCTCCTCTCCTCGCCCCTTACACTTACAATTTAAAACAGTACACTACTGCACATGGCTGTACTTAAATCTTCATCCGGGTAGGACGGTACTCCAATGGTGGGAGATACCCGGATAAGGAAAACCCTAGAAGCCGACGTGTAGGTCGGCGCCGGGTCTCACCATTCACTGTGGAGGATGAATTTATCCTCTGATAAGAAACATGCACTACACTTACCAATTCCTACTCCTACGAGACCATTACGGTCATTACGAGACCAATGACCGTAGCATTTTACGCACCTGAAATAATCAATCGTGTGATAGGAAGCCCTTGTGTTTGGCGCAATGTGGATGCAGTGCAGAATCGTTTGTGGTGAGGCGTAAAGAGTTGCAGAAGTAGGAAGTGTAGAAGAGAGAACCGAAATGTGCGTGCCGTCGCCAAGCATCGCTTTTCGAGCTGGGCGTGGCATGGTTGTCGTGTGCTAGGAAGTCCGTGTGTTTGGCGAAGTGGGCAAGGAGTGTACGAGGAGCGACTGACCTGCGGGAGGCGGCGCTGGATATCGCCGTACATAGTGGGGCGGGGCATGATGGGTTGACGAAGTGTGCAAGGAGTGTACGAGGAGCGACTGACCTGCGGGAGGCGGCGCTGGGCATCGCCGTACATAGTGGGGCGGGGCATGTTGGGTTGACGAAGTGTGCAAGGAGTGTACGAGGAGCGACTGACCTGCGGGAGGCGGCGCTGGGCATCGCCGTACAGGGTGGGGCGGGGCATGATGGGTTGACGAAATGTGCAAGAAGTGTACGAGGTGCGACTGACCTGCGGGAGGCGGCGCTGGGCATCGCCGTACATAGTGGGGCGGGGCATGATGGGTTGACGAAGTGTGCAAGGAGTGTACGAGGAGCGACTGACCTGCGGGTGGCGGCGCGGGGCGTGCCTGTGGTGCGTCGCCGCCGACGGGCGCGCGGCGCGGGGCGAGGCGGCGGCCGCGTGCGCGGGCGAGGGCGCGGGCGACGGCGCGGGCGCGGCGGGGCGCCGCAGAGGCAGCGCGAAGGGGCGCTCATAGCTGCGCGGCTGGTGCGGGGGCGGCGCGCGGCGGGGCGCGTGGGTGTCGTCACCGCGCGACGACGTCGACGAGGCCATGACGCGCGTCCACATCAGGCTGCCGCTGCCGCTGCCAGGCCGCGCCTCTCCGCATCCCAGCACGCATGCCTGCGAGCACACCACCACCAACACATGTAATCTTCGGAAACTCCTCTGCAACGGTGGAACAACTCAAAACTAGTAACGCTACAAAATCACAAACTTTCTCGCATTATTTATCCCACTGCTCAGCTATATTATACTTCTATTGCTCGCGCAAGTTTTCTTGATACACGAGCTCCCTTGTCCTCACCCAGCGCTGGCTGGCACGGCCCATTGAGATACTTAGGTGGACTCGGAACGGCACGTACCAATATGCGATGCTGGCAACAACACTCTTGTTCTTTCAAAACAATCGCAGCATTTCTCGTGGCACGCTTTGGCGCATTAAGTTCATGCCCACAGTTGGTACCCTTTTAAGCTATGACGTAGCCAGAGCCCTCCTCTCCCGCACCCCCCGCTGAGGAATATCAAGAAAACTTGCGCGTATAGTACATAAACATGCAAAAGTGTTTTTCATTTATCATTTTCGGCTCCTGGATCCTAACTCATATCCTCAGAGTTAACTTGACGTCACTCTTACGATTACGCCTCAGAAGCGCCGTATGTGTCGAATTCTCGCTTCCTGTAACAAACCCTCAAAAATGAAAATATCCGTTCCTTGCAAAGCCTCGTTGGTCGTTCAGATCGATCGGAATTATCTGTTTTGGAGGAATACGGCTGAACGGTTTAGGCGCTAGTGTTGACCACAAATGGACAGACAGACAGGCAGACGTTTTGCAGTCAGTCCATTTTTCGGTAACAAAGACCCACAAAACATGGATTATGGTTACACCATGTGTTAAATAATTTTTCTTCAATATTTAGCAACTGGATTTATCCACTTTTTCGGTACCAGGGACCGGCAACAAGGGTTTTTCTGCCGAAAATTCGCCGTTTTCTGGCGCATGATTACATAACGTTCTCTTACGAAGCAAGGCTCTCACAGACCGGCGCGGTAGATCCGCAGCGGGTGCGGCGCGGAAAGATCCGAACTAGACGCGGCCGCAGAATTCGCGGGACCGTTCACACCGGAGCGTCAATTATGAGTCAGCGTTTGGTGACGTTTGGCAAGGTCGCTCGACCCAGAGGGGAGGGAAGACTCCCGAATATCGGCGGACTTCCACGCGAAGAAACGCGTCTTACTGCGTTACAAATTTCGCCGCTGCCAATCCGTTGCCGCGACGCTCGCCTGACGCGCAGGTCTGAACCTGCTCATAAGGCAAAACGTGACGCGAAATTTCCGCTGCGGCCAATCCGCATAGGCTACGAATCTTCCGCGTCGGTCTGTGGGAGCCGGTACCTTTGCAAGGGCAGGAATGTAAAACCTTTTTCCAGGAGTCACGCTTGAACATTCGGGATCATCTATAGGTTCGTCTACAGTAGGGTCAAAATTACCATCTTTGTTGGGAACTGCCCCGATTCAACATTGCATGTCTGTTTGGGGGGAATCAAAGATGATGGTGGGTTCTAAATTTGTTTAGTAACAAAAGTGATACTTTTGTCAACATTTTAAGGATGACACATACAGATTTTTTAAACGGTTTGCAAATGGTTGCGCCGAAGGTGTTAAAAGCAAAGACAGAATTATAAAGAAGAAAATGGAACATATATCAACTGCTGGCATTTCACTGGTAACTGGCGACTGTTCCTCGGAACTTGTGGCCACACTTGCAAAGTTGCGCAACATTGTATTACTAAATCGATGGGATTCAAAATCTTGTATCACGTAGACCTGCATACTCCAGATACAAGGGGATCTTGCGAAGCGGAATCTGAACATTCCTGATTCAAACGAAATTCAGTCCCGCTACAATTACGCGCAATTTTTAGTCCATGTTTCGATTGGTTTTAAAAACTGCAGTTGTGCAACATTGCAAAATTGTTTTCTCTCTTCGAACTTGTGAAGTACGTGTGTGTCATTATAGAAAAGCTACAGAAAGAGCTTGATAAATCCGAATTTAATCCATTAATCATAACATTTTCTACTCGCTTTGTATATTATTCAGTAGATGTCTGCAAACCATGGCGTAATGATACTCATTATAATACATATATCATTATAATACAGGTACTTGGTCAATCACAGTGAAGTTCACAAATCATGTATTCATACTATTTAATTAATCATTGAGAATCATTCTATTAGATTTTTCGTTCAATTGTGTGCATAAAAATTTAATAATATTATATTCTTGCCAGTTTTAATTTCTTTTATTATTCGTAATTTCTTACATGGAATATTATTTTAAATAATTTGGATCGTAATTTTTGATTCTACTTGACAAACGCAGTCGAACCAAAGCCATCTGCCGCGGTGTAAGAAGCTGTGCCTTGGCTGAATCCTGCATGTCAACTGCCACAAAACGATTCAATGTAAAAGTTTAACTTACAAAAGTTACCATAAATCGTAGAAAAAGTACCGTATGAAACTCGATATAATAGGTTTTAATCCTCACTCGTGTTAAGTTAACGATACTCGTGAATATCGTACTCGTAGTATCCATCATCACATCATCGTTTCGTAATATACTATTACAGTACACTGTTCTACACGGAATATCGCACACGTTTATTTTGTACGATACTGTGAAATATTATTTCTTATATATTCTTCATTATTCTGTATAAACAGCATTATGACAATAACTTGCCTAGATATAATTATCGACATTCAAGAATGAAATATAAGTAGAGCAAATATCTTCTTGGCTGTTCGGGAGGCGCCCCGTCTCTCCGTTAGCCAAGTAGATACTGGCTCTGGCCGTGGAAACTTCCGCTTTCGAGTAAAACAAATGTTGGCATTTCTCAAAATCTACCTAAAATCATAACGCTTTTTTTTACCTCCATTTGAACTTTTACTCGCACACAAACAAGCCTGAATGTCAAATCTTTTCAGACAACCAGACGCTCTTAACTTTCTCATTCCAATTAACCCTAGCTTTGTCAACTGGAGCAAGGATGAACGAGAGCGCGCTGGTGGCATCGCTCGCGTGCGACGCTTGGCTGCTTGCAATTCGGCTGCGCGTCTCCGAATGACGCCTTGGGGAGCTGGGACGTCCGCATGAAACGCCGCCCTTATCGCGGTCGTGGAGCCTCCGCCGCCGGCGCGCCGCCCGACGCTCGTACATCACGCGATGGCGCGTTGCACAGTGCACGGAAATGGCATTGTATCGACACAAAATTATTTTCTTACACTAGTAGGACAACCACTAGTAGGATCGGTTGGTTTGAGGACATGCACAGAGTGCTATTTGTTCAATTTGTTTTACTACTGCTAAAAGTGAAGCGATGCTCAAATGTTCAGATAAACTGTGAATGAAACAAAGAAAACATCCTTTTACCTGATCAGCGGCAACTGATCTGAATGCAACTTGGTACCCGATAAAGTGATTAGTACATTTGAATTAAAATAATAGAAAAGTCAGTAAGGCTGTCTAAAATCTAGTACATGACAAACGTGATAAAACTTATTTTATTTTTCTTGTAGGATTGCACTACTTGGTCTATTGACCTCGTGTCGCAACATTTACTATTAGCAAAATAAAACTTCACTTTTACGACTCGAATCATAAATAACTATTTTCTACAACTCTACAAAAAGTCGGGTTCCGCACAGTGATATCCGAACGTGAAGTAGGTCCTTTTTAGTATCCATTAAAAAATGGTTGCCAGGGCAACTGTCTAGTTACCGTGAAAAAAATAATTCACACGTGGAAATATAACGAAGTAAATAGATGTATCACTTAGTAAAACATGGCCCCGTACAGTATACTGCCGCTGCTCGAGATATATAACTCTTATTTCAATATAAAATTACAAACATTTTAAAAGTATATTTTTTAAACTACAGGAGATAAATGTTTATATTTCTTTAGCAAAGTGTGTGTTTTTTCATTCTTTTTCATCTCGACTTTAAAAAACACCTTTTTGTGCACTTAATATGAAAATAACTATTTTTTTATTAAATATCATGTATTTAACGTAAGAGAGTAGCGATAACGCAATTTAATAAATACTAGCGTTTGTTAGTGAAATTCTTAAGGACATCATATTTTGTGAAAATATTCATTTTTTACACAAATACGTAAATTATATAAATATATCACATATGATACGATTAAATGGATGCAACTATGTTTGAAGGTGCGCCCGCGGTCTTCTATCGCGTTCGACCGAGCCGAAAGTCAGCGTATCATCTCTGCAAAGTGTACGCAAGCTCTTCACAATAATCCGTTGGGTAACGATTCAAAATTTGTGCTGATTTACAGACGGCTAATGAACTTTTATAGTGGTTTCAATGGCATATATGACTAAGACAATGGTGATCTGCCACGTCTGCGAGAATATTGGGTATATACCCAATCAAAATAGAAGTGTACATTAGAATAAACAGTAGCGCAAGAACTATTTTTCTGTGTGAAACTTAAGGGGTGTGGAAGAGAGTTGATAGAGTATAAAAGAGACGATGCATACAGATCTCATTTTTTGACATCCCGTTATAGTATAATTACGATCATCGGAATCTACGATTACCGAATTATTGCCAGAAGATTAGAATGTATTACAAAAAACAATATATTTACATGAAATTAACAAAACTTATAGTTAAAATAGATCTGTTAACAAACTTTTAGAAGGAGTGATTAACAAAATTTGAATGTTCTACAAGTTTGGGAGTATTCTGATGTGTCCGGCTGGTGGTGCAATTCTGCTTACTGTTCCAACGCAAGTTAGTGCAACTGCGCGCCTCGTGGGCTCTGCCTTCCTCTTACGAAGAGCGCGCCGCTCTAATACGGTCCGGAGCCAAGGCTTGAGTGAGACTGGAGGCGAGAGAGAGCAGACTTGCTGGGTAAGAACAAGATAAGCGTTGTCTTATTATTCTTTGTATGGAACAATAGTTTAATTCGGTCGGAGGACTGACAGCTGCGCAGCCGCAGTAGTGCTGTAGTAATCCGAGGAAATGGGAAGTTGAGTTCCCGCGCGAGACCTTGCACGTGCAACACTTTCTCTTCGTATTTGTGTGAAGGAAAAATATGTTAGCAGAACTATTTTTTTACAACTCAGGATACTGCAAGCCCTTCCACCACTTTATTTGGGAGTGGGTGTACCCAGAAAGTCGAACCAGCACAAGTATAATACGTTTAGTGTGAGTTGATATTATTTTTTATGATACTTTTTGATTGATTGATTGACTGATTTTTTCGTGTTTCCGGACGCGTCAACTGCTTTGGTTATTAGTCCCCTGAGTATAGTGCATGTTATTTTCTCGGGAGATGGCGGCGATCTTCCCCCGCTGGATGGCGAGATCCGGCGCCGACCTACCGCCGGGTAGTGGGGTTTCCCCTCTAACCAGGACTCTCCCAACAACGGGGCACCGCCCCTGCCGGGACAAGCTCTAAGCTCCCGACCGGTCTCCCGGAATATGTGGTAGTGTAGTGCATGTTAGTGTAAGTGTGTGTGTAAGGGGAGAGAGGATAGGACAAGGAAGAGGAAGGAAAGATCGCGCGCGGTTCGTGGCCCGTTTGTTAGGGTACTGCTCCGGCATTCGCTTGGTGTTGATCGGAGAAACCACGGAAAACTACAGATCAGAGCAGCCGGACGCTAGAATTCTCCTCCAGACAGCGACTAAATTCGACCTAGCTGAAGCGCTAGTGTCGAATATCCTGCCGCTGTCAGGACTCGAACCTAGGACCTCCCGGTCAGAGGCGCTGTAGTGTTTATGATACTTCATTTCTTAATGTTGTTCGGGTGTGAAAGGTACCTAACTAGTATATAACAGCACAAATAGTAAATATAATGTGTGATCAATCGAACTGTCCTGCGGATTACAGTGAGGATAGGTTGGGGAAGGAATTATGACGCGCCGTGTGTGACGCGTTTAAGGCAGGGTTGCTTGTGGACGGGTATCGTAGCGTACTCTGTCTCGTCTATCCCTGCGCCATTGATGAGGCCGGCTTCTGGTTGGGTCAGCTTGGCGTTTGATGGCAGTGGCGAGGAGTGCTCGGACACGATCGGCTCTATTTTAGTGAAAAACGCTAGCGGCACGCTGTGGGCCACCGCCCCAATTCTTGCATTTGAGCAGTCCTGATTTAATGTTATGCTAAAGAACCGACCGGAATTGATTGGATGAAATCTTGGAAACGTCCGATCAGATCAGCTGACCTTACTTGCTCTTATCAAGACGCTGTCATTGTCCCATTTGGCCATGAAACTGACGTCCAAAATTCTTCTACTGGGTTATGAAGTTAGAACAACCAAGTACAAAGGTTTAGTTGTGGATTCAAAGTTATCTGCAATAATGAATTCTCTTGTTTAATCAGTACATGAAGCATTGACTCTGCTAATTCTTATTTATTTTAGAAAGAATTTATTTATAGATTAATAGAGGAGGAGAAAAGAGCCCGATCCTGAGAGGGCTAATTTAATTAATAATAATATTAATAGTAATCATAGTAATAATTACAATAAATCACTCGAGTAAATAAAGCTTTGTAAATTTGTCATTCAAAGTATTGTTTTTAAACAATTTTGTTTAATTGTTTGGTTTGTTTTTCATAAATTTTATAATTGAAAAAAAACTGTAGAAAACGATAATGGCTAAAAGCCATGCCTAGAGTGTACGAGTAGTGTTGGTTGATATTTCAACAAGAAGAAACAAATTTGGAATATGGCATATGCAGTAATTTTACATTGATTCTGGGGTATGTTGCATGTCGGAAGGTCGGCAGGATCTACATCTTCTTCTTCTTCATCATCATCATTTCATGGATTAGACAGGGCTGCCCGTTCCGGAAACCATCTTCTTCTTGGACGACGGATACTTCTCAGTTGGCTGGTTTGTAGTTCCTTGCCAGCCGAGGAATTCGGCTTCTGCTCATTCGCTCCAGATGACTGCGCCAGTTCGTTTTAGTGTCACTGATCTTATTCTCAAGACTAAATATCAGTAACTCTACGTATTTCTTCATTCCTAATTTTGTCATCTAGAGTCATTTCTGCGGCTCTTACTATATTTCTCTTTTTGAAAGGGTCCACGTTTCGCTTTCATATAACAATACTGATACTGCCATCATCTTATAAAAAGTAAATCTGGTTTCTTTCCTTGTTTTATGTTTCAGGGTTCTATGAATTGTGCCACAAATATGTTTAAACCTGTTTAATTTGTTTGAGACATCGTCGTTCAATACAAAAGATACTTCACATCCCAGTAATTAAAACTAGAAACTTGCTCTACAGTCTTCCCATTAAATACTATTTTTGATCTGACAGGATATTTTCCATAAAAATTCATCACTGTAGTTTTATTAGTAGATATTTTAAGGTTGTAATCTTCAAATATATTTTGCAATATATACATTTCTCTTTGTAGCATGTCTGTAGATTGCTGAAACATGACCACATTACCTGCATATGCAATAAGATTGAGTTTCATTTGGGCAGGGTCTAGTTGAAATCCCGAATTAAAAATGTCTCTACATTTGTGACAAATGTCGTCAAAATATAAAATAAACAATGTTGGGGAAATATAACATCCCTGTCTAACACTTCTATTTGTTTTAACTTCTTCCGTCAACCTATTGCCGGTATCAACAACTGTCGTGCCTTGGTACAGATATTTGGTGGCATTAATAAGATGGAAAAGTGAACCTCTTCTAATAAGTATGCTCTATAACTGTTTACGCTGTCGAAAGCTTTTTCAAAATCAATAAATTTCATCTGAGTTTCCAATCTAAATTCACGTCTTTTTTCTATGATCTGTTTGGTGGTAAATATGGCACCTATCGTGCCGCGACCCTTTCTAAATCCCATTTGAACTTCACCTATTAATCAGTCAGCAATTATTTTCAGTATTTGATTACGTATTCTTACATATATCTTATTTGCTCTATCCAACAAGCTAATACCTCTATAATTCTCACACTTTTCTCTGTTACCCTTCTTCAATTATAAGATTACTTTCGACTTTAACCAGATTTGTAGTATTTTACCTTGGATCTACATGTTACTTGAAATACGGTAACAAAAGGAAAATTTTGCAGAATGAAAATTGTTATATGAGACATCAAAACGCATTCATGAAAAACGGTATAAAGCGGGCTTAATCAGATGGTGTCTTTATGCTCCTGAAAAGGTCCGCTCTGTATTCAGGACACACAATTTTAATTAGTTGAACATCTCGTGACTCCTAGATGCGATGCTTTCATAAACTCATGACTTCTAGAAAAAAGCTAATACTAAGTTGCTGTAGTTTTTCTTCATATACTCTATCTTCTTTTTGGATTTTCCGTTGGTTACGTTCTCGTATTTAATTGTTGTTGTTGTTGTTAACTTTTTGCAATTTCAAACTGGTGAAAGATTCATAAAATAAAACGATCTTTGTATCACAAAACAAAGAAAAAGATGTCGGCGTACTCGTCAATATACCAAAATTATATTACGAACACTACATACAAAATAGTAAAGAATGAGAATCATTATCATTATACAGGATAATAGACAATGAAATGACCGAGAGAGGAGGTTAAGGGTGTGAACTGATGTCACTCCAGTGCCTCTGACCGGGAGGTCCTAGGTTTAGGTCACGAAAGTGGCAGGATTTTCGACATTAGTTTGTCAGGTAGGTCGAGTTCGGGCGCTGTCTGTAGGAGAATCCTAGGGATTGTGGGAATTCTGATTGGGTGTTGTTGACGTTCTTATAAGAAGAAATAAAAGAGGTCATCTTCGTCAACATACTGGCTTTATTAAGATAGCCGGCTTTCGACGGCTTTGCCGTCATCGTCAGTCTAAGAGATACAGAAAGATATAACAAAATTATAAATAAATACACAATAAGATAGAAAATTAAATTACAATTAATGGATACATCAAAATTAACATAAAAAACAAAAGGATAATCGATATACGATTGCAAAAGATAAGGAACATATAGCAGATAAAATTGCAAAAATGAATTGCGACGGGAGGGGGGGGATTAATACAGATAATAGCAGTTCAAATTTCAGATTATAAATATATGTGAAGAGAACCAAAATTAATATCTATATCTATATATATATATATATATATATATATATATATATATATATATATATATATATATATATATACATACAATAAATGGGGGATAGTAATAATAATTAATATCAAATGTTATTACAAATATGGGGGGGGGAAATTGAATAATAAGTTGAGCCGCTTTGCTTACCTCGCTGCTTTCGGCAAAAGTCGGTCGACTGTGCCCAGAGGAAACGTGACACGGGGTTTTTATTGCTTTCGGGAGATCCGGCGAGGGGTCGGAGGAGGTCTGTTTAGTGTTTTCTTAGGAGGCGGGGGAGTCAGTTGGTGAGGTCGGGGTGTGTAAAATTATTAGTAGAGGGGACAGAGGGAAATTAGTTTGTTCATTGAGAAGGGCCTCAGATTTCTGCTTGGCTTGAAATATGTGCAAGATTTCTAAAGCGCTTCTGTTCCAGAATTTATTTTCTATTTCAAGAATTTTAATGTCTGAATCTGGGCGGAAAGTGTGGCCTGCGTTAATAAGATGCGTAGCAAAGTGCGATTTGTTTGTATTGTGTTTCCATGCATGTAAATGTTCTTTAACTCTGGCATTGAAGCTTCTACCTGTTTGGCCGATGTATTTAGCCTCGCAATTGTGGCAGTGGAGTTCATAAACTCCTGATTTTGCCATGAGTGGGGTGGTGTTGTGAGGTGAGAGTAGGTGTTTGAGGGATTTGTGTGTGGTAAAGGAAACGTGAAAATTGTATTTGTGAAGAATATGGGCTACCTTCTGCGATATTTTTCCAAAGAACGGAATAGAAATAAATTTTGATGGTTTCTGGGTGAATGGAGTGAGGCTTGTATACGTTTTGAGTTTTTTCTTATTTAATTTGCGGCGTAGTATGTTGTCAACGAGAGTGGTACTGTATCCATTGGCGGTAGCTATGTATTTAATGGTGCGTGTTTCTTTTTGAAAATTGTCTTGTGGTAAGGGAAGGCTGACAAGTCTGTGAATCATGGCATGGAAAGCTGCGTGTTTGTGGGCAGATGGATGTTGGGATGTGTTGTGGATGACAGTGTCTGTGTGTGTGGGTTTTCTAAAAACATTGAAGATGTGTTTATTATCCAACCTAGAGATGGTTAGGTCTAAGAAATTAATTGATTGGTTTTCATTTTCTAGTTCTTTAGTGAAATTTATGGATGGGTGTCTGGAGTTAAGGAACTCGACAAAGATGTCGAGTTGTCTTGTTGTACCTGTCCATAGAGCTAAGATGTCATCGACGTAGCGGTACCAGTACGTTAAATTTTGAAGAAGGGGATGTTGTGTTTCAAACAAGAGTGTTTCAAAATTGTCCATGAACATGTCTGCAAGAAGTGGTGACAGTGGTGATCCCATCGGAAGACCAGAATTTTGTTTGTAGAAAGAGTTATTAAACATAAAGTAGTTAGTGTCCATGCAGAGTGAGATCAGATTATACATTTCTGTTCGTATTGGTACGGGGCATGTAGCTTTGTCCAGGATATTTTGTAAAATTAATTTACAATCTTGAGTCGGGGTGCTAGGGAATAAATTTGTAACGTCAAAGGATATCAGTTTGGCATTGGCCGGTATGTATATGTCTTGAAGTTTGGTCACAAGTTCCAAACTGTTCTTGATTGTATGGACGGGTTTAAAACGTACGTGTTCATGAAAGAGGTTGTTGAGTCTGTGAGCGAGTCTGTGGGTAATAGTGTTGGTGTAGGAAACAACAGGCCTAATAGGTATGTTTTCTTTGTGGATTTTAGGGAGGCCGTAGAGGCGAGGGGGGCGGGATTAGAGGGAATAAAATATCTGGATTTAGTGAATAGGGCGGGGGAGTCCTTGAGTTCTGTTCTCAGCTTAACAAGAAGTTTACTCGTAGGGTCCTTAGGAATTTGTTCAATGTTCTCATTTACATGCAACATTTACATGCATGGAAACACAATACAAACAAATCGCACTTTGCTACACATCTTATTAACGCAGGCCACTTTTCCGCCCAGATTCAGACATTAAAATTCTTGAAATAGAAAATAATTCTGGAACAGAAGCCTTTAGAAATTTTCACATATTTCAAGCCAGCAGAAATCTGAGGCCCTTCTCAATGAACAAACTAATTTCCCTTGTCCCCTCTACTAATAATTTTACACACCCCGACCTCACCAACTGACTCCCCGCCTCCTAAGAAAACACTAAACAGACCTCCTCCGACCCCTCGCCGGATCTCCCGAAAGCAATAAAAACCCCGTGTCACGTTTCCTCTGGGCACAGTCGACCGACTTTTGCCGAAAGCAGCGAGGTAAGCAAAGCGGCTCAACTTATTATTCAATTTCCCCCCCCCATATTTGTAATAACATTTGATATTAATTATTATTACTATCCCCCATTTATTGTATATATATATATATATATATATATATATATATATATATATATATAGATATTAATTTTGGTTCTCTTCACATATATTTATAATCTGAAATTTGAACTGCTATTATCTGTATTAATCCCCCCCTCCCGTCGCAATTCATTTTTGCAATTTTATCTGCTATATGTTCCTTATCTTTTGCAATCGTATATCGATTATCCTTTTGTTTTTTATGTTAATTTTGATGTATCCATTAATTGTAATTTAATTTTCTATCTTATTGTGTATTTATTTATAATTTTGTTATATCTTTCTGTATCTTATAGACTGACGATGACGGCAAAGCCGTCGAAAGCCGGCTATCTTAATAAAGCCAGTATGTTGACGAAGATGACCTCTTTTATTTCTTCTTAGAATCCTAGGGGCCGGCTGCTCTGATCGGTAGTTTTCGTGGTTTCTCTGATCAACATCTGGCGAATGCCGGAGCAGTACCCTAACAAACGGGTCATGGACCGCGCGCAATCTTTTCTTCCTCTTCCTTGTACTATCCCCACCCCTTACTTACATACTTGCCTAACATGCACTACATTACCACACATGCCGGGTGACCGGTCGGGAGCTTAGAGATTGTCCCGGCTGGGACGGTGCGCTGCTGGTAAGTGATACCCACTAGCCGACGATAGGGCAGCGCTGGATCTCGCCATCCAGCTGGGGGAAATCAATGCGACTTCCTAAAAAAAGCTGAACCACACTTGCGGACCTTAGCTGTTGATGTGCCCATAATCACTAACAATCAATCAGCAATGATATGATTGGCAAAATGCCCATGAAAACAGTCACGTAGCAACAATATGTATTATCTGGGTGGGTAAAATCATCTCTGGGCTTCATCAATGAAAGCATATTTCAGCTTCACGAATACTGATAATGAGACGAATCAATTCTCATAACTGGAGATTTGACGAACGCCTTGGGTATATTGGTTTCTTCCAGGGTGTTTGTAAAATTGTGAAATTGAGTTTTTCTGTCCGGAATATTCAGAAACATATTTGGGAAATGACTTTCCTTCGATGATTGTAGAAATCATTTGTTCTGAAATACAATGAATCTCAGGATGGGTCAATGATGAAAATGTAACAAGAAAAATATGTAATATGCAATATTTTGAAAACTAACGAAAATAGTAATGTAGATGCTGTAACTTCAGGAGCAAACACCACCAACAAGCTAAATAAGTGTATCACAATGTAATTTCATCACAATAAATTTTCACATTACAAACCAAGATATTCGTGGTTTCGTATCTGTGATATCAAGCGTATTTTGCGTATCCTCGTTCATTGGTTTCGTTTTTTATTTTATCACTTCTGAAGTACATTGCTCCCTTTAAGAAATCAAAAGCGCCTGAAATTGACAACATAAATGCAGAACTTGTACAAAAAGGAGGAGCACTACTACAGAAAATAGTATTTGAATTAATAAAGAATAGATGTAATAAAGAGCAGATGCTAAATGACTTGAAAACAGCAATTGTGTGCCTAATATACAAGAAAGGAGAGACGTTAGAATGTAGTAATTACAGAGGAAACTCAATACTTAATATTACATATAAAATTCCTCTAGCAGTTGAGAATAATAAATTGACAGGATATGTAGAATGTTTAATAGGAGTATATCAAAATGGGAATTTCCGCCAAATATTTAAAAAGTGCTATGAACACAACATAGAACTGCACATATTATTTATAGATTTGAAACAATCTTTTGATAGTATTAATCGCGCTAGATTAATGGAAAGATCGGAGGAAGTAAGTATCCTAAATAAGAAAATTAAATTAATTGGGACGACTTTACAGCACACAACTGGTAGATTTAAAATTGAAAACTACCAGATTCACTTGAAATCCATTCAGGAGTTAGACAAAGTGATCCACTATCAGCAAATCTGTTCAACTTAACATTGGAAATGGTAATTAAAAAATTAGGTATAAGAGTACATATAAATTTCAAGCTTTTATCTCAGCTCAGTGTCTATGCAGATGATTTGGTTATAGTAGGAAGAACCAAGAAAGCTACTATTGAACTGGTTACTGCACTAGAAAAGGAGCCCGAAAAAATGGGACTCTTAAACGAGCAAAAAACGAAGTACGTGTACTTTACCTGAAACCCACGGCTCTCTATAAAATAAATACAAATAAATAACTACCAATTCCAAAAAGTCGGACATTTTAATTATTTACGATCTATCTTAAATGAAAAAAGTATCCAATCTGAAATCCACGAGAGAATAAGAAAAAGGGAGAAGGCAATCTAAAACTGCTAAAATCAAACTATTAACATGAAATCTAAAAATTCGAATTAAACAGACCTTAATACACCACATTGTTACAT
Source organism: Teleogryllus occipitalis (assembly GCA_011170035.1). Lineage (NCBI taxonomy): Eukaryota > Metazoa > Arthropoda > Insecta > Orthoptera > Gryllidae > Teleogryllus > Teleogryllus occipitalis. The sequence goes on from BLKR01000380.1 coordinate 382,264, forward strand.
ATATAGCAGACGTGTGGTCATTAAGCGCCAAAGACATAAACTATCTAAGAATATTTGAGAGGCAGATAATACGTAAAATATATGCGCCAATAAAAGTTATTGTTGATGTATGGAGGATAAGAACAAACCGTGAAATAGGGAACTTAATAAAAAGTGAGGAAATCATCATGTTTATTAAAGCTCAAAGAATTAAATAGATGGGTCATTTTCAAATAATTCAGATAAATACTCCCAAATAAGGTAATGGAACGGGTGGCAAAAGGTGGAAGAAAGAGAAAAAGAGCAAGATCTCTGTGGATGCTTGACGTGTGCCGAGATTTAAGGGAGTTGGGCGAAAAAGAGTGAAGAGTGACTGAAGAGGGTAGGAAAAGATGGAAAGACTTAATTGACAAAGCCGGGGCCCACAAAGGGTTGTAGAGATAATGGAAGAAGAAGTACATTGCTGAAAGTGAGACCAATATTGATAACCATGATCAAAAGTACGATATCAAGTGCACAAATTGCAACCTTACAATACCCACACACACTACATCTAATTATTTTCCCCAGATCTACGTCAACAGAATTACCGAGGATAAGAAATATTAGAAAGTATGTATGAAGAACGGTAACGGAATGAAATACTATAGCGCTAGTTTTGAATATATTGGACGTAAACCGGGAAACACGTTAACATTTGTTACATACCTATTGTAGTTCCTAGAAATGTATTGAATTATCGGAATATATCTCCCAGTCACCCTGTGGTGTATAGAGAATTTGCCGTCTGCAAAGTAGCCTGCAACACGAGCTGAAATAACTTTGATTTCCGGAATGTAAGTCATCCATTTCCCGAGAAAGGTGAATAAACAATCGATAAATGTCTCGGAGTACTATTGTGAAACGGAATGGGCAAGAAAAAAAAAGTTCGTTTACCGAGTAACTAATTTCAATGGTCGTTTTGCCGTGTAGATGAATGGAATATTCAATACCACCCTCCGCGGGAACACGATGAGCGAACACACTGTCCAGACCTCAAAAAGGCACGCAAGTAGCATAAATCAGAGAACCCAATTGCTGGTTCCCTGAATCTACGTCACCACTGCCCCCGAGAATGGGAAATAAAACAATAGAATCACATCGGGCAATGAGAGAAATGCTAACTGGTGGCGCTATTGTGAAATTAATAATCGAGGATGAAACCGAAAATCCCCGTGAACATATGCCACGTCCTTGTGTCGTCCACCCCAAATTCCGCACGCAATAACCGGCGCTTTAATCGCAGCGCCCGGAGGGGCAAAGCGAACGTCGCCCCTTCCCCCAGAGCAAAGCGCGCGTGCCAGTGTGCGCGAAATACCGTCTCTCCTGCCCGCCGCCAACCGCGCCACCTCCGCGCGGCATCCGTTCCTGGTCAGCTGCTGCCTGCGCTCTGCTCTACGCTGCTCTGCTCTGGCGCGGTGAGTTCTCCCAGAAGCCGACGTCCACATCGCCGCCACCGCCACCGCCGCCACCGCCCGCATCACCTTTGTGGGCCGCACGTGCCTCGTGTGGAAAAGGCCTCACACACGCACACGCACGCACGCGCGTACACGCCCACGCACTGCGAATATTGACTCGTCCCGGAAAAGCAGGTAGTGTGGGCTCCCCGACGAAACCCTTCCCACGAAATCGTGGGAAGCGAATTAACCAGTGAATGCACCGACTGTGCATTTCACTTTTGTTGAGACATGAGACATGAGGTATTCCTAGCACGGAATTGTTCACGACTTCGATGATTCTAATCTCCTCTAAAAGTCTCATTGAGATTTCTGATTTCTATGGTTAGGAAGGGGCACGGATTAGGTTAAATGAATAATGATTAGCGTACGTTGTAGGAGTAGCTCGGAAGAGATCTGCTATTTCGTGTAGAAATTTGAAGTATCACTTTTGTGTAGTCCTTCACCTTATTTCTAATCGCATTACAAACAATTTTTGAATCGTCAGTAGATCGTCCTCGCAGATCTGTAAACAATCGATAGATCGCGTGAATTTTTTTGCCGCACAAAAAGAAGCATGAATCGTCAAAATATTTTGGGCAAGACATTGAATCCACCTCATGCTCACTAGACTTTTGCATTAGCAGATAACAAGAACATCCTTGAATTAAAGAAACAAAGACAATCACTGTTTGAGAAGTAATTTTTGCAGTAGCACCGCATAAAAGCGTTAGATATTTGTAAAGGTATGTCAAAAACGTTGGGTACAAAATCTAACTAAAAGCTATAGTATGGAGAAATTGAATTGCTCTTTGTTCACACGTACGCAATAGTACTAAGGCAAGACAATACGTAAGTATATATACTGAATGTTTATAATAGATTAAAACAGCAGTATAAAATTTACAATGAGACTCATCATAGGCTCCAGGATTGTCAATGCACTTGGGCCATCAAAGTAGCTTTCCGATACCTTCAGAAAAAACGATTTTCGATTGAGCAGCAAGTCATCCACGCACGGATTCCTCGCCTATAGGTCAAAGTCAAACCTCCGGCCTCGTAAAGCAGCTTTATGTACACCAACCAGATAGAAATTAGACACAACAAGATCGGAACTGTGTCCAGGATGCTCTGACACCTCAGAATCCAAGTTTTGAAGAAATTTGGCGACAAACATCGATGCGCGTTGTCTTGCAACAAAAATGTCTTTCGACGATCCATTTCGGCGATCTAATATGCGGAATATGACTAATGTGTTACTTGTGAACAAAGTTCACTAACGTGACTAACGTAACGATTTACGACTGCATCAGTATTCACTCCTCGGATATTCAGAACCAGGGATCGGACATGCTCAATCGTGGGACCAGTTGTGGCCGTCTTTTTGTTTTCTCATTCTACATGCTGCATACATTCTGTTTTACTGTTTTTGAATGGTTCAATCTGGAAAATACTTACCCAAGGAAACGCACTGCATCCACATTGTGCTGAAAGTCTTCTAAAGATTTCAGCTTTAAGTACTCATTCACATAACAAACTAGAGGTGCTACAGAATGGCACAGACTTTATCGTAGTTAGGTTTTCTTATTTCATTGGTGCGGACTAGCTTTACGGTCTTGCTTCATCATCTTGCCAGCTACCATCTATCGCCACCCATAATACATTTTTTTGGCATTTCTCAACTTTTCGGTTTCCAAATAGTAGAACCGAAATATTATTTTAAGAATATTAAAGAAGGCTAAAACCTTGTCCTAAATAGCAATTTTCATAACAAAATTTGGAACCGTCTTTAAGAAAATGACGTTAAGCGTTATTGAGTATTCGAAAAACTTAATTGGAAGTCATTTGAAGAACTTCCACTCACAAATTTAATAATGTATACAAATCCATTGAAATGTGCATATTAACGGCGTGAGAGATATTGAAAAAAAAATACATTTGTGTAATTTTTGAAAAAACAAAAGAATACATCAAAATGAACCTTACGTCATTTTAAACAGTGCTATTACCATAATTCGTCGGGAAAGTTTGAAGAAAAAATTTGAAGACATTTTTGAGAAAATGGCGTTTAGGCGTTTCTGAAAATGCGGGATTTTGAGCTCATTTTCAAGGAAACTGTTGTGTTTTTGAGAAGCTTAACTTGACATTATTTAAAGCATAATTTACTCATAAATATAATATTGTGAAGAAATCGCCTCTAAAGTATTACCGACGTGAGAGACAAGTAAAAAATTTTGTAATTAAAAAAACAACAACAAAGAATAGATCAATATGGCATTTATGTCATCGTAAAGGGTTTGATTAGCACTAACCGTACCAAAAATTTAAAGAAAAATTTAGAGTCTATTTCGAAAAAATTTTGTTTTTGTAATTTTTTAGAATTGCAAATATTGCACGTACTATTGCACGAAAACTACTAAAAAATTTACAAGAAAATCTACATTAATTTAATGAAAGAACTATTTATGAACAACATATTTCATTTTAAGGAAAAGTATCTTCAATTTGGTAGTTATAAGAAATTATCAAAAAAATGCATACTTTTACACTTTCCAAAAATTCAGAGTTAATCCTGAAAATCGGATCTATCCCACCATTATAAGTGTATTTAATTCTATTCTTACAAGAATTTTAAAGAAAACATTTGAGACGTTTTTGAGAAAATTTTGAAAACATTCTTAGAGCTTCATATAAAGTCGATCCAAAAATTCAGGAATGTGATTCAAAATCGCAGAACTTCAGCTCACGCTAAAAAAAACAGGGGTTTCTTCAATTTGGAAAAAATCATACGCACGGTTGAGGCGCAAGGTTTTGTTCACATACACCAGATGGACGGACAGACGGACGTTTTGCTTTCAATTGGTTTTTCGCCATCAAGGACCCACAAAACAGGGATTCTGGCTACACCATGTGTTGGAAGACTTTTTTTCTTAATTTAGCAACTGGATTTGTCTACTTTTTCAATATCATTGCCCGGCAATTAATTTTTTTCTGCCGGAAATCTGCCGTTTTTTCGCTTTACATGCTTTACTTTATTCTACGTATATACACGTATACGAGAAAGTAAAGTGGATTTCAAAACCCTGTTCTTTTCGTGTCCAAAAGGTGAGTGGTGGAATCACGTTTACGTCGCAAGAACTCTAGAGACGTTTAGCAAGAATGCGCTTACCTATACGGATACTAATTTACTCTCGTTTGTCCTGAAACGATGATGGTCTGATGCTGTTAATTCACGGTTAAAAATTTCGCTCGTTACATTGAGTTCATGCTGTACTTTTTCTACGACTACTGATAACCATTAGATATTAAGCCTTCACATTGAGCCGCTACAGGTCAGCTGAGATGCAGGATTCACTCAACGCCACCTAGCGGACTGCACGTGCCTCGGTGTCATTGTTGATCTTGGTCCAGCACATATTGATTGCAAACAAGCACTACACGAATCAGATAAGTATCTAAGGATTCTATAAAAACCTCAGTGTTAATGTCAGTATGTATGTTTAGATGGTAAGTGCTAGTGCGAGTAAATATTGTAAATAAGTAAAGGTTACTATAAGTTATTGTAAGTATGTAATTGTTAGTATGTACCTAAAGTTTTCATACCTAATTTATTTTATTAATAATTGTTATGTACAACGACGGTCGAGAATGGTTTCCAAGATTCGAGATACTTTCAAAGCTTGTATTACGTGTGCATATATGGATTCTTTTTGACACTCCACTTCAACTGTTATTCAAAATAAATTAAGTAAAGTGCAGTTGGTTCTTTTAATGCTTTACATATTGTAAACAAGTCTCTCACGATTTCTCAACGAATAAACGGAGCAATTTTTCATTCGATATTTGTTAACTTCACTCCATTTATTGAGTTTAGTAATAGGGTTTCGCGAGAAAAGATGTGTAAGTAATAATATTAATCTAACTCCAACAAATAAGTGATGGCGCCCATTTCCTTAAGGTGCACGATCGTGAGCATAAATTAGTAATGTCTTGGTAGTGGGATGCGATACAACACGAACTAAATTCTGTGTCCTCTGAATGATAAGATAAAGAAAAAGGTCACAAATTCGAATTGGGCGATTAATTAAGGAACACCAAACATTCATCATTTTCTAATAGTTAATTTCTTCAATTAGACAGAGATATAGCAAATGTCTCTGGGACACTTATTTTTGCTCAACGGTGTTTTCGAAGTGTTTCAGAGAATAGACAAATTTAAATTAAACTTCTTTAAGCATTTCTTGCTTGCACGAACACAAACAGAACATTGTAACAAAGAACTTGTAAAATGGTTGCACAGAGCTCAGAAAGAAATAAATACAGTTAATCGAAGCTCAGAAAGAGAGAAACACAGTTAAATACGATCATCCCAACTAGAAGAAATGATATAAAATTGTACTAGTGGAGTAGCAATGTGGTTTCTAATACGAGATGACTACACATAATTTTTGAAATACGAAAATACGGAAAATACTTCTATTTATCATAAAATGACCATTCAATTACCGTCTTTACCATTAGAACTTTTTTTTCCATAAAATTTAACAAACAATCTGGGAAACGTCGTATCTCGTATACCGTGTTCATTTCGCAAATAAACGCAGAAAATTTCTTTGTTGTACGAGTGCCATGATGCTGCAATGATGGGAGTATCTGTTTCCTGCAAATACGCATGCGTAGTGCACGGACTGAGTCACTGTGAGTCGAGGTTTCGCTTCCCTGAGCCCAGCGACTGCTCAGGGCAGAGCCGCGGTGGGTGAAGTGGGCGACCCCTGGCGCTTTGATGTGCACGCGCTCTCGATCGCCCTGCGACTTCCACCCACCGCCTACCGCCAACCTCCCACTGCCCATGCATACACCTTCCCACATCGTCTACGGCTCACCCCTTCAGCTGATCTGTAGCACGGGACGGGGCCGGGAGCAGTGAGCAATGAGCGATATGTCGTGAGTTGTCAGCAATGTGCGGTGAGTGGTAAGTGATGAGTGGGGAGTGGGGAGTGGTGAGAGTTGAGTGGTGAACGATGTACGATGATAGGCGTGTAGTGAACGGTGGGCGTTGTGTCCAAAGATGAGCGGTTGTGAGTCTGTTAGGTGGGAAAAGCAACGGTAATGGAGGTGACGGATGAGGTTACTCATTTATAATCAGAGAAGAGGACGTAGGAGAGTCAGATGAGAAAAATGTACAAAAAACAGGATGCAGATTTATTTCGTAGGCCTTTTTCCAGCGATCAGTCGGTTACCCTTTACGTCCCATGGAACGCATACACTAGACATCAACGCACACGCCGACTCCACTGATCTGTGGTCAGCAAAAGGTGAGACCCTCCGCGACAGCACGTACATGAGAGACAAGGGACATCATGTCCAATGCGCGACTCGAACCCACGACCATTCGAACCGAACCGTGACCCTTCGGTGCACGTTCTTAACCACTTTGGGCATTCAGGTCGGTAGATATAAACAGAATAAAATAATAAAAAACAACAAAATGAAAAAAAGTTGATTTGGAAACAAAAACGACAAGGGGACGAAGAAAATTGATATGACACATCACAGATAGTATAGCTTACACCTTAAACACACTATTTGTAAGTTGTTGATAATTGTGATATTCATAATTTGACATCCATAAGGGGCTTCGGCCTTGATCACCCTTATCTGGGCAGGTGGAGACAGTGGGCCCCTGCATTGCTTACGATAAGGTGGATCAATATGGGGTGAATGAAACTGTGAGAATGGAATGCTGATCCACCGGAATATACAGTGGTTTGCGAAGGCAACCACACGCCCTCCAGATGCTCCACATGCTCTCTGCGGCACTTACACCCGCGCCCGTCGACTTCGCATTGTTGAATGCTGCCCCACCTGTTTGTCCGCCCCGCCCCGTCCCGCTACGCCCGCGTCGCCCCGCTCACCGAGATGTGAGGCATTTGAAAACGGGTGGATTTGCGAATTGGGCAGCGGAGCGTGTCGAGAGCGAAGAGTGAACTCATTGATCCTGAGAAGGCTCCAGGCAGCGCAGGGCTCGAGGGATTTTGCCGGAGTGGGGACGGCTGCGCGGCGCGGCGTGATGACAATGTCGTTCTGACTACTGCCGCCGCCGCGAGGGTGGAAGAGAAGCGCACGGGAGGGGAGGCTGAGTGGAGCAAGGGAAAGACAGCGTTGCCAGGTGCACTAAAGCCTTCAGCCCATCCAGCAAAACCATGAGTAAAACGATAGGAAAAAAGCTCTCAATTCAAATAATTTTCTTTTAATATAATATTACGTGCTTACATTCACACACCACACACACAAACTCTCTCTCTCTCTCTCTCTCTCTCTCTCTCTCTCTCTCTCTCTCTGATACATATATATATATATATATATATATATATATATATATATATATATATATATATATGTTGGTTTGTGTATGCTTCAAAAACTGCCCTGAGACACCGCTTCCTGTCTGACTGCGCGAGATATTTCCTTTCTCATCCTTCTTTTGTCATCTTTTCTTACATACATACATAAACTTTCAGGCACTACACTACCACACTCACAAGATACCAGTTGGGAACTCAGAGTTTTTTTGCGACTGAAATGGTGTCCCATTGGTTGAGAACCTGGGCGGAGAAACCTTGCAAACCGATGTTTAGGTCGGCGACGGAACTCACGTTCTAGTCGGAGAGGAACACCACCACTCCCCTGCATATAGCATGCACTGCATATAACATGCTACGGAACTAATGACCGTAGCTGTTAGCGATGCCGGTAACAAATTGGTCAATCGATCAATCAATGAAACAAATACAGAACTCCCCATGTTCTACCAAATACGAAGGAAACTCTCAATTTTTTGGAAGGGAGGGGAGTTTGACCTGGGAACACTACCCAATCGGCGCAGAGTTCCGCTTTACTGAGGAGAAATCGAAAGTGTGGAACATCCACCGCCACGAAAATCGCCCCGTTCCCGTCCCCGCTCCGGCCCATGCCCTAGCCCGTGCCACTGTCCCTGCCCTTGCCCTCGGCCCCGCCCCTGCTCCCGTCCCCGCCCCCTCCCCCGCCCCCGCCCTCGCCCCTTCATCTGTCCCCACCACTACCTCCGCCCTCGCCCCTGCCCTCACCCCTGCCTCCGCCACTGCCTCCACACCAGCCCACTCTCCCTCCCATTCCCCTCCCGCACCCCCTCCCACGCCCCCGCCTGCGCCCCGCCTGCGCTCCTGTCCCCGCCCACGCCCACGTCCCGGCATTCGTCCCTGCCATCTCATCTGCCTCCGCCCCAGCCTCAGCCCCAATCTCTGCACCCACCCACGCCATTGCTCTCACCCAAGTCTCTTCCCTAGCCCCCGCTTTCTCTTCCGACTGTGCCTCAACCCCTGCCCTCGGCCCACGCCGGCGCTGGTGACCCGATTCTCGCACGCTATTCACTCCTGGAGTTTTAAACCGAATGTGGCGTCCGGGGAGCGGAGAAGCTTTGAAAGCCCTGTAAGAGCGGGTGATGGACAAGCCACTAATGTGACAGAGTCGCCGGCGTTCCCTTACCGCCTAGCGAGCAATGCTTGAAACGCGATGTGCATGGAAAGCGCGATCGAGTGAACAAATTTCTGAAAGTTTCTCTTCTTTACATTTGGTGAAAAGGTGGCTCAATTTCAAAACGGTAAAATGAGAGTAAAGCGGACCGCTCTAATTTGTTTTTCAATGTAGACCATTTATTTCGTTGTTCTTGATAAGATAAACAATTATTATTTTATTAATGTTTTCTATAGTGAAATAAAAATATCCAACTTTCTGCTTTAAATTTCATTGTTAATATAGGGTATTGTGTGTACGTACTCTGTATTTCGTATCTAAATCTGACCACGATTCATACGATTTGCATGTCTACTCCTGAAAATACAAGAGCATTTTAAGGAACGGCATGGCAAAGGCACAAACGCTGAAAATATATTACTATATCTTAATCGCTAATAACAGAAACAAAGCAGTGGAAATTTTAAAGAAAATACATTGTGTAGAAACATTGAAGATAATGTTATCCTGAAAGTATGAAAGAGGAGGGAACGATCAGTCATCAGTCTCTTCAACCAACTCTTGGAGAATTGCGATTGATCTCTGGAAGGATCTGAATTCACGAAATTGAACATTATCAGACGTTACCCCAGAAAATATTTAATGACAAGTTTATTTTGAACAATTCTACAAACAAAATTCTTGGAATAATCAGTAGACTAAAAATAAATATTTGGCTGGTTTTGATCAATTTCCATTAATTCACATTTCAATACTTAGTGACGCTTTGTGATATTTACAGATTTTTTTTAAAAAAAAAAGAAAAGCCACACTTCAACAAAAACAATTAATTCAAAATTAATTGGGAATTTTCTCTTTTCTCAGTATTTTCAAGAATATTACTGAAATTCTCCACTCAACACTACACCCACTCTACGAGTGAAAATTGTTTTTCAGAAAGATCTAATGGTTTCGGGGGAACGGCATGAAAGGCATGAGTCATAAAATAATTTCTCGGAAACACGTCTTTTAGTATCCAGACATTTAGAATACAGGACAATGTTCGAATAATAAGCAAATGCCATCCCCGAGATATCAACAAATGCATGTTTATTTACGAATACCCTATTTTAAATAATAAGTCGTTATCGATGATGATTCGTACAGGATTTAGCTCAAAGTTACACTTTTAATATCTCAAAATTTCCGTAGTCTAAAATCAGATTTGTTTTCGAAATTTTTCAAAGCTCAAGTTAATTCATTTTTTGAAAAAAAAACTTAATTTCAAGACAGGTTATTTCATAATTATTACGGTGATTATAACGTAACACCAATAAAGGCAGAGAATAAACAACAAACTGAATAGAGTACGGAGCAACACAAAATACAAGAAACTGGTGGAATGGCACAAGTGGAACTACATTTAGAACAAAGATCTTGAAAGCAGACAGAGACAAATTATATCAAAAGAATGATAAGTACAGAAAAAAGAAGACTCATGAGCAAACGTCTTGTCAAACTGAAGGGTTGTAACGATCTAGAGTATATCCCATACATAATGCAAGTAACATAATGTTGCCTTCCCATTTTCCCGCAGTTACAGCCCGCTTACTGTACACGGATTGCAAGTGACGTCCCCCAGATTGCATGTGAATGGCGGCAAACTAGTGCGCGGGCCCACAAAAGCTGCAATGTTCATTCAACTTGCACTTCGCGCGGAGTCATAGTTGAGCGAAACTGCTCGCGAATTCTGCCGCGCGCGCGCTAAGCTCTTTGTGCGGTGCTCTGCACAGGGAGCAAAAGCCACCACAACCCGACACCACTTCCACCTAATGAAGCAAAAATGACACTCGAGTCACGTCTGTATTTGATTTATTCCACGGAAGAAAGTGTAAATCAGCAAATGAGGGGGCATCCTGCCACGATTTTCGATTATTTTACAATAACACGGGGAAATATGTATGTGTTAATTGTATGTGTTAAAGTATTACTGTATTTCATTGCTTTAACATCTGTAAGATGGCATCGGTTTGCACTAAACAAGAAATATTATGAACATATAGACTACAATAATTTGAAATAATTTCATATTGTAACAAAAGTTTTATTCCTATAATTGTTGTAGACTATTCTATGATACCTCTCAAAGTGTATTGTTCCAGTGAATGGAGAAGAGCATTATAATGGTGCTTCTTATACAGGATGAGTCACGTAACTTCAGCACCTCCTGCAGATTTTGAACGGTTGAAGTTATTGCAATGCAGTTTTCACGGAAACGCGTGAGGGAATTGGACTAATTGATACATATTCATGTCTATTTTATCATTTCTACTTTTAGAGATATTGAGGTAACTTTGTTCTTTTCAATTGGAACTGTACATATATTTTAGTGTATCATGACGAGGTAAAAAGACAAATCCAATGATATACATATTGTCATATGTTGGATAAGTATTTTTTGGGGTAATTTTTTGCGACTCGTATTTAACAAATATTGTAACGCTCCAAGCTCGTGCTAGCAAGGAGAGCGCTGCGCGACCTTGGTTGGTGGGCTGTTACATTTAAAATATACGTTAAACATGAGTCGCAAAAAAATCACAATTAAAAAAAATGTTTATCTAACATATGACAATATTTATATCTTTGGATTTGTCTTTTTACGCTCGTCACGATAGAATAAAACATTTGTATAGTTCCATTTGAAACACACAAAGTTACCTCAATATCTCTTAAAATGCAAGACATAAAATGGAAACGAATACATGCATCAATTAGCCCCATTCCCTCATGCACTTTCGTGAAAACTGAATTGCAATAACTTCAACAGTTCAAAAATTACAGAAGGTGCTACAGTTACGTGACTCATCCCGTATATTATAGCATTGGGAAAAGTTTTATTGGGACACTTGATGTTGGGATTCATGTCCGAGAAATCATGATTTTTGAAATGTTTGATACTCTCATAGTTCTTTCTCTTTATGTAATTAACGATTATATTTCTAAATTGAAAATATGTTAAAAGTTATAAGGTAAACAATAAAAACAACGTTATTCCTTCTAAGAGCGTCGCAGTTTGGTATTACATTAATTTTGAAGAGAAGTTGAATTACGTTTGTATTTACACTAACCCGAATGTAAATACGAATTGATTGTCTTTCAAGCAACTCTTTGCATTAATTGTGGGAATTCAGATTTGGTGTTGTTGACGTTCTTATGAGAAGAAATAAAAGAGGTCATTTACGTCAACCTATAATTTTTAACCAGATAGTCGGGTTTCGATGGCTTTGCCGTCATCATCAGTCTACAAAGTACAGAAAAATATAACAAAATTACAAGTAAAATATAAAATAAGATAGAAAATTAAATTACAATTAATAAATACATTTAAATTTTAGTTATATATATATAACTAATATATATATATATATATATATATATATATATATATATATATATATATATATATATATATATATATCAGATAAAATTGCAAAAATTGAAACAAAACGGGAGGATTAGTAGCAGTTCAAATTATAAATTATAAATATAAATAAAGAAATATACAGTCTGATATTGCAAAAGATAAAAAAATATTAATATATATATATATATATATATATATATATATATATATATATATATATATATATATATATATATATATATAAGAAATGGTGGATAGTAATAATAATAAAAATGAAATGTTATTACAAAGATGGGGAAATAATTGAATAATAAGTTGAGCCGCTTTGCTTACCTCGCTGCTTTCGGCAAAAGTCGGTCGACTGTGCCCAGAGGAAACGTGACACGGGGTTTTTATTGCTTTCCGGAGATCCGGCGAGGGGTCGGAGGAGGTCTGTTTAGTGTTCTCTTGGAAATGTCTTAGGAGGCGGGGGAGTCAGTTGGTGAGGTCGGGGTGTGTAAAATTATTAGTAGAGGGGACAGAGGGAAATTAGTTTGTTCATTGAGAAGGGCCTCAGATTTCTGCTTGGCTTGAAATATGTGAAAGATTTCTAAAGCGCTTCTGTTCCAGAATTTATTTTCTATTTCAAGAATTTTAATGTCTGAGTCTGGGTGGAAAGTGTGGCCTGCGTTTATAAGATGTGTAGCAAAGTGCGATTTGTTTGTATTGTGCTTCCATGCATGTAAATGTTCTTTAACTCTGGCATTGAAGCTTCTACCTGTTTGGCCGATGTATTTAGCCTCGCAATTGTGGCAGTGGAGTTTATAAACTCCTGATTTCGCCATGAGTGGGGTGATGTTGCGAGGTGAGAGTAGCTGTTTGAGGGATTCGTGTGTGGTAAAGGAAATGTGAAAATTGTATTTGTGAAGAATATGGGCTGTGATATTTTTTCAAAGAACGGAATAGGATAGGATGGTTTTTGATGGTTTCTGGGTGAATGAAGTGAGGCTTGTATACGTTTTCAGTTTTTTCTTATTTAATTTGCGGCATAGTATGTTGTCAACGAGAGTGGTACTGTATCCATTGGCGGTAACTATGTATTTAATGGTGCGTATTTCTTTTTGAAAATTGTCTTGTGATAAGGGAAGGCTGACAAGTCTGTGAATCATGGCATGGAAAGCTGCGTGTTTGTGGACAGATGAATGTTGGGATGTGTTGTGGATGACAGTGTCTGTATGTGTGTGGGTTTTCTAAAAACATTGAAGATGTGTTTGTTGTCTAACCTAGAGATGATTAGGTCTAATAAATTAATGAATTGATTTTCATTTTCTAGTTCTGTAATGATTTTATGGATGGGTGTCAGGAGTTAAGAAATTTGACGAATACGTCGAGTTGTCTTGTTGTACCTGTCCATAGAGCTCAGATGTCATCGACGTAGCGGTGCCAGTACGTACAATTTTGAAGAAGGGGATGTTGTGTCTCAAACAAGAGTGTTTCAAAATTGTCCATGAACATGTCTGCAAGAAGTGGTGACAGTGGTGAGCCCATCGGAAGACCAGAATTCTGTTTGTAGAAATAGTTATTAAACATAAAGTAGTTAGTGTCCATGCAGAGTGAGATCAGATTGTACAGTTCTGTTCGTATTGGTACGGGGCATGTAGCTTTGTTCAGGATAATTTGTAAAATTAATTTACAGTCTTGAATCGGGATGCTAAGGAATCAATTTGTAACGTCAAAGGATATCAGTTTAGTATTGGCCGGTATGTGTATGTCTTGAAGTTTGGTCACAAGTTCCAAAATGTTCTTGATAGTATAGACGGGTTTAAACCGTACGTGTTCATGAATACGTCATGGTAATAGTGTTCGTGTAGGAAATTACACCTACACTACACTTCCTACAATTTTTAATTTGAACTGCTACTAATCGTCCCGTTTCATTCCAATTTGTGCAATTTTATCTCATATCTGTAACTAAAATTTAAATGTATCTATTAATTGTAATTTAATTTTCTATCTTATTTTGTATTTTATTTGTAATTTTGTTATATTTTTCTGTACCTTGTAGACTGATTATGACAGCAAAGCCGTCGAAAGCCGGCTATCTGAATAAAAATAATATTTTGACGAAAATTACCTCTTCTATTTCTTCTCTTTGCATTAAAACAAATCATACCTTTTTATGAATGAGAATGGAGTGTAGTTGTAAATAATACTTTTCTCTTGATGCTCCTTCAACTCAAGCATAATAAATATGAATAGAAGGAATGAAAGCAGAAAAAATTACAAAATAAGTGTATGTTTACAGAACATGCTTGTTCTAGACTTGTAAACGTGGAAATATTTTATTGAAATCTTAGATGTGAATAATTCTACTTTAAAAACTAATTAAGTAATGAATCCTTAAAAATATGTTTGTCTAAAAGCGCGTATCATTGTTTATATTTCTTTTTTAAAGTAATGGATGAGCAACGTAAAACGCATTACACGGAAAGAGATAATTACTTAGTTCATTTTCTTCGCTTAGATGTACTTGCTTTTATACAGAGTATTTAATGTACCAACTGTCTCATTCAAATTGAAAATTTAGACACTTTTTCTTAAACGAAGATGACTAACAATACTGAATGTGTGAATTTAACTACTATAATTACATAATAACAAATTAATAGCGTTTATTTAATTATAACAAATTTTGTAGATGTTCTTAAAGATTTCGCGTGTGTTATATGAAATAAAATAATTAGTTTAATTTTGAAATAAGGGAAGTCACTGCTTCTAAAAATGGTGTTTGAATTACTCCTTTCCCACTGAGAAGGTTCAATAAATTTATGATTGTCACAATGAATATAGAGACAAGACACATTGCTTGAAGGGACATTTCTCAGGATTTTTTATGAAGTTTTAACCTCAAATTTCCTTCTTGAAAGTAAGTAGATACCTAAATATTGCATCACTCTTACTATAATACATCCAGAAGCATGAAACTAAACTATATTGAAAGAACCGAGCATGTTTGCGAGATAATTTTAATCAGGCTGTCAATTTTCATCGTGTTGTATCTATCATGGTGTTTTCAAACTCTACACTTGGAACCTTCCTTTTAATGTAATTGTTCAAGAATCATAATCTTTGTAAATCGTGCTGTACGTTCATCACAACTTGAAGTATAATTCGAGTTGATTGGTTTCTTCTGGAGAACACTTCTAGAGTCTCAGAAAAAAGATCACTGAAATCAGCTAAAAATTCGCCTCGCAAGTTATTTTAAACTTTCTCTAGTGAGGCAAGAGAGAAAATCAACTAAGATTAATGTAACTTTTCTAAAATATTTAATTCAATCGACAGCTGATTTTTGCTTTTGTCAGAGATGTCTAAAGCCTTATGAACCATCTAACAAATTCGCACTTTCTTTACACTCTCGCACAGTGCCATACACCACTGGAGGACGTGAAAAACGAGAAAGTAGCGCATTTGCTTAGAAGAAGAGATGCAGATAACATTACATGGCCGCATGAAATAACTTTATTGCCGCAGATGAGAAAACTTCATCTTACTCGTCGTTCCTTCCATTTCCTTTGAGTTGTTTATCATTTTCCTATAAGTCAATTATTTGCGCTTAAGTTATTAGTTTTAGGGAAGTCTAGAGCAGTTTTAAATTAAGAAAAAAATTAAACTGCTATTACAATATTGACAGAGAAGTGACTTGTGTGATACTCCCATGAGATGTGGAAACAAGTCATTATTAAAGCAAAGAAACTTAATGTTGCGAAATGGAAAGTACCAACAAAGGCGAAAAATGTAGTACTCCGAATAAATACAAATTCTCATTGACGTGGATAAAACAAACGACAACTTTTGCTTATTACTGCAGAGCAACAAAGCTACAGAGCAGCAATAAACAGCATTTTGCTTCTTGCTGCAAAGCATTGGCGTTTGTCATACTCAGGGGTGTTTGACAATTAATATGCGATCATCCGCGAACTACTTCAAACTCATACTACTTCCTAATTTTCCGAATAGGCGATTCCGCGGAGCAAGTAAACCGTGAACGAGGTCATTTGCAGTAACTTGGGGTGAAAACCTGGGAAGCAACTTCTGACTTCTCTCGAGCGAAGTTCGCGAAGGAGCTGTGGAGAGCGAAGAAGTGAAGTACGCGGTATCGGATTGTGGGAACATGAAACTTGCAGCGGCGTCTTCCTCTGACCGGAGCACGGTCGAGCTAACCCCTCTACTACTCCCCTCCTCTACCCGCCTCCGCTCTTACTCACAACCCCTCACCACCCCCACCTCCCCCACCACCGCCAACCTTGTTAACCTCAACATCCCGCCTTTCCCGCCTTTTCCGCCTCCCCTCGTCTCTCTCACCTCCCCCCACCCGCCTCTCTCGCCTCCCCCGCTTCCCCCCAACCGGCTCTCTCACCTCCCATGCTTCCCCCCAACAGGCTCTCTCGCCTCCCCGCATCCCCGCCTTCCTCATCTGCCTCACCTGCCACGCCCCCTCGCCTTCTCCCGCCTCTCTGGCCTCTCCCGTCACCCCACCTCCCTCGCTACCTCTCTCCCCCCTGCCTCACTCACTCCCCTCACTCGCTACCTCCCCTCTCTCGCTCCCCGCCTCTCGCCTCCTCCCCTCCATCGCTCCCTCATCTCGCATGCTCTCCCTCCTCCCATGCTCCTCCGTTCCCATCCCGAATATCTCACCTCGACCCCCTCCCCCGACTCTCTCACCTCTTCTGTATCTCCCGCCGTCCCCATTTCCTTGCTCTCGCCCTCGCCGACTTCTAATTCACCATCTCCATTAACTTCGCCCACAAACTCTCTTCCTCTCCCACCCCTGATACCTCTGTCATTTTCGTCTCCACTGCCCCTCCGCCGAAGCCATCTCCGTCGCCGCCGTCTCCACGACGGCCCTAATCCCATCCCACCCCACCCCCGCCTCGCCAGCCAGCCAGCGAGCACGCTCGCTCAGTGACGCTCGTAAAGCCCGCGACCTCTTGCTTCCTGCAGACTTCCTTTCTCCTCCCGCCCACGCGCCGTCGGCCCAGCTTTTGTCCTCGCGCGGCGCAGCGCCGACCTGCCATGTGTTCTCTCTGCTTCTCCAGGCGGCTCCTTTTTCTGCACTTCGTCTCCGCCCCTCCCAGCCTCAATACTCTCCACTATCTTCCTAAGGAAGGAATATTTCGCCGTATAATGGACTGTCGTGCAATTAACTTGGAGGAAGTGCAGAGATGCAACATCAGAAGGGTCACAGGAACACTCCAGCAGATCTTCAAGTAACTCCGGATCTTAAGTTATTTAGAAATTGCAGGTGGAAACCGGGAGCGGTGGCTCAGTGCATCAACTGATGTCACTGCAGTGCCTCTGACCGGGAGGTTCCAGGTTCGAGTTCCGACGGCGGCAGGCACTAGCTTTTCAGCTAAGTCGAATTTAGTCGCTGTCTGGAGGAGAATTCTAGCGCCCGGCTGCTCTGATCAGTAGTTTTCCGTGGTTCCACCAATTAACATCAGGCAAATGCCGGAGCAAATGCCATCCAATGGGGAAAGATCACCGCCACCTCCCGATGTAAAATATGCACTCCACCTACGGGACTAAAGACCTCCGTAGTTGACGTGCCCAGAATCACTAAAAATAAATCAATCAATCAAAGCAAGGGGAATGAAAGTTTAGGTATATAAGAAAGGATTATTAGACATTGATCACAAATTCATTCAATGAGCCTTCGTAACTACGTATTACTGTAGTACCTATATTTTCAAGATTCTCTCAAAGGTTCCTGCAGTTAGGCGTGTAGTTTGTCAGTTAAAATTAATTTAAAATGATAATCAGAAAAACGTCAATATTGTTCGTGACCAGTTGTGAATTAACTTTTCCTTAAAAATCGTACTGACCTGTGGTTTTCGTTTAACGGTGCCTTTATACCTGTGTATGCAAGACAAATTTAAAAATAAGCATTGATAATTCGTAAAAAAAATACATAAATATTGATTATTTTTGTAGGTAAGTTTATACAACATGATGGCAAAAACCTACAATTTACAAACTTGACAATTAAGAATATTAATACAATGTTAACTTTAAATTATTTTAAAATAATAATAAAATAAATAATAACAACAATAGAAACAATAATAACATTAACTCTACATTTTATAGCTTTTATATACAGATATTTTAAACAAATAAATACATGACTTTTTAACTTCACTATACTGCATTCCACTTCACAACACTTGCACTTCACTTCTCTTCTTCTCCATTGCACTACACTTCACAACACGTCACCACACTTGCAAATACTGTGTTGGTTATTATTATATTTAATATTGCAATGCATTGAACAGTAATAGTAATAAATAACTATTTTAATAAGCCTAACTTACTAAATAATTAAGTTTACAAATATCTTTCGTTAATTTACTTTTAAATATTTGAAAGAGGAAAGTATTCCAAAGCGGTCTCAGGGAACTTGTTCCAGTCCGACATTGTTCTTTTTGTACAGTGATTTCCGACATCCGTTTGTGACCTCAACTGAACTTTGTACTTATGTTCCCCTATACCCCCGAAAAATAATAGCAGGCCTTCCACAAGGTTCACCACTCTCACCCACACTATTCAACATATACACAGCTGACATACCCACTACAATACACACCCAATTAGCACAATTCGCCGACGATACCGCAATCTACAAATCCAGCCACTCACTTAAGACCATTACCGCTAGGATACAAAATCACTTAAATGAAATAGACCAGTGGTCAACATTGTGGAAAATCAAACTCAACCCAACTAAATCAACTGCCAAAATATTCTCACTAAGACCATTTTCTCTCCCACCACCACTACACATTAATAAACACACAATTCCATGGACACCAAAAAACCAACCAGTAAAATACCTCGGGATGAATTTCGACACAAGACTCAACTGGGGAACTCACATAACACTAAAACAACAACAAGCAAAAATTAAAATAGCTCAACTAAAATGCCTTATCAACTCCAAAAGCCGGCTATCCCTAACAAATGCCATTACAATTTATAAAGCAATACTCAGACCATTAATGCTCTACGCATGTCCCATCTGGACCAATGCATCTATTACTAACATTAATAAACTTCAAATTGTACAAAATAGATTCCTCGGATTAGCAACACATGCCCCATGGTTCATCTCTAACGCCCAACTTCATAAAGAACTGAATATATCACCGATCATCAAACATATTGCCCATCTTTCCAATAATTTTTACTCCAACCTAAATACAATTAACCGAGCCGTCCACTACAACCTGGCCACTATAATCGACTTCCCGACTAGGATTAAGAATAGATTTCCTGCCGAAGCGTTCTTGAACATTTTCTCTTCTAATTGTCCACAGTAGGGGCTCTTGTAGTTTCTTACACCTAAAGTAAGGTAGTTTAGTTTTAAGTTTTTAGTGTTAAGTTTAGCATAAGTTACAATGTAAGCCAGCAAATGCACATGAAATAGTAATTAGTACTGATCTGTGTAATTTCCAATCACTCAATAAATAAATAAAAAAAATGTTCCCTCTATTAAAGTACGTGGGTCTACTGAGTAGGATGTGCATTCAAAGCTGGATAACCGAATACTCTTTGTAAGGACACAGAGTTTTGCCTTAACCCTCCTGATTTATACAGACTCTGATTCTACTTTCTTCCTCTTGCCTCGGTACGTAAGTTCACACGCTCTTTATTGCATTCTATCCAAATTTTCCTTTTGTAAATTTCTATAAGGGTTCCAACAAAACAAACCTCCCCTTGTTCCATTAATGGACGAACATTTACATCGTCTAATAGTTGCATGTCTCATCTATCCTTTAGGATATGTACGGTACTATATAATTATATAACTAAGAAGTGTATTTTCTGAACTTCTGTATGATTCTGTGACTTTGATACATTCCCGTTTTTCTGAACATCCATCATTCCCTTAATATTATACATCCGAAAAAGAAATATTAACATATGATTAAATAAGTAAAAATATGCCATTTTAGACTGCCTACATTATTAGTACAGCCTCACTGGTGGTGTTGATAACGATTGGGTAATATTATAATATTGAAACTTGAATCCTACTAATACATAAGATACCACTTGAATATCTTCTAAACAAATTAAGCATGAGAAATTCAAAATATATACTATATCATTAATTCATTGAAAATGTAAAGATGGAAAATTCTTCCTATGATTCAATTCAGTGTATCGTGATCTATTCATAGCAAAAGTTTAAAGAATATACTTGTATTTTCCTATCGTGGGATTCGAACTTGAGTGTTCGCATTACGAGTCCATACCCTTACCTTGTCACCCCCAGTCATGAATGGAAAAACTCAGATGGAAAGACTCAGTTTCAAGTTCTCTAATATTGTGGTGATTCTATCCTGTTATTACTCAAAATTTCGTGAAAACTATGTCTTAAATATTAGTTAATAAAATGAAATAAATATCTAGCATTGAGAAATAGATCGTTTAAAACAAACGTTCGTATTGGACCAAAAAATTAAAGAAAAAAATTGCAACCGGTTTTATACAATAAATTGAATTTAATTTTATTTAAAGTTGAATTTGGAAGAACGGATTTCCCCAACAAAAATATATCTGATGACAAATGTTAAAAGGTGTCTAGAAAAGATTTTATTTTTGAAATTCTGAAACAATGGGTTGTTTCAATGAAAATTGGACCTTGCTATTTTTATAAGTGTAGTACGCTCAATTCGAGCAAAAACTGTAATCTATTTTGGAAGAAGGTTCAAAAATGCCATTGGGGCTTAAATGTAAAGCACCCTTCACAACCAAAATATCCATTTCAAATCCGGGTTGCCGGGAAACTAGCCCCACCAATTGGGGAATATCAATTTCGGAGAAGATCAATCACGTCGTTAACGCACGCACCTGTGTCCCGGGTACAGCGGAGCTACGATAACTAGTTACGTTATAAAGTTACTTACGATCAATATAATGACGAAGTACAATGAAGAGCAAACGCTCCCGCCTGAAGATTTTGCTTGTGGCTTTTGTGCCTCTTTGCAAACGTTTCGCCTTTCACAAGTGCTAATTGGAATATTACCACATACAAGACTTTAATATTTATTTTCAACGCAAGTGATACTCGCGTTAATGTAACCAGTTTACCTACTTTATTACAGACGATCTCCACTTTTTTGTGACTTCCTTCTTAACAGCCGCCGCAACAGCTCGTTATCCCTAACCTTACGAGGGTTGTCATACTCGTAAACCACGATAATATCTAGGCATGCATGTCTTCCTAATGAAGTACGCAATGTAACTTTATGTTGCATTTCAGTTACGAAACGCTTTAATCATAAAAAGCCTCTTTTTTTTAAATTTATTTCTTCTTGCTCGACAATACAGTCTTTCAAGGGTTTTAAAAATACATAAGATTATTATATGACAGTTTTGGATTGGCCATCTATAAGGTAAGTGAGGTTTAAACTCTGAAATAATTATTGATTTAATGTTATTGTTAATTAAGAAGAGAAAGGAATATGATTATGTTAAGGAGCTGAGAGTATAGTGGTTTACGGGGGTTTGAATTTGTCTTTGGGAATAACAAGCCTCTGATTATTCAAGGGAAATACTGAGCGTTCGATACCAATATGACTGGGTACATTACATTTCAGTCGCCTTGAAACGCACTTCAATATTACATTTTTCTAAGATCGTATAATAATGTGGGTTTCTACGTTTTGCCACGCTTCCGTGAAGTTAGTTTTTTTCTTAAAAAGCATTTGAAAAACGTGTTGCCCCTGTAAGTAAAAAGACATTTTTCCGTGACGTCACAGTGCGAAAAAATAATTTTACGCACTGTTGGTAGCTTTAAGGAGAAATAAGAAAATAAAGCACACATTAATAGCAAACCAACTTTAATTTCACTATGATTAAACTCTTCTTAATAATCTCGATTGCAAAAGACAATAATTTCATGTACTTAATTTGAAAATTATGTCATGTGGTAATTGGAAATATAAATACTTTGTCATTTACTTTATGCAGTGTGATTCTTTTTTCTTCAGAATTGAACCACTCTGCAGTTACGTATCATTGGTTGACGTTTGTTGGGAACCCTCCTTGCGGACCCAACGTTCGAGATAGTTTTTACTTTCTCGTATAGTACTTAATATATTAAGGAAGTTAAGTAATGTTGCAAATATCAATATAGTTTTTTTGTCAAAAATATGTTTTTGGTGTACGTCATGTTTTTACTTTCTCGCCTGCTGATCATGCAGCATAGAGAAATGATTGTAATGGTGCAGGAAATTTTTAGACGGGAAAATATTTATTGCCGAGTACTGGTAATGAAAAAGTGGATGAGTCTTATTAACATACAGCAATCTGTATGTAGTAAATTGCTTCTTCTAACACGTTGTGTAGTAAGGATTAATGTTATGTAAGTCCTTGTTGCCGAAAAATCTATTGACAACAAAACGTCTATACGTCTTTGTCTACGCTAGCCCAAAGACATTCAAACTATTTCTTCAAAACTCGATCTGAAGGAACTCAAGACCCTGAGATTGTGAAATGGATATTTGGATTTTTGGGGATTCTTTACGTGAAACTTCAACATTTCTAAAAAGTTTTAAAATGGCTTAACAATTTTTATTAAATTTAGCCTAAGATAGCAGAAAGAAATCTTAAAAAGGAAGTGGTCTCATTTTCGTTGAAACCGCTGATTTTTTAAAAATCGCAAAAACGTTATTTTCTCGAATTCTCCCAACTGAAATATCGAAGATAGATTTTTTAAATAAAATATGTTGTTGAAAAGTAGTTATTTAATTAAGGTCATGTACAATTTTTCAAAAATATGAGTAGTTTTGCATAATTTTGGGGGAAATACACACAATTGTTTAACAATTATATTTTCAAAAAACGGCTTCAATTTTTTTCTTTAAATTTTCTCCTGATATGTACCAAAGGATTGCAAAAAATTGTGCTGGTTACATTTTCAGCAAAAACTGTATTTTAGAAATGTGCATTAAAGTTAACTTTGCAAAAGAATAATAACAAAGATAGAGATTTTTGTCTTACATGAAATGAATTCCAAAAAATATCTATATCTACATCTTTATAAATGGTCTTGTTAAACTTTCTGAGAACGCTTGTAGTTCTCTAGTCATTTCTGTTTAAAAACAATGCAAATTATAAAAAATCATTCTCTCCAAAACCGCTCCAAAAGTTTTGTTTGTAATTTTTTCCACTGTTATAACAAGGGAAAAATGAAACACGTCTCATTTTCGTTGTTTCAATATTATGCTTCAAAATTCCCTACTTTGTCGGACTCTATTTGTGTTTAAGGGACAAGTAGAGCATATGGTACATACTGTAATATAATTTTTATTAAAAAAGTGAGTAATTATGTGGAGAAATTAAGAACTAGTTACAAAAAAATCAAATTAAAATAAAATGTACGACGGTATTTGATTGTGATGTAATAACTTCCACTACCCTATCGCTGCGCCCTCCTCGCCTCCTCACGAAGTTTTGTTCTCAACCTGCGACCTCGTCTCGTGCCATTGCCGGACCCGCGTGGATAAAACCTGCCCACTCACCCAACCGTTCCATTGACCTGTAAACCGCCAAGGAAAATGGGCAAAAATATATCCCTTTAATCCTATTGGTCCCTTTAGATAACGGTTGTCCAAGTGGCGGCCCGCGAAATGTTATGAGTCAAATGTGCGTACCTTGCATCTATGTCGCGAGAACATTGAGCACCTAATGCACGCACCCTGTCGGGGTCGAACCCCCTTAATGAAAAAATAGGTTAAGTTTAATTTTAACTTTTTTTTCTAGTAAATTCAGAAATTCAAAATCATCCCAATGTATTTCAATCCATTTTGCATGATGTGGCCTGATATCATGCATGGTTCCCCGTTTCAGAGGAGCCTGGAAAACTGCCCAGATCAACAATACGGGAATACGTGTGGATCATACGAGTAATGAAAGTATGGCCCGCAAATATTTGAAAGGTTTTAGTTGTGGCCCTTGAGACCTTGGAAGTTGAACACCTCTGCTTTAGATGATCAATTTTTGACAAACACTTCTTAGTTTCATGCATTGTAACGGGCATTCTAATTTTCCATTTTTCACTTGTTTTTGACTGTGCGTCGTATGTAAGATGATTTCTTCCCCACAAGATGCAGGATTTGTGAGAGATGTTTGAAGGAAGGTTCGTTGGAGGAGCGAGCCCAGTAGACTTCCTTCCCGCGGCGAAATGTTGAGCCCGCGAGCGCGTGCGTTGCTCGGCCGCCCCGCTCCCAGGGGGCGAGCGTGTCTGGCGGGCGGGCGAGCGAGTGGGCGGGCATGGGCGTAGGCGCGTGCGCGGGAAGGGCAGAGGTGAAGCCGGTCGCGGGGTCAGCGTAGCGGGAGGGCGAGGGCGTGGCGGGGGCGAAAGATCAGACGACGGTAGCGGGTCGGTTGGGCCGGGAGCTGTAAGGCTATGGTCACAGTGCGGTCGAAATATCTGTGGCTCGCTACCGGACGACTGCGAGCGACTTATTTCATTCGAAATGCACCCGAATGATGCCCCCGAAATCAGCCGAATATCCTCATAGTTCCGCAGTTCGTTGTTTGAGACATTTGCGAGACCCGCTCAAGACTATCTACATGTGTTGGAAGTAGCCTTGATATTACAGAAGGCCTTGGCTCTTCAACTGATTTCGGACGAATGAACCGACAGAATCAAATAAAACAGATCGTCCGACAGCCGATGTTTCTAGACGCCGTCGGAAGAGGACGTCGGGGTTCAAAATAACAATTTCCAGTTACTAGCACATGTTTGAACGAATCGGGCGTATCTGACGGAACCGTCCGACGTCGGCCGACCGAAATTTTGGCTACAATCGGTTACACGGTGACCGTCGCCTAAGGGAGGGTGTGTGCGAGGCCACAGGGGCGATGGAAGAGCAGAGCGGGCTTTCGGGATGCGGAGGATGAGTGGCGGTTGTTGAGATGGTCGCGCTAACCGCCGCTATCGGGGGCCGGCGGAAGACGGAGGGGGGGGGCTGTAGAGAAGAGAACGAGCGAGGCGGAAGCGGTGATGGAATGGGTGGGGTGGAAAAGGAGAGGAAATGGAAGGGGCGGGGTAAAGAAAAGGAATGGGGGAAGCAGAGATGGAGCGGAAGCGAAGATTGAGTGGGCGGGGCAAGTGCGGAGAAGGAAAGCGCAGTGGGAAACGGAGAAGAAATGAGAGGGCCGGGAGCAGAAAAGGAGTGAAGGGAAGCGGAGGCGAAGCAGAGGAGCAGGCGGGCGGATGCGTGAGAGCGAATGGGCTCGGCAAAAGTGGAGAGATATTGGACGGTGGAAACTAGAGGAAATGGGAGGTGTGAGAGCGGGAAGGAAGGGGGAAGCGGGGAGAGACTGCGTGGGACAGGAGCGATATTGGCCAAGACAGAAGCAGCGAGGGAGAGGGTGGGACGGGAGTAGAGAGGATGTGGGCGAGGCGGAAGTGGCGAGAACATGGGCGTGGCGTTAGCGTAGGAGTGAGTAGAGAGAAGCGGGGCGGGAACGGAGGGGGAGTGGGTGAGGCGGGAGCGGAGAAGGAGTGGATGGAGTGGTTGCGGAGTGAGGGGCGGGGGACGCTGAACACGGAAGTGCGAGTAGGCGTGGGGCGCGCGGGCAGGTGCACGCCGTTGGGGCTTTTACGGCCGAGCGCCGCCCTGAGGGCGCAGGCGAGCGGAGGAAGAGAAGCGGCTTCGGGAAGCAAACTGGAAAGGCCTCGTGAGCAACACGGGGGAGACCGAGGCTGTGCGAAATGGGTTTGAAAGAAATATAGAATAAGACTAGAAGGAACAAGGTAAAAGATGTTTTCGCAAGTGGAGAGGTGGTGACAGTGGCCATGTGAGGCGTGACGGGAATAAATGTCGAGGGGAAGGGAGCACGGCAAGAACAGGGGTGACATAATGTGCCGAAAACGCGAAAGAAAAAAGTAGTTCCGTTTCCACTACCCGCGATCTGATGTGGGTTTCGGGGATCTTTTATAGAGTGTGTTAAAGAAGCGTAAGACGTGTGTTAAAGAAGTAATTTCATGTTCTCTTATTGCCAGTCCCAGCGATACGCCGCTAATACCCGAATAAAAGCTTCTAAGAAAATATTTATTTCTGTCTTCCTCGCAATAAACTTAATGGCAACTTTATGGATTTTTGTTTCGGAAAATCATATTACCTCTCTTTCCTAGCTCAGGAATTGTGAGTTTAGTGGATTCGTAATTCACTCTCACATTAATGTGAAACCAAATATCTTAGAAACAGAAATTTCATTTTCTTTAAAGTACCTAATTTTAAGAACGTTTTCTTTAAAGTACCTAATTTTAATAAGCGATACATTTTAACAAAATGCATTTTAACAAATTTTAACAAAGGTAATATAAACGCGACGACCAGAATTCTTCGCGTTTCTATTGTCTGCTATCATTGGTGAGTATGAAATAAATTTGACTTAAGAGATAAATGGACGTCATCAAGTCACCGAGTATTTGAGTGACCTCTTCTGTGTTCAACAGCTAAAGTTCAGAAGGATTGTTCTTTAATATTACAAGAAGATCCTAGAGCAGCGCTTCAAAATACAAGAATTGGGGTCAGACGTCTGTGGTAGCCCGCTGCAGTGGCATGCCAGCCGCACAATTTTCACTAGACTAGATCCGATCGCGCCCAAGTACCTCCCCTTGCCTCCTTTCGAGCAGATTCAACAAGCTGATGCCCTCACTCGTGGCACGCAGATAAGCGCTGGGTTCGGGCACGTCATGGGGGCTACTCTCTTTAGTAGGCAATTCCAAGGTATATGTTAATTACGCTGCCTCTAGGACTCAATTAGTGATTCCGTAAGTATTGGTGCATTCTAAAGATTAAGTCAAAAGCAAGAGACCAATTCTGAGACCATATATTAATAAATCCTCTTTTCTTAAGTCTAGCTTTACTAAGCATGGGCAAACTGCCCAATAGTTCGTTTCTAAAACAAAATATGCTTTAAATGGATTCTGATATTTTTTTAAATTTTTATTCTATTTGTCAATAACCCTTCGTTATAACATTTAAATCTGCGTATAACCTTAAATATTTTAAAAAATATATGCGATATTTTCGTGCATGGGCAATTTTTGCCCATGGTTGTTAAAACATGTGACAAAAATATAGAAAGGCTACTGATTTACTTTGGCAACATTGCAGTGGTCATCATCCACAGTCGAAGCAATACAGTGTAGAATTTTAACATTACCAAAACCACATATTTTAATATTTTATTGATGCTCACAAGCTATTATGGACCTACAAAATTGCTATCTTTATCATTAAGAGGTAAACAATGTGATTACAGCGGAATGCAAAAGGTAAACAAGTGATAATTGCCGATCCGGTGGCCGATATCGCTAAGGCAGTAGTGTCGTAGCGATCGCGGACCGAAGGGTCGCGGGTTTGAGTCCCCCCCTCGGGCATGGTTGTATTTGTGTTTGTCCTTTCACCCCTTATCATCATATCGTTTTATCTTCATAGTTACAATACCTTTAGAACTATGTATCCACGATCCAAGCAAATAAATGAAAAAAACAAACAACAATACTCCCATAGTGGTCGCTAATGACCTATATGTTGATGCGACCATAAATAACCGAAAAAAAGTGATAATCATATGTCGATAAACATCTGAGAGGTGGTTGAACTTGAATATATTCCTGCTTAGCATTGGTTACTTACGACACGGGCAGACATGAGTGAAATAATCATTGAAGTATTGTCAGGTACGAAGATTAGGGCTCTCGAACTGGAAAACTACCACACCACGAATCCAAGGACGATGCCGTCAGCCTTACGCGCAAGAGTGGTGATGTGAACTCATGCAATTGTTTGAAAAGGCTTTCGAGAATATCTCCCTACAATATTGCGCGGGACTCCATGTGCGTCTTTTACTGCAACGCTAGCGTTCACCTTTCGGAAGCATAAGGTAACATCTGCTAGTGCTTTCCTATCGCTTCCCGTCCCACCCTGCACAGTCTTGACTAGTTTTCTTTTCCCACTCCTGACACCGCCGTGGCCACAGTCTCGTCTCGCTCCATTACATTCTGTCCTGCCTTTCTGCACTTAGCTCCACTCTGATCCGTCCTAACTGACGTCCCACCCCACCCCACCCTCGTCGTTCCACTTTACCTCACTCTACCCCACTACCCCATTCTACCCCACTCTACCCAATATACCCCTCTACTCCCTCTACTCAACTCCGCTCTACTTCCCTCCACTCCACCCCACAATCCTCCTTCTCACCCCGACGCCCACAGCACTACCTTGCCCCGTCCCGCTCTACCCTGTCCCTTCCTTCTCATCCCGTTGCTATCCGCCCATCCCCGCTCAGCACTGCCTCTCATCACTACCCGTTCCTCTCCTGCCGTCCGGCGGCGGGCGTAGAACTCGTCGCGTGCGCGAATCCAACAAGTGAAGTGCGGGGTGGGGCTATGGCTGGGCGTTTTAGGGGCGGCGCACCTGTTGGCGTCGCGTGGGGCTAATGCGCACCTTTGCACGGGACACGAAGGGAGGGCGAGTTAACGATTCAGCGAGTTGGATATAATCGCTCTCTGGGAATCGACTGAACACGCCGCCGTGCCTGCCTGCCTGCCTGCCTGCCTCTCTCTCTCTCTCCCTCCCTCCCTCCCTCCCTCCCACCCACGCTTTGCCCCAGCGCTCCTCGGCAATGCAGCCGCTGCGGTCCTCTCCTACACACGTGACCGCTACGGTTCGACATGCTTTGCGAAAGATTTTTGTGTTGATTTTGAATTTTATACTCCTCTTTTATAGTGACCGCGGTGACCAATAACGGACATGTGCCAATGCATAAATGATTAATTATTTATTTTGAAATTTCTGTAAAATGGGTCGGTGGGGGCATAAATCTATACTAATAAAAGTGAACTCAACGACGTATAACAGATATCGATACCCATAGAGTAGCGTATGAGTAGAAATTAAATTTTTCCCTTCTTCATGATTGTCGCAGTGTCCTTGCAATGGCTGGTAAAGACTAACACAACCCAAATATGGAAAATAAATAATTTAAATAATGTTTGTAGATGCACCGCGATCATTTTTCGCCTCTCGCTGAGAGCATGTGATTCCTAATATATTCCGCCAGAGTCCAGTAGTGCTGCTGCAAAACTGGTACCTAATTTATTCGCTAGAGGTAAGTAGCGGTGCATAATATTATAAAAATCATCTAATAGCAATGTGCTGTAAAATAAAATGAAAGAAAATTATAGTAATTTATTAAAATTAGAAACAATTACGTTAAAAATAATACTATTAAGCACTGTGATTTATACAATATAAAATTGATCTTTTCCCTCATTCGCAAGAATTAAATATAAAGAATACCCGTGGAACGCCGGGTATCTTGCTAGTCATTTGATAAAACTATGTCAAAGTAATATCCTTTCTATGCTTTTAACAACAGTACGTGCGCGATTTATTTATGATTTCATAGTGAATAGAAGTCATTAAATCTTTTACCCACTCCCAGCAAACTATTTGAACGACTTTTACTCAGACGAATGACACCACTTCTGACTAACGTATTACGAAAAACACAGTTTGGTTTCAGAGACAATAGGTGAGCGGTACTACAGACTCTACGACTTGCCCTAGACATCCCTACAATATCCATGTGACGTCCCTGCCTTATTTACATATTTCAGCAGTGTCTTTGATTCAGTGAACCACGAGATCCTCCTTCTCAAAATAAAACTATACATCCCAGAATTCCTTCAGTCTTTTTTGAGAAATTACCTCTCCCTGCGCTCCTTTCACGTAAGACACCTTCATGCTATTCCTCTTCCTATCCCATCCAAGCCGACGTCCCTCAGGGCGCTGTGCTGTCTCCTACCCTATTCAACATCTTCATCAATGACATACCAGTACCTCACAATGTAAATGACTATCTATACGCAGACGACCTGGCATATACTGTGACCAACCACAAGACTAAAATGACATTATGGAAATTACGACAAGCCGCTAACCTTCTCACAGTCTGGGCCAGAGAAAACCAAATAACAATCAACGCATCCAAATGTCAAGCGATCATATTTCAATGGAAAAGAGCAAATCCGGCAATAGCCCCCATTAAAATCAATGACGTGGACATTCCATGGAAACGAGATGTGACGAACCTTTAAGTGACATTCAACCGTAAACTACTGTGGACGCGACACATCAAGGACAAGACCCAAAAAGCACACCGGACAATCAACACCTTACTGCCCATCATGACAAACAAGAACGTTAAACACAAAGCCAAACATTACATATACCATACGTTTATCAAGCCAATAGCCACATATGGCGCTGAAACATGGGCCTCGACTTTCCAATCAAACTATAACTTGCTGACCAGACTGGAAAACAGAATAATCAGACTGACTTACAGACCCGCACCTGACGACTGCTACTTCGACATTAAAACGCAGCACGACATTAAACCTCTTGCGACAGAAACGTACGAAACGTACAGTCGTTACGAAACTGCTCGGAAACGACTGCTAGAAGCAATGTACAATCCTTCCTTCTCTGCTTTTGTCGAACTTCATCATCATATCGTGAACAGAACCATCCCTCACAACAGGAAGCGCCACCCGCTTGACATATTCACCCTACCTCCACCTTCTCCCACAATATAGCTACGTAGACCATATGACCAGGCACCTGGACAACCAGCACTTACATTCACGACTTTATAAAACTTCTGAAATGACTTACCTCTCTACTAAACGACTTGAGTTCCCTAAACTCCAGAAATGCCCCCTTTTTCCAACAGTCTCCATACACCATATACAGTTTTACCAATACCTTAACAAAACAACCAATCGTGACGCAGTACCCTCAAATAAAATAACCCATCTAAAACCCCTTTAACGAAATAACCCATCGGACATGTTCCCAGCCCTAAAATTACACCTGCATTAAAATAAACTGTGATGCCCTCCTACACCTTAATTAAGAAACCTACCTCCTCCCACAATACCCTCCCTTTAACAAAATAACCTGTCTAAATCCTAGTCCTAACAAATTAACCCGTCTTATCATGTACAAAACATCACCCATCCATTCACGCTTCCCATACGCCATTCTCTCCTATCACCAGTTCATCTGGGGGATGGAGAGATAAGAAATATTATTTTTGCACCATGTTAAAATCACACACATGCTGAGGAGTACAATCTCTGTACAGGCAACACGACTAAACACACACATACGCAGAAGTCATTACTCGAGTACGCACGTTTTGTGCCGAGATGGTACATCATTATCGGAGCCCAAATGCTCGCCCAATAGAAAGACGGACTGAAGTTGCAGTGTCATCTTAAGAGGTAGAAATTTCAAATTTTCACAACAGATGACAGTGTCAGTCTTAAGAAAAAGTTTACTCACAGTTCCCATCGCCACTGTGTATTTGACTGAGTAAGAGCTTAATAACTTTTAGTAGTAGTGGTGGAGGAATGGATTCCGCCAAACAAGCACAATGTGCAGTAATTCAAATTTGGCCAGCGAAAGGTGCTTGTGGTGCCCAAATTCACCGTTGTATGAACATTTTTTGTGGATGTGATTGATTCTCATTTTCGAAATAGCACCTCACCGATCCTTGACGACATTCATTACTCCTTCGGAAGACAGTATTGTTTATTAGATGTAGATGTAGTAGATTGTGTAGTAGTATAGTTTATTCCGCGCGGCGAATCTATAGAAACTTCAGAACACTTCGCACCGGTGCATGTGAAGGGTGGGTCCCATACCGTTATGCACCGCTCACTCGAAATTTGAAGTAGCGAAGTTTTCTTTGTTGACAAATAACACAGGCACACAAAAAAACAGTTGTCAGACCCGAATATTTGACTCACGTTCCTCTATGCATGTCGATGCGTTGAATCCGAATCTGATACCAGAACTGTGCTACCATTCCCCAGTTCTTTTTTAAATTGCGAAACTTGCACGGTGATTTTTAGCGATACAAAAACTGAAAGGTGATGGCGCAATTTTGGCTTCGGATTCGGATTCAACACGTCGACATACATAGATGTGGAACGTGGGTCAAGTTTTCGGTCTGACAACGTTTTTTGGGGTGTCTCTGTAATTTTTATCATATATAATTTTTATCTCTCTCTTTTTTGTCACTGGAATGCAGAACTTGCTGTGTTGGTATCAGTGTTGCGTTTAGAGACGGCTACAGCCTTCTCTCCGCTTCTTCACATTCGGTAATTTGCATTATTGAATGCAATTGGAAGAAACAATTATTTACCTTCTCTTAAAATTTCAATTTAAGTCTTGCGCTTCATTCAAATTTCGTTGGTTGCATTTGAATAATTCGAACCTTCAATATGGCACATTTTAAATAGAACAAACTCAGAATGAAGGGCCCTAATTCCTCATGCACTAATAATTCCAAGCGTGAAATATGCCAGAAATGGCACAAAAATCTTTAAGAATTTTGATAATCTTTGATTTACATGTGAAAACATTGTGTTTGCAGGGAAATTTTGTTGTTGGCTGCTGAAATGGCAATTTCTAAGATCTGTTGCAGGATATACGCTTCTAGACCACATAAGAAGCAAAGACATCAGAAGCGAACTAAAAATATTCATCCTCAATATGAGAATACAAGTGCGAAAAGAGAAATGGTTCCATCATATCCAACGGATGACTCCTGAGAGGCTACCAAATAAGCTCCTTCACTACGCACCCGAAGGAACTTGAGTTCCAGGTAGACCTAGAAGAAGATGGAGAGATGCAGTTCTTGGCGACGGAACAGGCCATTCGTCCTAGTCCTTGAAAATGATGATGATAATGATGATGATGATGAGGAGGAGGAGGAGGAATAGTTTCTGAGATAATGCTGTTTTCATATGATGAGCGAATTCCCAACGACAAAGCCGTTTCTTCGGGAACTGCTGTTGCTGGGGATGAAATCAGCACTTGTTTTGACAAGCGTATCTTAAAACAGATGAAGAAGAGACAGAAACAGAAGAGTTTCTTATGAGCCTAGAAAACACAATGCTCCAATGTTCGTATCGTTGATCCCAACATGATATTTCTCCCACCTCTCAATATATAGCTTGGATTATTTGATTGATGGAGACGATTGGTAAGGCGAACTGTCGGGCTTGCCAGTATTTCTGTGAAAACTTTCCAAAAATCCGCGCAGCAGAAATGAAGGAATGGATTTTTCCAAAGCTCGGAGATTTTAAAAGATGATCATTCCACAAGCGATGAATCCTGAAGAACAAGTTGCCTGGACTAGTTTTCAATGGTTGTGTAAACATTTGCTAGTGAAAAAAATCTTTAAGATTTAGTTAATAGAATCAAGAGACTTTTGTCTACATTTCAAAAATTGAACTCTAGAATGTCATTAAAATTACACTTTATACACTCTCATTTGGATTTCTTCCTAGATAGCCTCAATGACGAGAGTATTGAACAAGATGAGCGTTTCCACCAAGACTTCATAACACAGCAGCAACGCTACCAAGGTTTTTGGAATAACCCCACGATAGCAGATTGCGCTACGAAAAGATTATGTAGCAGTTTTGAAGAGATGTGGGAGTTCATTACATTTCTGAGTAAGTTTCATAAATATCATTTACAAGGAAATGGAATATGGTCGATTTTTAGCGTAATAAATGGTTTGTAGAAAATTTTGGGTAATGTCGAAAATCTGAATGCAAAACCGTAATCTTCGTAAAAAAACTGGTTTATAAAAATATACTTACATTTCTGGTATCATTTTGTAGACAAGTTCCATTTTCATTTTGTAGACGTTTTATTGTATCTCTGTACACGATTCATTCATAAAAATTTGTTTCTTTATAAAGATCTGATTCTCATGTTGGGTCATCTGGTCTCTAATAAAATACTAATACTGAATCCATCACATTATTTTGATACTATTTCATTATTTTTTTAAATTCAACTTACTAGATATATCGCATAGTAAAATAATCTCGAAGTCGGAGCATGTCTCGTGTGGGGTACGACACAACTCTGAATTATTTCCAATTGACTGCCAGTCAACGGATTGGCAGGTTTGTGAGGAGGTGCAAGAGCATATGTGGCTATGTAATTGATGCCTCCAAGTGGCACCTCATGCGTAAAACTTTATAGTTCTCCCAGAACATTAAATTCACAAGAACGTAAAGTAAGAAAGAAGGAAAGAAAGAATCGCTCTTCTCTTTTATCTACTTCTTAGGATTTAGCATTTCATTATGCTTCCAAGATGGAATTTTTTATTTGATTATGAAACATTTCAATATCAACTACCAAATAATTAGTTTCCATTCCCTCAATTCTGTCGATAATTGGAAGAACATTTAGGGTAAATAAAAAGAAAAATTTAAGGTTGAAATGAAAATTTACGGTTGAATAAAAGAAAATTTACTTGACAAAACAAGCCAGCAGAAATTTTCTTCCACCTATACATTATTTCTTCCAGATTACTGAATGATAAGCACAGTTATTTTGGATTTGGATATCGTTCTTTCACTTCATTTCAAGTAACAATATCTGTTCAAAGTATTCTTTCTTCTGACTATCTGTTTTCTAATTATTTCGAAGTGCTATTTTTGAGTGAAGTCAAATATAAATACAAACCAAACTATTCAGAACATTGTCAAATTCAATATTCTAGTTTATTGAAAGAGTAGTATGTAATGAAAATCGGTCTTTTTAGAACCAAATTTTCATTAACGTTTCAAATTGTAGTGCAAATTACACGATGCAATTTAACGATACAACTGTCTATGCTACTACAGCAAGAACCTTCTCGTATTATTTGAAACAGTTAGGTAATATTACAATATTTGTACTTGGATTTTACGAATATTTAAATATATTCTAAAGCAGATAC
This sequence comes from Teleogryllus occipitalis, assembly GCA_011170035.1. Taxonomy (NCBI): domain Eukaryota; kingdom Metazoa; phylum Arthropoda; class Insecta; order Orthoptera; family Gryllidae; genus Teleogryllus; species Teleogryllus occipitalis. The sequence continues at coordinate 417,523 of BLKR01000380.1, forward strand.
TTCTCCAAACGAAGCGTGTAAGGATTTGAAAAAATACTTATCTTACTTTTTTGAAATTTCAAAAGTGTTTTAAATAAAGCGGTTTAAATAAAGCATTTCTATAAATTCATTTAGTGCTATATTCCGACAAAATGTTCAAAGAAAGAACATGTTTGTCTGTCCTGTTCGCGAATTGGTAGCCCTGTTAACTATTTTCCACGGCGTACTGACCACAGTCACCGAGATTACATTTCCTGATTCAAACATGAAAAGAAAAAAATATCCTCGAAAACCTTTAACATTTTGACAACCTAAGATCATTTGATTCACCAATACAATGCATTATAATATATATATATATATATATATATATATATATATATATATATATATATATATATATATATAGGTCGTATCGTATAGAGAGTTCTAAAACAACCACATAAGTGTAATTTTTGAAACTTTGAATGTTTTAATCATGAAAAAGCTTATATCTTGTAATTTAGTGCATTGTATTCTATCCGCAAAAATATTAAATAGAACATTTGAGTCCGTTTTAAAAAAATTGTTTATCTGTTTCGAAAAAATGTTCCATTTTAATTAAAAAAGACGTGAAAACCTATTATTTAAAAAACTGTTTGTGAAATTATTTAATATGTAGTATAAAATTGAAAAATATATCACGTTAAGGAAAAAGTTTTTATCTTTAGTAACGTAGTGGTAGAAAATATGAACCTTTTTTATTTTTAGAAAACGTTTGAGGCGTTGTTGAGGAAACGGGAATTTAATTTAAGAAAATGTGAAATCGAGTTTATGTAATTGCGATATTGTGTAAAAACGTATTTAAATCGAAAAATTGTCGCCAGTACTTAAGGTAGAGAATTGCTTGCACTGTTAAACTAATGTACCTCTTAATTATTTATATATTTGAATCACATGAACAGAATATCATAAAGTTATTGAAGACCCAACGGCAAATAAATGCATTGGAAAATTCATTTAAATCTATATCTATATCTATACTAATATATAAAGACAGAAGTGCGTTGTCTTCCAGCGCGGTAATCTCTGAATCTACTGAACCAATGCTGATGAAACTTTTGTGCTAGCATCCTTTAAAGGCCTGGAGTACTATAGACTATGATTTACAAACATTAACGGTAATATATTTTCAAAATAATTACTTTTCTGGACATTTTTCGCCTAGCCTTAAATCACAGATTCAAGAGTGCATCAATGTCAATAGTTTAGCTGCGCGCCACCAGAGGATGACGTCTGAGATCTACTACTGATTTCATCAATGTCCAGAATTGTTACGAAATTCATTAGAGTTTGAATAAGGTTATGTAATGTCCCTGTGTGAAGATTTGAAAGAAAGCCGTAAATGAAGTGGTAAATTATGTCAGTGTTCATGTATTGCTCTTTGTCTGTGTTATATACTAAGTGGCAAGAAATCATTGTGAGTTTGAAAGTGTTTAATACTTGAGGTAGGTTGAGAGAATAAAAAGTACAATAATATACAGTACAGAATATACAGGAATGTACAATGTACAATACACACATATCGTATACAATCTAAACGTCTTCTTTTACAGAAATTTGTGACAACTGAATTGTTTGACTAAACGACTGTCACAATTGTCAAAACATATTACAAATGCCAAGAGATGGGCAGTCTACTAAAATTTTGATTCGGTTACTCAGAGGGAACATCGACTTGCTGAAGTACTTACTCGCCCCATTGAAAACAATACTGCAAGAAGGGGAGAAATGTGAATAATTCTCTAATTAGTAGGGCAGCTGTTCATTAGGACCCTCAATTTGACTATTTACACAGTTTTTAGGTTCAAAATGGTAAAATGGAAAATGTGTATATGTTTTCAGTCCATTCAGTAAATTTTTTTCTTCAGTATGCGAAGGCAGTTTGAACAGTGGTGTGTAATTTATGAATGATCAATTACATATTAAGACTAATCTGTACAGTTGTTTGTAAAAATAATTGCAGTTGTATTTTTTTCTTCTACATGCGAAGAAATTTAGTGCAGTGGTTGGTAATTAAGCAATGGTCATTACAATATTAAGACTAATATGTGCAGTTGTTTTGCATGTCATTGGCTCCTAATGAATGAATGAATGAATGAATGAATGAATTCATATATATTTTTCAATAAATAATTGGAAAAAATTAAATTATCTAATAATATTTTGTATAAGCAAATCTGGGAGTTCTTTGTTTCTATTTTTGAGTATTCATGTTCATATTGGCAAAATGGAAAATGTTTATATGTTTTCAGCCCACCCAGTAAACGTTTTTCTTCAATAACTTCATTTACAAATTAAGACTAATCTGCGCTATTGTTTTGCATATCAGTGGCTGCCAATGAATGATTTCATCCATATTGTTCTATAAAATATAAGGAAAACTTAATTTATATAAAAAAGTTTGTCTGAGCAAATATATAAATCCGGGAGCCCTTGGTTTCTATTATTCAGCTCCCACGTTAAAATTGATACATTGGAAAATGTTTATTTGTCTTCAGTCCACCCAGTAAAAGTTTTTCTTCAACATTTGAAGGAGTTTTGTGCAGTGGTATGTATTTTTGGAATGACCATTTACATATTAAGACTAATCTGTAGAGTTGTTTGCATATCAATTGCTGCTGTTCTTTTTTCTATATGTGAAGAAGTTTAGTGCAGTAGATGATAATTATAGAATGATCATTTATTTATTAAGACTAATATGTACTTTAGTTTTGCATATCAATTGCTCCCAATCATTGAATTCATCCATACTTTTCTATAAAAAATGGCAGAAATTAATTTATCTAACAAAACGTTTGTCTGAGCAAATAAATAAATCTGGGAGTTCTTGGTTTCTATTATTCAGCTCTCCTGCACAAATTGGAAAAATGGAAAGTAATTTATGATTTTGTAAATCCAGTAAAAGTTTTCTTCAAAATGGGATGAATTTCTGTGCAGTGGTATGTAATTTAGGAATGATTATTTACATTTTAAGACTAATCGGTAAAGTTGTTTTGCATATCAATTGCTCCCAATGAATGAGTTCATTCATATATTTCTAAAACAATAATCAAAAATTAATTGGTCTAAAAATATTTTTGTCTAAGCAAATAATATCTGGGAGTCTTAGTTTCTATTATTCATATTTTGGATCCGTAATCTCTATCACTTTAGATAAAATAATGATGCTAATATTGTTTTGTTATGTGGCTCAGTACATTGTCAATTTATTATTTACACATAATGTAATGTTGGTGGATCATTAGTTTTCTATTGTATCAGTCGTTGGTTGAATTGATTTACCTGAACAAATAAGTTTTATACTACGTGTTACTATCACACAGGACATTAAACATATATATTTTTGTCATCTTTAGAATTATAAAAACTGGTAATTATGTTTTAGAATAGATACAAGTACTTTGATTTATTTTTATGATTATGAATCATCAATTACGTTATGACATCTATAACTATTACTCCGGATCTACCTACTACCGTACCCCTGCATGAACTAGCGGATGTTATACTCAGCTTAAAACAGTAAGTGCCTTCAAGGTCACGAGCTGACAGATCAATTTCAAAACTTTTTTTGTGAATACAATAGAAGAAAAAATATAAAAATAGGATAAGTTTTACAACGTGACAGTTTTGATAGTGTTGGAATATATAAAACTCCACAAAAAGTTTATATGTGAGTACAAGTATTTTATTTTGTAGTTTAGATTTGTTTATTGCTTTTAGTTATAAAGTGAATGTTTAGAAGCTGGAACTTCAAATAAGAAAAATGTCATTATTTGAGGAAAAGTGATCGAGGTAATCTGGAAATTTCCAAATGGGGGTCAAGAGAAGACAGCTATCGTGGCGTGGCCGGGCAGAGCATGGCAGGGAGTAGGGCGGAGAAGGGATACAATGGAAGATATAGAGATAGGTCCCGCCGCAGGGCATGAAAAGATTGAATTCCTCTTCCTGTATAACAATTTACTGTAATAAATGCCCGAGCAACGCCGGGTACTTCAGCTAGTAGGGGTATATTTGCAAAAAGGTATCACTGAACAAAGGAATTCACGACGAATTGTAAAACTCTCTCTACAAGAAAGCAGTTAAAAAATCGACGTAGTTTAAATCTGATTTGATATTTGTTCCCCATACTTTAAAAACTGAAAAAAAAAACATGTTTAGCAAGAGAAAAATTGATCTACCTTAGTGCTATTTGATTTGACTGGGAATGCTCCTGTAAACTAGTGACCTTTTGAAATATTTCATTCTGACATTTTGAACTTTTAAAATATCTTATGAATAATGAATAGATGGTTCTTTGAAGCACCTCTTCCTTCCCAGAAGATCGCATTCGCTGTATTAATGGAGATCGATGAAAACTGGAATGTGAAATCAGTTGAGGAATAAAATATGAGCTCTCTTTCTTTTGCTTCATAATATAGGAAAACATCTCCCCCTCAGAAAGTTCTCGGAGTGGGTGATTGGTGCATTTCAGCATTGCATATCTGGGTTTGAAGTGAGGAAAGTATATATAATTAATCTTTACAGAATTGAGTAATTTACTCTTTGGTTCATTGACTTATGATGTACAGTAAAACCTCGGTTTTCGTAATAATGTGTTCAAAATCGCTGACAAAAGCCAAATGTATGAAATACAAAGCGATATTTCCCGTAATAAATAATGAAACTTGCATTACAACGATCCAGACCTAAAATGTAAACAAAAAAGTTTGAAATTTCAAATTCAAAGGCCTGGCACTTGTGGTTTCTTTGGGCATGCGGTGCTTTTTATCTGCAAAAGAAGCACAGAAAACAACGAATTGATTCGATAATTGACGTAAGAAGTGGTGCTTGCTTAACGAGAAACCGAGGTAGGCTGAGTTGAGAACCTTTGAGATGCTTTTTGTTACCGTTGAGCAGGAAAATTACCGGTGGAAACAAGAGCTGTTGAGCTGCAACACAACTGCGGGGATACACAAAAACTGGGACAAAATTTTCTCGCAAAATGTCTTTGAATATTAGGACATGCAGAAATCAAGGTTTTATTGTAGTACCTCTATATTAGACATTGTTACTGTCAATGTATGTAGTCATCAAATTGTGAAAATGTACATTTAATTGCTTACTATTTAACATGATGTGAAGTCTTTCGTGATAGGATTTGATTAAATAGGATTTAATAATGCTATGTGATAACTAGAAAAACAACCAAGACCATGGAGTTTAAATACCATTTTAAAACAGTTGTCTTATGTTGGTCTGTATATTGATAAAGGAATTCTTCACCCTACACTTTTTTAATGTTTCGTTGACATTGCTCGAAAAATTAGTTTTAAAAAAAACTTGAAAGTGATTTTAATAAGAATAGGAAGCAGTGAGAAGTATTTAAGCTATTAGTGTGCAAATATTGCTCAAATTTGGCGAAAATTATGCGCAGAAAAAATACTGCCATTGTGACCGAAGTTACTAGCGGTACATCCTGTGCAGGAGATAGCAATTTTCTTTGTGCATTTCTACACCAGCAGTTCCTCATACGCTAGTTGTCAAATCCCGACACACAAAAATTTATCTACATTTCCCAATACTGAAAAGTGCCACAACAACCACCCTGCTGTTGTCTTCCAGTTTCCACATATATATTTTCTAAGCCGATTGGTAATTAATTTCACCTTTCGGCTTTGCGAATTTTTTCACGTTGTGAGCAAGTTATAATATAAAAATACGGATATATTGATTACTCTAATTAGAATTAATTTTTCTTTCTGAGAGAGACACATATTTAAGTGCTGCGTTTTTTTAATTTTATTTTTTTAATTTTTTTTTTAATAGCAATGAGGGTTGAATAAGCCAGGAAAAATGAGATGACCAATTTCTTCATGACAACGTCCGAAAATGTCCTTGGGAATAATTTGAATGTAGTGTTGGTGTTTGCTTTCTCTAATGAAGCCACCGACGGCCTTTCACCTCAAAGCCGCCATCGGGCTCGCACTTTCCCATTCCAGCAAATCCCTATTGGCGCGGCGCGTTCGGGGGACGAACCGAGAGTTTTCCCGCCGCGCCTAATCCCGCCTCGCCCCAATTTGCTGCGGCGGCGGTGGCGGCGCAGGAGGGGGGTAGGGGGAGGTGGGGGGATGATGCGCCAGGAGGTCGTAGCCGGCGGCGCTCAATCTCCATCAACGGACGAGTCTACTCCCTCCTTCCCTCCCCACTCCTGCCCCTCCTCCTCGCTGACGCCGTCGCCCCCGTCTGCGGACGACCTGAACCCTCAATCAGCGGTTGCGTTTTCGTCTTTTTTGCACCATCTCCTCTTTCTTCTTCTTCTTCTCCTTGTCATTCATCCCATTTTCCTCCTTATTCTCCTCATCCACCTTCGTCTGGTCTTTTCTGTTTTTCCGCTTTCTTCACCTCCCTTTTTTATTTTCCTCTACCTTCTCCCTTTCCTCCTTCTGTTACGTTTCTTCATACGCCTTCCAATCCTTCATGTTCACTTACCACCTCGTCCTCTTTCTTCTGTAGTAGAGGATATTGAGATGGAATGCCTCTCACCCTTAATGGCCTTCCAAATGTTAATCTATTGCCGTTCTCCTCCTCTTCCGTCTTCATCTTCTCTTCCTTCGTCTTCTTGTCCCTCTGGCACTTGACTGGATAAGCCTGTCTCCTTCAACATGTCCTTGCAAATGTTTATCTATTACTATTTTCATCCCCCTTTGACTTATTTTTCTTCTCGTTCTTTGTCTTTTCCCTACAGCACTTCAATATGAGCCAGTGCCGAGTCACTTCCTGAATTTCCAAATGTGCATCTCTACTGGCCATCCTTCTTCGTCGACTTCTTACGATACTACGACACAGTCTGGAACGGACAAGAGTGACCCTGAGGAAGTCCTTTCAAATGTTGCTCTCTATTGCCTTATTCTACGCTCCGCTCTCATCATATTCTCTCTATTGCCTTACTTCTATACTCCGCACTCATCATATTCTTTGGATTATATTGCTACCAACCTAGCTAACGGAGTAGTGGTCATCTTACTCCACGTGTTTTCATTGCCTTTATAAAGTCATTGGGTTGAATGGTCCGACAAGTGCGAAACATCTCTTCTTTGACATTGTCGTTTAGAACAGCAGCATTCTGGGACAAGCATCTATATAGTTGAAGAATGAAGATCCTCTACTCATACACCGTAACCCTTAATGATATACGTAGCAGATTCCCCACGATATTATTAGATTAATGATATACGTAGCACGATATTATTATTATTATTATTATTATTATTATTATGATGTACAAGAGGAAAAGTATTTGTGAACCAGAGAACTGCGTGTCAGGACACGCCGGCGCCCGCCACCGCCCCTCCACCCCGCGACCGCCGCTGGGAGGTCCCCTCCGAAATCGCCCGTCCCTAAAGGGATTTACGACCCACAGCTGCGCGTCCACGAGGCCCCCCTTCTTATGAATGCCTCACTGTTTTCGGAGCTGAAAATTCCCCGCAGGTGAACCCCCGACTGGGAAGTACAGGCCCATTTATTAACTTTGTTTGTTGAAAAGAGTGTTATGAAAACGTCTATTGCATAAGTGCACACGCTTGGAGATAGAGTGAGAGGGAAAAGGTCGAATTGACGGAAAGTTTTAGGGAATCGTGACATCTGATTGGTGAAGTATTAGCTACGACGCCATAGGTTTAGGCCAATCAGAGCACAAATGACGGGGGAAGGGGTAATTTCAAGAGTCAGTATGTAATTTGGGGAGGGGGAACCAAAGGGCACGCACGTACGGAGCCAAAACCCAACAGGGGACTTCTGATCTAATTGTCGGGCAGGGAGCTTCGCACGAGGCTCGCGCACACACTCTTGACCTAATTTTCGGTCAGGGAGCTTCTCACGAGGCTCGCGCACAGTGAAGAGTGCTATCTAGGCTTCAGGCTGTTCCGCCGAGATTGTCGGTGTTTTGATGCGCGATCATCGCGCCACGGTGCGCAAAACGGCCCGTGATTATTTCGTCATCTTACGGAGCCACGCTGCCAACCGATACCTGATGCGGAGTCGCCGCTAAACGTCATCGAGAGGTGGAGACGGCCCCGACAATACGGGCTTCCTCTAGCAGACGCGGTCTGACGCTGCCCACCCTGCGACCGCCGCCTGTGCCGCGGTCCCGGCCGCCAAAAGCCGCCCTTCAACGAGCCTGCCGCCGCCAGCTGTTGAGGTCATCGACCCGAGGGAATCCCGCCGCTGGAGCGCTGGTTTCTCTCGCCATCAGGCAAAGTAAACCTACGCACGGGTTGCTCTTCAAGCGTTTTGGACTTTTAAATAAAAGAAAATTAAGTACAAAACTTCTCGCATGTAAGCGTTGCCGCGCATTGGCTATTGTGATTAGGAATAAGGACTCCATTTGTAAATTAATTATATTTCATTTAATCTTATCTTTTTTATGAGCTCATTAGGCAGGACCAATTCAACTTCAAATTCTCAATGTAACTTCTCTGACACCTGTCAGAAATAAAGCCCACATTTATTTATCTAGCACTACTTCAATTTGATTAAGACCATTCTCATCAACTTCCTTCCACCATCCAATTAATCGATTGAGCTACGCCCGGGCCGGCGTCAATCACATCTAGAGCAAGGAAGCGGCGTCGTAACAATATCAACAAATTACGACTAGATTTTATAAAATAGTACTGCTGTCCAAATATCCGAAGCCCCATTGTTCTCATATTTAGTGAAAGGAGATGGCAAGAAAATACGTCGACCAGGATGGCCGAGGGGGCTAGAGCATGTGCCAAGTCAGCGCCTTGGTCTGAAGCGTCGCGGGTTCCAGTTCCACTGTAGGCATGGTTGTTTGCCCCTGTCTTTCATGTGTATGTGTTATCGCGGAAGGCCTTGTGAATTTACTGACCACAGACCGAGGAGCCTGCAAGTTTGTCTAGTGCAAAGGTTAGTGTGTGTCCCCATGAGGGACGTAGTGGGCACCCAGCACGGATAGGAGAAATCGGCATCCCCTCAAGCTGGAAAAGCCCCGGGAAGAAAAAAAAGCGCAAGAAAATATGTACAAATTTTACTCCGCCGCGTTTCAAAGATTGCCAGTTTGTCCAGCTGGCGGCGAGGGAATGCAGCAGTTGTTAGGCCGAAAAGTCGCGGAAATGAATAACAGAGAAGGTGGCAGATAACGCCTCATATTTCTTCACGATATTACGGAAGGTGGAATGATTTACGAGACTCTTTCTCAGAAATTCGCCTTATCATCTTGGAACTCATTATGCAGCATAATTTTAACACCGCAATTTTCTGAGTGTTTGGAGGGAACTAGAACGACTAATTTCGATGCATCTGCAAATTTGTTCACCCCCTTATTAAAACCGAGTGGTAGTTGAATTGATTAAAAATCGATTTCGCATTATAACTTAGCATTCCAGGAACTTTTGCATCATCGAACGAAATTCTAGCCCATCTATTGAACACTATTAAACTATTGAACATATGTAACTCAACTCAGTGTCCTTAATTAAAGTCAGTTTTATCTTTTTAATGTCAAACTTCACGATTTATTTATTTATTTTGGAAACAATATGCATAAGCAAGCTGCATTTAAGAAGATATTCTCATACGAAGATACACCAATAACCACTGCGCAGGAAAATGAAACGAGATCCGAGAAGGGCGTCGTATCACTCCACTCTCCATCCTCGCCTCCACCCACGCCCCCGTCGTGTCTTCACCCCGTCACCAGGAGGGGAGTTCTCGTCCCATTTTCGTACCGTCCAGCCTAGTCCCGTCCCGTCCCGTCCCGCACATGGGACATTGGAGGTGACGGTTCATCTGTGCAGCCTTTACGGCACACATACACACACTTGTTATAGTTGCTCTTATTGTATTCCTATCTACTTAAAACATCCGAAATCACGGAAGAGTTCACCTCTCTCAATATCTGTGTCTACGCCATGCTTCCAGATGAAATACATTCTTCATTAAATCTTCATTAAAAAAATCATTGAGTAAGGAAGTCGCAACTGAAGGTGTATACAGTGATAACAGTATATTTATTAAAAGGGAGCTCGTGGAAGTTAATAACGAAGTAAAAGTTCAGCAACTTAGAAATTCTTCTGAAAACTTTCTAAATGAGTATTTTAAGTTAAAGAATGCAGCCTCGTGGCCCAGATTGTGCAAGAAAACATTCGAAAAATACTCAAATATATTCTAAATTTAAAAGAAGATTGAAGATAAACTTTCAAGTTGATACAATACCTACAATACGAATCCATATACGATAAGACTCCCAGAAGTGGCTAATCTTTTCCACCAGTTGGGAGAAGAAATCATGGAGGCCAAGGCGAAGATAAGAGTTCACACTCGGAAAAGGCCTTCTGTCGTGAATGGAATAATAATAATAATAATAATAATAATAATAATAATAATAATAATAATAATAATAATAATAATAATAATAATAATAGAGACCACCTACCTTCAGAGTCTTCTCCTGACCTATTTTGAGAATAGTTTGGACTCATTCTTGGCACGTGATTTAACAGATCTTAGTGGGTTTCTGCTTTCTGACAATGAAATGTCGTTAGCTTCTAACCTAACCAACTATTACACCGAGGATGCTTCAAAATGAAAGAATTAGTGAGAGTTTACCTTGTAATATTAATTTTATACCGCAATTGTTTTTTGTGTCACAGTTAACTTATAGTGTTAATATTACGAGTAAGTACTGAGTGTATCTGGATGAATGGTGATTTTCCGGACTGCAATTATTTCTGTATGGAAAACTGCGCCAATGGTGAAAGTTACCGTACAGACTTCCCAAGGTCGCAGGTTCAAAGAGCGAAAAATCTTCAGTGTGTTTTATCACAAGAGTGATACATAAAAAACTCTGCAGGTACCCAGCAAAAGGAAGTCGTCCTGAAAATCCTACCCTAACCAAATTCCAAGGTTTGTTTGGCGTAGGAACGTCGCGAGCACTGGATAAATGTGATTGGCCCATTGTTATGGTGTTTCATGGCGGCGAATTTAATATTCGGAATTATTTGCTTAGGCTATGTGGTGCGTGCCTATGTGATGCCAATGAAGGCGTTCTGCACAAAAACTCGTACACTTCTCCCCATAGTTCGTCACAAACAGCTCTTACCTCCTTTTTTCGTAAAATAAAAATCCGAGTTAATAGGCTCGTGCCTAATATCCTGGGCGTAAGCTTTGACAACCACAGCCAGGTGCAACATTATTTTCGGGTGAAATATCTTTGCCATCCCTTCTACGTACCCTCCAATCTTCCGTGAGTGCACATCACGTGAAAATGCACGATGGTGCATTGGGGTTCACGGTAAACACCAACATATGCATCATCACTCAAAGAAGGGCGGTACATAATGGAGTGAAGTGGAGAAACGAATGCAACATAGAAGTAATAAAATGGAGGAAGGGCGGAAAGGTAAGGTACGGGAAGTGAAGAAATTCTACATAAAAACGTTGTTCACATTGAATAAGATAGAGATAGAATTGGAACTCTCTGAAAAGTAAAAGTATGACTTGTACGTATAGCGAAACGTCAAATATTTTAATACCACTAACGGAAAGGAATAAGATGTATATGGATTTTGTTTGTAAAATTCAAATGGATAAAAATAAAAAGGAGAATAGACGTAGAGGACTGTGGTAGGAACAGATGCAAGAAATACGAAACGAGTGAACCGAGTGTGTTTGAAAGGAAATCAGGAGGAAAGTAGACAACAAGCTGGGAAAGACGGATTTGAAGAAATCACTCTAGAAAGGTGGCAAGCAGCTATCGTCCACATGGATACATTAATTGTTTCGTGTCTCCGAACGCCTCAACTGTTATGATTATTAATTCTATGTGCATAGTGGATGTTATATTTTGGGAGGTGTTGATCCTTCGCTGAGACGTGACTTCCAGCGCCAATACACCAGTTGCATGTGGGATTTCTCTTCTCCAGGAAACTCCTTCATCGGGGTACAACCTTAGCCGAGACAAGAGTCGTCTCTCAACATATATTGTGGTGTCGTTCATGTAGTGTATGTGTGTGTATGTAAGTGAATAGGAGAAACAAAGATGAAGCAGAAAAGATCACCCGGTCTGTAGCCCGTTGGCTTGATTACTGCTCCTACATTCGATTGGTGTTGATCTCAGAAACCATGCAAAATTACTTATCAGAGCAGTCGGACGCTAGAATTGTCCTTCAGACTTGAGCTGAATTCCGCTTCCTTCCATAGCTTCTCGAAAATTCATCACAATCAGGACTCTAAGCTTAGAACCTCCCGGCTCTTGATACAAAACGAAGAGGGACAAGGGGTCGTCGGGGGCGAAGCAGAGACGGAAAGAAACCGGTGGCGAGGCGGAGGGCCTGGGTGGTGTGGGGAGAGATGTGGCGGGGCGGCGCGCGCGAGGCGCCGAGGAGGCGATCGATGGTCCTCGCCTCAAGTGCCGACCGCAGCCGCAAGCAGATCGCCCGACCACGCCGCCCGGCCACACCAGCCGGCTTCACCGTCCGACTACACCTCAGGCCACGCCGCCCGCCCATATAATTCGACCATATCACCCGGCTTCACCGCCCGACAATTCCTGCCACGCCACCCGACCACACCACCCGGCTTCACCCCCGGCTTCACCGCCCGACTACAGCTCGTGCCACGTCACCCGGCCACACCGACCGGCCCGCCGCACCGTCCGGCCAGGTATACCGGCCAGCCACACCACCCGACCGACTGCAACGTCCTTTTACTCGCGAGGCTTAACACGCGAAGTTGCTTTCGGGCGCCAGATCTCGCATGGCCTCGGGCGGGTGTGCTAAAGCCATTCGCAACCATTACGATGGTGTGGTTATACCGGTCGCTCCTCTAGAACTAAATGTTATTTTCTGTGTTCCTGCCTATTCAGCTCATTGGAACAATACTCTCTCACTCCTTCATTTCACAATGTAAAGCTCACAAATAATGAAAACTCTTTGAATCTAACAAACAGACTGACATTATTTCAATGAATCATTATTACAATAAACTTATACGAATCTGCTAGTAACTATTGAAAATATTTTTTTTTCTAAATTTATTTCTATCTGCTCGACCAGATGGTCCTACAGAGTTGTGAATAAATATATATAATTCTTGGAAAATTTCCTAAGTTGATTGTCTTATTGATGTGTTAAACCACAAAGAAAGACAAAAATTTATGTTTTGAGGTGAGGTGAGAAAGGAATATCGTTTGAGTTTGATATTGTTAAGGTTTGGAGGGGGTGTTAAAGGGAAATATTACGAGAGGACATGTGGGGAGATTTGAATCAGGTGGGTCTGAAAATATCTTCGGGAAAACGAGATTTTATTCTGTTCGTAGTATTGGCTTGTTGGCCAAGGTGAAGAAAGGAAGTGCTTGGGCAAGATGGAAGAAGTGAATAAAATTTAGAGGATAAGCTCATAGTCAGAGATGTAAGGCATTTGAAGTTCACGATGAATTTGACTGTTAGGAATGAAACAGGGTGCGTTAAAAAGTCTGCGAAGGCATTTATTTTGAAAAACTTGAATTTTGTTAGTATTGCTAGGAGCAGTGTTTAACCAGGCAGGGCATGCATATGTTAACGTGGGTCTTATAATACTTTTATATAGTAGTAATTTGGTTTCAAGTTTTAGTGAAGATGTCGGATTTATGAGTGAAGATAGAATTTAGATGCTTAGGCTGAAGAGAATTTAGAAGCTTTTGCTGAAGCTTTTTTGTATGTTAGATTTGATGTGGTCTTTCCAGGTTAGTCGTCTATCAATTAATATTCCTAGGTATTTGGCTGGGGTGGAGTTGTTTAGCCAGGATAGTTGAGCGTTATTGATAGTCAATGGAGGTGGATTTGTTGGTTTTCTGAGAGTAAAGATTTTTGTTTGATTTTTTGCTGGATTGATTTTTAATCGCCATTAGTAAAACCAGGTATTTAAAATATGAAGAAATGATTGGATTTGATCAGACGCTAAAAGAATGTCTTCGTGGGAAGAATAGATTACTGTGTCATCTGCAAATATGTTGGCATCCGGCATAGTAGGATGGTCTGTGGTGTAGATGTTGAATAATGTGGGAGCAAGAACTGAGCCCTGAGGAACGCCTGAAATTATGTATTTGAAAAGGTCTGATTGACTTTAACTTGAAAAGTTCGGTTTCTTAGATAGCTGGAGATGATTTTATAGAGGAATTCTGGAATACCTAATTGCTGAAGTTTGAATAGAAGTCCATTGTGCCATATGCTGTCAAAGGCTTTAGTAATGTCAAGGAAAGCTGCAATTGTATGCTTTTTTGTGTGAAAACTATTTGCTATGTGTTCTATAAGTCTGAGTAGTGGGTGGGTTGTTGAGTGATTGGGTTTGAAGCCGAATTGAGTTTTGGGTATGGTATTGCTGGCATTAAGAAAGTTAATAATGCAGTTTATTATTAGTCTTTCAAAGATTTTTGCTAGACAGGGGAGTAAGCATATAGGTCTATAATTGGTGGGATCGTTAGGATTGGTTTTAGGTTTAATAAAGGGAAGTATAACTGCATGTTTCCACATTTGTGGAAAGTATCCTAGGCGAAGTCCGGCATTGAAAATAGGTGTTAAAGCTGCAATACAACGCTTTGGTAGCAGCTTTAGGGTTACATTGGTGATGTTGTCATAGCCAGGTGATTTTTTGTTTTTCAGTTTTTGTATGATATTGAACGTTTCTATTGGTGAGATGAATTTAATGGGATGTGGAACATTGATATGAGGATGATTCAAATGATGTTCTATTTGTGTGTTAAAGTTTTGGTATATTATTGGATTGGGCTTGAAAGTGGAAACTAGGTGGTTTGCTATGGTTTCTGCCTTGTGGTGTTCAGAGTATATTACTTGATTATTTGAAAGAAGAGGGAGAACATTTGTTTTTTCCTTCATGAAGTATTTGACTGTTTGCCAGAGCCGTCTTGTGTTGGGATGAAGTTGTTGCAAGTGTTTCTGGTAGTTATTATGTCTGTGATTAGTGATCATGTTTTTGATGTGCTTGGTGAGTTGATTAATTAGTGTTTTCTCTTGATCGTTTCTATTTGTGATCCAACGGCGTCGGATAGCTCATTTCCTTCTGATGGCCTTTAGAATATGGTTTGGAATAGGGTCTATGTTGTGTTTTAATGATGTAATGTATGGAGTGGTGGAAAATAAATGACCCTGTGTGATAGTTACATCTGAGACCGCATTATTTAGATCTGTGCTATTTGATATATGTGTTGGAAAATTTAAATTTGTGTTTGTTAGTTCTTTAAAGTATTTCCAATTGGTTTTACCTTTAATTGTTTTATTTTATTGTGATATGTTGTCTTCTTGTCTGTCAATCGCAATTTTAACTGGAAGATGGTCTGAATCTAGTTCTGGTACTACTGTTTGGTATATTGTTTGATAAAAATTTTTAGTCAGTATTAAATCTAATATATCTGGTGTTAGGTTAGTGTTGATAGAATAAAATGTGGGGGTAGTTGAGGAGTGTATGTAAATATTATTGTTAAGGATAAATCTGAGGAGTGTTTTACCATGATAATTTGATGTATTACAACCCCAAGCTTGATTTTTACAGTTAAGATCATCTATTAATAAAGTGGGGAATTACTTGAAAATATTTGATAAAGTTCATTGATTGGAAATTTTTGATTTGGATGTCTGTATACTGCTATGATAATTATTGGATGTGTTGATGTAGAAATTTTTATTGCTAATGTTTCAAGATTAATAGCAGATGGTAAGTTTATTTGGGAATGTTTAAATTTAGTTTGAATTGCAATTGCTGTTCCTCCTGAAGCTGTAAGTCTGGATCTGTCACTTCTGTAGATGTTATAACCATATAATTTAAATTTTTCGCCAGGTACAATGTGAGTTTCCGTTAAACAGGCTATGTGTATATTGTCTGTTTAGAAAATGAAAGAATAAAGTTTCTTGTTTCTTTATGCCATTCGCGTTAAAATTTTGTATGGTTAAAGGAGGTTGATTAGCAATTTTTTGGGTGGAAGCATGTTATGGAGACAACTTTAATAAAAAGTTTACATATCCATGTAACCTTTTTATTAAAGTAGTCTCCATTTATTAAAGTTGCCAATTAACAGAATGAATTGTTTTGTTGAAAACTTTTTGTAGAATTTTTAACTTATTGCGAAGATAAAATGTTTAGACAATCTTTGTCAACTTAGGACGTTTGTACAAAAATAAAGATATGGTTCTACTTATAATTAAACAATACAAGAGTTGCTTATGTTTCGTTAAGATTAGTTGGAACAGTATAAGTACATGGTAAAATGGTAAGCTCTTAATGTTTTAGTTACTGTCCATATTGACATGAGGATAGAACAAGAGATTGTAAATGTGGCATAAGAGATGTGAGAACTTGTATTACCACCTGTGTATTATATAGTGAACATATTAGTGATAAGAATTTCAATATTGGTAGTACTATTGTTATTATTATTATTGATTATATTGTTGTTTCTGGACCATTGATTTGGTGTGGGATTTACTGTACTGAAGTTGGGATTGTTGGGCCTACTTGGTAGCGATGGGAAGTGATTACTATTTAATTGGATGTTGTTACTACTTGTGGGAGATGAATGAGTGGGGGGATAATGATGATGGGAGAGGTTCTGAGGCTGAGGTGATTTATTAGGATTATGAGAATTGTGGGAGGAAGTTTTGGTTAGTTTAGCAGATATTTTATATATTAGGCATCGTTTATAGTTAGCTGTGTGGTGTTGTAAGCAGTTGACACTGGTGGGCAGTGTTCCTTGTTTAGGGAGTTTGCATTCAGAGTAATGGTGTTTTCCTGTACATCTCACACATCTTGGGTAGGGCTGTGCCCTTAACAGCTAAACTGTTATTTCTTAACCGTTAACGTTTCGGAACTGTTTCACGAAATAACAGTTATTTCGTTTATCCTGTTATTGGCTGTTATCGGTTGAAATGCATAGAACTGCAAACTACTGGGCCTCATCCGAACTACTACAAGCTTTTGTGGCAACCATTTTGTACGATAACAGCTTCACTGCAGCTAATCAATCATGATTTGCCAGGGTTCAAATTATAGATTCATTAATACATAATGCGTCATTATTACACACCATGTGCCACACTATTTTTATATTTTATTATATACACTACAACAAGATGTTTGTCCTTTAAATTAAATCTTTCCAATATGTTAACTTATTTCTGTCCCATTGCTGCTTATGTGAGATCAACTGATATTTCCCTATGTCCAATAAAATAAAATGAGTTACGGTCAAATAACGCACATTATAATACTTGATATTCGATAGTCATTAACACTTAAGCTATAGGTAAGCAAAAACACTGATTCTCCTCATAATTTTTGGCACTCGTCACTTCACTATGCACAAGTTGCATATTTGAAAGAATATTTGCAATTTGAACCCGAATCACTTTCATTTGAGTAAAATGATATATTCTATACATATTCGCTACACATTATATGAATTACTATTCATCCTTGGCAGTTAATCCAGTCTCGTTCATATCAGCTACGTCTCTGTCCAAACATGTTAGGGAAAGTAGTGCAAGGAAGCGCCGTAAGGTAGCTGCACAAGCTTTACGGTGCTACCAACGTTATTCGTTTTGCGTGGTTTAATTCTTAGCAGTCGCTATAACTGCTTTAACTCTTAGCAGTCGGTCATGTTAAGTTGCTGGTCATGGACCTGTTATTTTTCAACTGTTATTAATAACAGCTATTACGAGTCAGCTGTTTTTGTGATAACAGAATGAAGAAACAAGTCAGCTGTTTTTGTGATAACAGAATATTGAAGAAAAGCTGTTAAGCCCATCTCTAATCTTGGGCTTAGCCCACAGATAGCTTGTGTATGACCATAATTATGGCACGTTTTGCATTGTATGGGACCTATGGTATTATTTCTGATGTTTACTCTGATTTTACAATAGAATCAGTCTTTGAGGTTTAAGATTGTTCTACTTATTTCATCATCTATTAAGTCTATTGCTATTACGGGCATGGGTGTCTTATCTTTTCTATATAATCTTCAGCACTTTTTGACAGGGTAATTATTGAATATCAGTTCCTCGCTAATGACTTTTTCTGATAAATTGATTGGTACATCTTTAATAATTACTGACATTTTAATAGTCGGATCTCTATACGTGTGATACTGGATATTTTCACTGTCGCAAAATTGTCTCTAAGTTGCGGAAGTCACTAATATCTTGGAACATGATTTTAATATTTTTGTTTTCAGTTTTGGTATTAAAAGTACTATTTGTCACACTTTTTATGTCGTTAATTAGACGACTGTAATTGTCGACATTGTGAACTATTATGGGTAGTATTTTGATGGTTGATTTACACTATAGCTAGAGTTTGCACTATTAGTTTGTTCTTCATGTGATAGTATTACGTATAGATTATTAGTTGGCACATTATAATGTGGGGTTTCACTGTCACTATGGTGTATTTTACGTTTTCTGGGATCATCGGCGTTTTTGGGTGGATTGGCACTAGTACTTACATTATTTGTTGAGTTTTCGTTCGGTTGCTGACCGTTGTAAGTAGCAGGAGTTGCTGGCTGAGTTGCATGTTTTTGTCGTTGGAGTTGCAGAGGAGACATTACCGCATTTGTAGTTTGTTGCACTTGTTGATATTGGAGTATGAGTTGTTGATGCTGTTGTTGTAATTGTAGATATAGTTGTTGTTGGTGATGTAGCTGTTGATCGTTTGTAGAGCTGGAGTTATTAGGTTCATTGTTGCTTACGTCTTTGGTTGCAGGTTGTGGAAGTAGTTGCGATGGCTGAGAAAGCGGGGGTAAGGGCGTATATCCATTTTGTTGCTGTTGTGGTAATTGCTGTTGCAGAAGGTATTGTTGCTGCATTTGCTGAAGCTGGATGCGTTCTTCGACATCCATATCGCGAGAAATTGTTTCATGGAGAGCTTGCGATACCAGAGAGCCGGTTTCTGTTAAGTTCACTTCGTGGGCACGGGCATTTTCCATCACGAGAGATAGATCGCTTTCACACAGTCAACGCAGATTACACTAAACAGTACACAGAAACGTTCACACTTACAGTTAAATAATTGGCCGTTTTAAGATGCAATGCAGCATTTTTGGCCGTGGGCCGCCCAGAACTGGTGCGGCTTATCACTGTGCGCGTTCGTGGTTACCACTGTTAAGCTAGAATTATAGCACAGACTGCAACTACTAAACGCGAAAAGTTTTAGAAGTGCGGAGCGCTCGGAGAGATGTTGCCTCTATGAGAGCTGGGCTCGAACTAGCAAAATAAAACTTGTATGATTAGATTTTCTCTTCCTCTTCAATCGTATGGTTCTTATCTATAAAATTAGCGTAGCAGGAAAAGACACAATGTTTTGCATTTCATCAATATTCCTTACTAAATGATAGATATACGGTAAACCATTTTTATTTGCGTTACTAATACCAGTCATTAGTCTGTGGATCTTGATCTATCTTTATCTCAAAACTCTTGGAGTAATCATCTTCATCCTGATTGATGCTGCCAGGTGCGTAAGCATAAGCATGCTGGAGAAATAAATGCCAACTTTAAAACTTAATGGAAATCACTAAACCATAGCAACACTAGTGGAGCAAGCCTTCAGTTTTACTGAACATATGTATGAGGGAGCAGGATTACTCCTTGAAAAACTCAATTTTTGTGACAGATGACCAAATTGGTTTCAAGGTGCGTCCCCTGTATGAATTATTATTATTATTATTATTATTATTATTATTATTATTATTATTATTATTATTATTATTATTATTATAATAAATGGATTTAGATGTAATGAAGATCCAGAGAAGAAAGTGGTTTTAAGAATTCACACACGCTGCAATTTCATAACGAAAACATTCGTAACTTTTATGGGACTCTGAATGACACACTTTTGCTTTCACTACTTGAACTCGGCACCAAAATCCTGTTTCACCGACGCCGGATTTCAGAATTACAAAAGTGCTTGTAATGCGGCACAGTCTCACATATTCTCCAAACTGTACGCTAGGGTTGCCGTTAAAATGAAAGTTAACATTTTGTACTCTCCGTACTAAAGACATTTTAAACTTTCATTTTTAAGAACCATCCCACTGGACTCGCTCTTTCGTCTCTTCGGGATGAGGTCTCATTCCCCAACGCACAGTTCCCGTCCCGCCCCTTCCCCTCCTGACTGCTGTAAAAAGGCAGAGGAGATGAGCGGCGCCGGAAACGAGCCCAGAACTCCAAATTGGCAGTATTACAAATAAGATTTTCTCAAAAACTGTTCAGTTAAAAAAAAAATTATCCGAATAGCTAAATGCACAGAAAACATGACATAAACGCTACTTTGATATATTCTTTTGATTTTCAAAGACTACACAAATCAATTTTTTAAAATTATCTGGCATGTCAAAGTTGACATTTGTACTTTATTGTTTAATACGTTTGTTAACACACAATATTCAAAGTATTTCTCATGATTTTTCAAAAATTCCGTACGTTTGTGAGTACTTGCGAACTAAAGAAGGCGAATTTTTGAAAACTTAGGAACAAATTCTTTAGAAAAACTATTTGCACGTTTTTTTCTGTGAATCTTCGTATTGGAAACGAGTTAATTCTCTACGATAATCCTAAATATCGATTTTAGTCAAGGTATTTGAAACCCGAAAAACCAAAAATATAGGTGTATTTATTCAAACAAACCATAAAACTAGTGGCACTAAATAAGCACGTACTCTCCCGCCCATATTTTTACACAAAATTACGCGAAAAGTACTGAAATTTTCGAAAAATTTTACATGACTTAACTTCAAAATATATTTTTA
This sequence comes from Teleogryllus occipitalis, assembly GCA_011170035.1. Classification (NCBI taxonomy): domain Eukaryota; kingdom Metazoa; phylum Arthropoda; class Insecta; order Orthoptera; family Gryllidae; genus Teleogryllus; species Teleogryllus occipitalis. The sequence continues at coordinate 438,341 of BLKR01000380.1, forward strand.
AGGAGAAGATTTCAGAAAGGGGGAAAATGTTGTAGTTATTGGAACATGGCGAAAAATTTTTGAACTTTTGCAATTTTCGAAACATTTGAAAAAAACATTCTCTTAAATATCCTTCGCACTATCCAACAATAAATAATCGAAAACGATGGAGCCATTTTTTTGAACATTTTGAAAAGGTCCCTGGGGCTTCATGTAAAGAACCCCCAAACTAAAATATCGGTTTCAAATTCAAGGGGATCAATCAGGTAGATCGATTGGGGAATATCAATTTTGGAGAAAATTGGCCGAACTGTTTTGTCGCTATAGTTGTTCACAGACGGACGGACAGACATTTTGACGTCACTCGATTTTTCGATACCAATGATCCACAAAACATGGATTTTGTGATAGAGGATTTCTTTTTCTAAATTTAGCACCTGGATTAATCCCCTTTTTCTTTACCAGGGTCCTGTAATAAAGACTTTTTCTGGAGAAAATTCTCCGCTTTTTCGCGTAGCATTACATAACTTTTTTTCTCTACTCCATAGTGAGAATATAAAATAATCGATTGTAGAGAAATAAAAAGTAAACCATTATTGAAATACTCTCTAAACATTTTATCAACTGATAATTATATAACAACTAAAAAGTATTAACAAAAATGTCCATTTTACTTTCTCACTACCGCTTACGCAGCAGAGAGAGTTATGCAATGCTGCGCGCAAATGGTGAAATTTCAGTAGGAAAACTCTTATTACCGAGTCCTGGTAACGAAAAAGGGAATAAATCCAGTTGCTAAATTTAGCAAAAAAAATCCTCTATCACATACTGTATTCAGAATCCATGTTTTATGGGTCCTTGATACCGAAAAACCGAATGACATCAAAACATCTGTCCGTCCGTCTATGAACAACTCTATCGACTAAAAAGTTCAGCTGATTGTCTCTAAAATTGATATTTTCTAAGCGATCTGGCTGATGTAGCGGCCCATTGAATTTGAAACCCAGATTTTATTTTTAGCGGGTATTTTACTTGAAGCCCCGTTTTGAAGGGACGTTGTCAAAATTTTCAAAAAATGGCTCCATCGTTTTTGACTAAATTTTGTTGTTGTATAGTGTCAAGGAAGTTTAAGAGAATGACGTAGGTCTCATTTTCGTTAAAAACTCATTTTTTGGAAATTGGAAAAATTCAAAATTTTTTTAGCGTCTTCCTCTAACTACAATTATGAAGATGAATATTTTTCCGAAATGAAATCTGTTCCTTAAAGATAGATTTTGAAATAAGGTCATGAACAATTTTTCGAAAATGTGTGTACTTTTCACGTAAATTTGCGTGAAACTACGGGCGAGAAAGTACGTGCTGTTTTAGCATTACTAGTTGTATTTTTGCGCCCTTATGATCTGAATGATAATGAAGACGTTTGAATAAACAATGCGTTTATTTTTAGTATGAAATGAATACTTGAACATGACGGCAGCTGTGTGTGACGTAATAATACAAGATAGATGGATACTGTGCAATGAATGTAGATATTAAGAGGTAGAATATTGATAGAATAATATAGAATGGTATATTTGTCTTCGTAATTTAGGACTAGTATTGATGTAGTGATTCTTTCAAGTGGATCTCTTGGAATCTTTTTATAAATGAGAAGTGGAATGCTCTTGTTGTGATTCGGGCTGCAGAAGAAAATTGCATTGCAAATCACAGCGTGTAGATTTTTTAAAGATATATGGTTAAGAGGTGAGTGATAGGCAAATATATGAGAAGGAAGCTACCAGGTCCCCGTGAATGATAAAGCTATATTTTGCATTCACTATTTCATATCGTTCATAGTTAGTAGAGGTATTTTGTATTTTAAATCATCAATACGTGTGCCTCATAAAATATCGAAATTTCTGGACATTTCTATCACATGATTTTTTCACATTATCAGTTATCATTATCATTATCGTTGTCATCTAGTAAAAGACAATACTACAACAAAAAACATGAAGAAATTGAATTTTTCAGAGATTACGATCAATGCATTAAGTCGTATGAAGAACAAATCAGAGCCAATTGAATATTTGATGCAAAATGTTTGTAAAAACTTGTAAACACGTGTACTTTTCCGCTAGTCATGAAGTTTCTGCGCACATTAGAAATTAAGAATACAGATTATAAGTAATTCTTTGAACTCTCCAAATTTCTTCCTCCACTCCCATAGCTACACAACGCACTTAGTATATGTTTTTTTTCTATTCATTTCTCTATCAAGCCCTCTTTACCACTGATCTCTTCGATCATTATTACATTCAAACCAACTCGTATGCCCCCGGGACATTTATATGTTCTAGTTTGTCATCTTTGCTTATCATCTTTCTTTTCTATTCGAACTATCTTTGCGTAGGACATTCTGTACGTGAATTAACATTCACTTCTCCACCTGTCCTCGCGTTATTCGCATGAACAAATGAAGCTCTGAGAGAGAGTATCTAGCAGCGTTCCACGCGTTTATTGGGCTTCTCTGAGCCGACGGTCTCCTGGTTGGTCTCCTCAGAGCCTGTCGCATCGTCTTTCGCTACCTGAGCCTCCCCGCTGTTTGTCGTTTCCGTTTGGATCATCCTTCTAAGCAGTCACGTTATTTTTCAAGTCAAACTTCTCCAATTTTTTACCCCACGATGATTCCACTCCAGGCCGCTTTCTTCAAACGTCCTACGCCTCCTTCTTCGTCCTACTCCTCCTCTTTCATTCTGCCATAATTGTCGTGGTGTGCTTCTCGTCATTCGTTTTATCATCCTTTCCTTTTGCTTCCATCAATTTTTTTGAGGTCGCGTTCTCGGTTTTCTCTGCGGCCTCTTGTTTTACTCTTCCAACTGTCTTCAATGTTCACCGCGCCCAACCCCGCCCACTCCTCTTTCTCGTCCCGCCCACTTCCGTAGCTTCCACTTCTTATCCGCTTCCCACAGCCCACTTTCATAGCAGAAAACTCCTATCCAATCATGATCACCCCTAGCATCCGCCCGTCCGAACATGTACGACTATTCGGGCGTCAAACTCCGCCCAACCTCACCCTTCTCACGAACTCCCCCACGGCCACTACTCCCCTCTCCCTCCTCCAGTTAGCCCTTCTGCGTATCTGTACCAGACACCACTGTCGCACCCCCTCTGAACGACCTCTTGGTCAACCACTCACTCACACACACACTCTCTCTCTCTCTCTCTCTCTCTCTCTCTCTCACACACACACACACATGCACACACACACTCACACTCTCTCACACACCATACACACACACTCACTTTCTCTCTCTCTCTCTCTCTCTCTCTCTCTCTCTCTCTCTCTCTCTCACACACACACACACGCACATACGCAATAACCTACTCACTCCCCTTCCTGACCGGAGCCCGTCCGCCAGCCCATATCCAACTTCGAATGGCTTGAGCGCGCTCACCCACTCGCCCGCCCTGTGCCCAATCTCTCACCCCAGCGCGATCACCCAACGGTCCACCGACGCCCAGCAGCGCTCGCTCGCCGCACATTTCACCTCGCTCGTTCGCCCCGCCCACCCGCTCGCTTCTTCCGCTTGTCCCTGCCACGCGCAGTTTCTACCCCGCCCCGCCTCTCCCCTCCCCGCCCGGCCGCGCCACGCCACGCCCCGCAGCGCCCGCGCTCGTGTCGCCGCCAGACCGCCGGCAGTCGCCGCTGTTACGAGCTCCTCTGTTTTATTTAACGGTCTATAAAGCGCGCGGCCCGGCAGGTGCGTGACGGGCATTGTTACGGCTGGGCCCCGCCCTACGCCCCCTCCTGCCCAACTGCCCTCCTGCCCTTCTCTGCATGCCCACTCCGCCTCTCTACCCTTTCACAGAGTCGCCCACGAACGCGCTCAACAATGCATTTGTTTGGGCTCCCTCGTCAGCCTTTTTAACTGCCCGTTCTCTTGCTCCTTCTACTGCGTCTTTATGCCCCATCCACCTGGCAAAGAATAATCGACGAAACTACACGAACGTGCGCAGTCAGCACAAACACGCATAGACAGATGCACACACTGCTACATAGTTGTGGATTTCCACCCTACTGTCATCTTATACCACCTTTCATTTTATACCCAATCAGTTTTCTGATGTACCTCTGCTGGATAAAATATTTATGTATAAGTGTTATCAAAATATTAAATACGTTTATTACAAAAGAAATAAAGTCCATCACATAAACCTCTTAATTCCACAAGATTACGCTGCAGGTGATATTGAATGCTACTCAAGGCAGATTTTAAAAATGTATATTTATCTCTTCACAATCCAAGTTCAGCAAATTGACAAATTCCTAAACATAAATCGACGGGCAATTCTTGTGACAAATTATTAGACAATAAAAAGATATGAAATGACCTGAAAATTGATTTGCCTGATTGAGTGCAGTTGTTACCCTTATATTTGCATGCCATCATCTTGGCAAAGAGACCTTGCCAAGAGACCTTGCAAAGAGACTTCAGGTTTATTCCCAACTATTCTCCTTCCAGATACTTGGCTGTCTGGGATGAGCCGCGTCACAGTCGGTCGAGCTGTCGTGTCGGCTATCATGTGGCTTTCTTTTGAGCTGTACTGTACTGAACTAGTGTAATGCACTTCTGTACAGAGCTGCACTATCTCTTTCCTCGCTGTTCCATTTGTCACGCCATTTCCTTATCTCCACTCCTTCCCGTCCCCCACGTCTCTTCTGGAGTGCGCCTCCCACAGGCGACGCGGAATTAACGAAGAGGATACGGCAGCCCCTCCTGCGAGGCCGGCTTGGGCCCCCTGAGAGGCATTCGGGCGAGTGAATTAGAAAGGCGCTACACCGCTGGCGCAATGGCTCCTTTGGTTGCGTCCCTTGGCGCTAGGGGCGCTCGCCCCAGCCACGCGCCCATTTCTCTCTCTCCACTGCTGCTGGAGTTCTGCACTCCGAGTAAATGGAGTGAGGGGGAGGGGAGGCGCTCGGACGTCCGTCCAATACCTTGCATAGATAAGAGCCGCGGTGGCTCAGTGGTTTTGATGCCGTACTACCGTGGTTAGAACTACCGGATTCGGTAGTATAACGGTTAGCGTACCGGACTGTTGTACCCACGTTTGCGGGTTCAAACCCGATCGAAATCATGGATTTTTAGGGGCGAAAAAAACCTTCGTACGCCTTTCTTCGGAGGAGAATTTAATCCGACTGTCCCAAGTAGATTTACTGAATGTAAAAGATAAAAGCCTGTTTTGTCGCCCAACATAATACCTTCTTTCTCTGGTAGATGGTGAAAGGAGCGATGGTGAAATTTGCGTGGTCAGACGGAAAAGCGGGCCTGATGGCCCGAGTCTCGCCACGTAAAATAAGGTATTAATTAACTGCCGTGGTACTGCTCAGTTGTGGCGCAGCTGCTGACCTGATTCAGGTTCCCTAGGTTCAAATCCCGACGCAGGTTGGGAGTTTTATTTGGTAAACCTCTACCTTGGGCCACATCGGCCTGTGTACAATTGCAAAGGACTAACTTTACCTTTTAGATTGCATAGATTCAGAGAGTAGCGATTCCTTAGCGCAGCTGATTACGCCATTTTATATCCAGTTGTGTGAGAAGTTCCCACTGCATGTGTTGGGAATAACAAATATATTTAAAGCCAATTAACATATAGAAAACTCTCTGTAATGATGTCGATTGTTATCATTTATCATCTGAATGCTACCTTACGAGGCTACTAAACGAGAGAATATTACTCTGCAGCAGCCATCCTGGTTGCACTACTCAATCTAAAGACCCCATAGTTCAACACGAGGAGATGTTAGAAACCGCCCACCAATTCTTGAGTTTCTCGGCAATACCCACGTCAGGTGCAGGAGGGGTTGGACTGGGACCTCAGCCACCCCTTCGGTTTCTCAGGGATGGTCTCTCTTTATGTTCTAAATACAGTGGTAGTGATTCCCTCAAGAGAAATTAACTGGTAATTTGGGGCAATTCAGGAGTGAAAAGAATATCTTCTTCTGAAGACAACGTAGATCAGGTGTCCTCTGCTATAAGGACGCACTACTCTGGTTCCCAATCCTCCAAGACGAAGTAATTGGAAGGTAAACGGCAGCCACAAGTTTTCTAGGTAATCCAGTTCTCAGGTCGAATGACGTCCTGTCGAGATAAGAGTAGAACGGTAGAAGAGTAGAGAAGAGTAGAATATTTCTCAAGGGAGAAATATCGGGGCCTAAATATCTCTTTGTACAGATAAGACGCACGTCGTAGTCACGACACATGAACAGATGGATACAGATTCAGTCAGTAGGGAATATTTTAAAATGGCATGCAGGGATATAAGACATTAAACCCATAGCTCGATCCTAAAGCACCACTTACATAATGGCAGCTTGTTGCCCCACTAGTAATATTTATTCTTAAATTATATTTACATAGCAAACGTATGGCCTAGCTTACAAACTAGATACTTACAAACTAATCTAAATCTACTTTTTCTTACATCCTGACTTAATTTAACAACGAACATTATTTACATTATTTATAGTAAGCACATATAACACAAAAACATACGCTTATAAACATAAACGGGATACAGCGATAAACGTCATATAATTCCAACGAGTATAATTTGTAGAATATCGGGCCATCTCACTTACCCGGTGTATCAACAGTTCCAACTTCCCTGGGCATTTCATCTCAAATCATTTCAAATTACGAAACATTGGACAGGAGAGAGAATAAGCGAAGCACAGTCAATAGTCGCCCCACAGAAGAGCGATGTCTCACAAAATTTTACTATTTTCGGAGTTAACACAAACTTCAATCACTGGCTTAGATAGATCAATAACAACAGTTCCCATTATAAGAGCTCCGTCTAAAGGGTCGTGGAGTTTGAGTTGAGAAGTAGCTGATTGGTACTTTCTCGCCACGGGGTAGAGAGAAAGTTATGTAATACAGCGCGAAAAACGTCGAATTTTCGGCAAAAAACTATTATTACAGGGCCCTGGTAACGAAAACGTGAATAATCCAGTTGATAAATATAGGGGGGGAAATCCTCTAACCCGTGGTTTTGGCAGAATTCATGTTTTGTGGGTACTTGATACCGAAAATATGACGGCAAAAGTCTCTGTCCGTCCGTCTATAAACAACGCTAGCGGCTATACCGTTAATCCGATTTTCTCCAAAATTAATATTCCCCATCTGACTGATGTCCCGGCCCCTTGAATTTGACATGGATATTTTGATTCCATCGTTCCATCGTTCTTGATTAAATTTTGCTGTTATATAGTGTGAAGGGCGTTTAAGACTGCATATCCCATTTTAATTGAAAACTGATTTTTCGAAAATTACAAAATTTCAAATATTTTTCTGCGTGTCCCTACAATTACAGTTATTAAGATGGGGATTTTTCCCGTAAAGGAATCTGTTCTTTAAAAATTTGTTTTGAAATCAGGTCATGTGCAATTTTTAGAAGATTTGAGTACTTTTAACGTAATTTTGCGAGAAAATACGGGCGAGAAAGTACGTACTGTTTTAGCACTACTAGTTTTGGTTGTATGATGAAAGCAACAATTGAATACTAGCTAGCATGAACTTTGATTTAACTGAACTTTAGAAAAAAATTAAATGTAGTTCAGATTAGAATCCTTTGTTTCAGAACAGATCATTAGATTAATGATGTTTTAGAATTAGTTATTGGGTTATCTATAGTTCTTGGTTATCTTACATTACTCTTGTCGCAGAATGTGAATTATTAAGCATTGTGATAAATACGCACAATATTTAAGTTCTTTGCTCCATCTAAGTCAGCCAGGTGGTTTGACGTCTACATTTTATTATTCCAGATTACTCCAACCTTATTTTTCATGGAAGTGTAAAACAATTTGTGAGGAAAAAATGTTTCTAAAAGTGAACGGACATATCTGAATCATAATTGAATTATTTTTAAATAAAATTGACTAATCTCAAATACAAATATTTCTTCCTCTGAAACAAATGCAAAATAAGTGGAATGTTCATTCACATAGTGTCCCGCATAACCCAACCGCTCCTCATGAGTCACATTCCCCATCGTCATGGGAATGACTTTTTAATATGCTACAATACACGTATGCATTATCATGTGTATTTTTATCAAGTTTTTAGAGCAGCTACTATAACGCTACTCTGGTTTTACTAGGGAACATAAAAGTTTACATATGATTATGAGTGTTCATTCGAAAGGCAGTGTTCGCATCTTTCTTCCTGTTGTCATACTTCGTCGAATATTTTTGAATACATGATATCGATAATTTATTAACTCGTACAAGGAAGGGCAAGCATTAATGAGAAAAACTGAATGCTAATGTCATTTACGTAATCGACCGGCAGAGGTTACCCCGAAAGTGAATAAATTAATTAACGAGTATTTGGTGGCGTGATAAGGGATATAACGTTCTTGCCGATAATGCACGCAGCAGAAATTGTAATCCATGATACGAGTTAAAAATTAATTATTCACTGGTTATAAATTTAGTCGCCGAGAGAAATGTAGGAATGGAGGATGTTGATTTTTAAAACTGAATAAAATATTCAGTGCCATACATTACTTTATCGATTACCAGTAGACGAAAGCGAGAAAGATAAAACGAAATATACAAAGAAGCATTGTATGGAAGAACAAACGGGAATAGTCATTCATTGTTTCATCGAGATTGTTGTCAGACAGACGTAAACGAATTGACATACGTCTAGTTAATTCTATGATAATGTTATTAGCAGCGAAATAAAATTCCCAGAAGCCAAATAGCTTTTTTATTCCACTTCATGATTCTTATTTCTTTTTTAAAAAAAACTCAAAATAAATTACCGTTATCGTAGCCGTAAAGGATTAAGATATATGCTGTTGTTACTCAGAAACAAACGAAAAGGGGAAAAAAGCTTTTGCGCAAACCTGCTTTAAGAGAGGGCTCATCCATAGAATGTGAGCCTTCGGGTTTCGCTTCTCTCGGTGTCACATGTGCCAAGTGCCACCCTCCCAAATCTCATCCGAGTCGACCGCGAGTCGGCAGAGGTGATGCAAATGTTTTTTTTATATTTCAAGAGCAACGGTCTGTTGCGAGGTGTCCGGTTAGTTTTATTTAACGCCATTTTGCCTTTCGTTTCTCGTTTTAATGAGATCTTCGGATTACCGACATTGCATCCCCTCTTCTCACAAAATTCCATGCTTTCGTTTCTCTTTAATCTCGAGCAGCGTTTAGGTGGCTACTTTTTGCGCGGCTAATGTGATCCTAGCCTTCATTCTGAATGGAGCGTCTTCCAGCGGTTTTTCTCGCGTGAATTGATTAGAGAAAAAGCTCCCGTCGCTTTTTCAGCATCATTTGCATTTGGTATGAAATATTTATCTCATTATTGAAGCATGCAATGAGGAGGATGCTCGTGCATAGGGCGGCCATGAATATTAACGGATGTTGTGAAAAATCGCTCGTAAATGTTTTTGACTTTACTAAGATAATTAGTTTATTTTTTCTCTGAATCATAATCAGTTTAAATTTAGTGACTCAAATAACCAGAAATAAATGTTTTTTTTGTTAAAATACTTATTATTCCAAATATTTACTTTTAAAACTTTTCATGAAACACATGCAATTGGATTATTTTGTATCTTAACCAACGTGTTCAGATATCAAATGGTACCAACTTACTTCATTGTCCCTTTTTGGTAGGTCATACACTTAATGAAAAAAATATTCTGTGGATAGCAATTCTGTACTGTTGTTGATCAGTATTAATAACTGAAATGATTCACTTGTGTAGGGTCACGTTGGTGGCCGTGGTTGGGAGGAGGAGCGGAAGTATCGCATATCTGCGGGCTGAATAGCCTTGGCGCCAAGGCGTTGGGATATATTTAGACCAAGTGGACGCCAGCTTGACCTGGAAGGTCACGCGGTAGACGCGAGCCTCCCTTCTACACCAAGGACAGTCACGTGACGGCTACACTCTAGGTATAATATCGAACCGACGAGCTCACACGGGGTTGTTTTTTTTAGAAACCTCGCGCGATGCGCAAAACTTTACGCCCAGGCTGGAGCGTGTCGTGCCTCTTGCATGGGTGACGAGGTCACGGTAGTGGCGCGGGAGAAGCGTCAGTGGAGGTGGGGCCTCCCTAGCTGTGTGGGGTATCCACAGGGAAGTACTCAAAAGTGTGTAGTTTTGGAGCAGAATTTAGTTATTGTTCATACGTGTAAATAAACTTGTACGTACTTGTAAATGTCTGTGTGTTTTTCTCCATGACGCCACACTTGATTCACTTGCTAATTCCTGCTTATCCAGAAAATACCTTAGTACTTATCCCTCACCATACTCCTTAGTGAACCGTACAGGAGACATGAATTGCTCCCAATGAGATGAATCTTCCGGTTCTCACAGGTGCAGCACGTTCATCCGGAGCGGACACTTTGTGTGATTTTGTATATACTCTCAATGTGGCCTGTTGATTTCATAATCTTTTTTATTCTATGCCTCATCTTATAATTTGAAACCAAACAGTATTTTTCGCATATGTAATATTAATCATCCCCAAACAAACAATTTTAAATAATATTATGATTGTTTCGAAGTCGGATCTTGGAAGCATCGCAAAAAATATATTTTCGAACACACTTGTAAGAATGTAGTATCTACGAATTCGTGTACGAAATCCACACATGAATGTCATCATGTCATTATGTAATCATATATGTTTTAAATATTAAAAGGAAATTATTGTATTTTTTCTGTCGTTTCTTTAGTCTTGCAAGAGCAGCTGCTCGGGAAAGTGAAATGTCAAGTTCATTGGGCCACAGTGCTTACAAGTCAACTGGAGCCAGAAGTCTAGGCAATAGCGACTATGGCGACGTGAGGATGGAATGGGTGAGTAGAGTCTATTTTTCTCTAAATCTCTATTAGTCTATTGTATACTGAGATTAGACTTGCGTTTTGGGTTTAAAGCAACGTTTATAGATAAAAGAAAATGAATAATAAACACAAAGCAATGAGAAAAAACATTATGAATACATTTCAATTATTTTTATTTTTTATCTTAATTTGAAATCGTCAAACATGTATACATACTTTTATTTTTTAGTATTTGTTTTTAGGTAATTTCTTTAAAACCTGCGAACTTGACCAATTATCAAAACACTGAATTAAGAGGAATAATATCAATTGTCACCTTTTGGGTAGGTCTTTACGCCAGAAGAAATTATCAGCAAGTATTTCTTCTACGCCAACGGCATCACTAATAGCACTGACAGAGATATCTGACGGCTCAATTTGATCAAACGTTTCTACTTAAGGGTTAAGTATTTTGTTTTGCTTTGTAACCTTTGCCTTGTGTAATGTCAAAAGTACGTTTGTCTCTAGTGTCTGAACGGGGTATTGTATTAGCCAATTTGAACCCTTCAAGAGCACTTTGAACCGGATTTTCTTGGTCTCAGTGATGTGCGAAACTCATAACATATTTTTCGCGATTAAATTAGTGCAATTCATCATCATTCTGAACGTGAAAAGAAAGCCCGGGTTTGCCTCAGTTAAGTATGAATAACAAAGATTGGTTCTATTGTAAATCCACAGGCAAAGCAAGGAATTAGAATCCATCCGCCATCCCTGGCCCCTTCATTACAATTTTAGCCTCTTCAACATCAAAAGGCTACTACGTTTCATAAATCTATATAGGTTGCCTTGTGTTGGATTGAAGCGTTAACATCCCTCCTCACTTTGTTAATCAATTGTTATCACCATTCTGTCAACCCAATATCAAATAACGAGGAATGCAACTGGCGTTTGAAACCATTCAAAGCGTAGACCATCTTGGTATTTCAGTGGTTAGAGGTTCTAGTGTAAACAATGAGACCTTGGTTCAATTTCTAGTTAGGTTGACAGTGAGAAGTATGAGTAATCAGCATAAATCTATAAATAAATTATAGTAATATTACTAGTTTACTGAAAGCTATCTAATTAGACGAGTGTCTGCCAAAGTGTCACGGTGGGAACTTCCACCTCTGAATTAGTAATTTTCCCGTTCGATTAAACTAGAATTTGAGGCATAAGAAGTGACAGATTCGTGGCTAGATTTCTTAGAGTATCTTCGATTTTCCTTGTTTATCATTTTGTGTTTTCATCAATGACATTCATAATTTCATCAAAATTCTCCCATAAATTCATTTCATTCGACTCAGAGTAAGTCGAATGACGTTGGCATATGAAACAGAACATGGTAGTTAAAGAGGGGTTGTGATGTGAGTGTCTGTGATCGTGATGATTGCGGTATACGTATCATCGAATAGGGACAACCATACGAGCGCGCCTTGGTTCCATTTTCCGCAGCGTCTCATTCTGAAGGCGGTAGCTGCAGAACTGCCAGAGCGTTGGTCGCTGGCACAGAAGTGGCAGTAAAAGAGATAAGCAGCGAGCGCCGCCCAAAACGTTATGGAGCCCTGAAGAACGACCGTCCGTTGAGCCGTAAAGGGCTAAGTGGTCGCCGGAGATGACGATGTCGCCGACACGCTGACCCTAGGGCACCGCGCGGAGGAACTGCGTCGAGGACGGAGGGCGAGATGACGGAGGGCGAGATGACGGAGGGTGAGATGACGGAGGGCGAGATGACGGAGGGCGAGATGACAGAGGGCGAGAATAAGGAGGGCGAGATGACGGAGGGCGAGATGACGGAGGGTGAGATGACGGAGGACGAGATGACGGAGGGCGAGATGACGGAGGGCGAGATGACGGAGGGAGAGATGACAGAGGGAGAGATGACGGAGGGGGAGATGACGGAGGGGGAGATGAGAGAGGAGGGAAATGAGGGAGGGGCGAGATGGACATTACAGTGTTTTCAAACATTTCAAACAGTAGAACGACATTTAACACGTGAAGCAAAAGACAAAGCAAATAAAGTACCAAGAGATTTCTTGGTAAGAAAACAATATCGTCGGAACAAACTGAAAATCGGGAGGAAATGATGTAAGAAAGAAGCTGTTGACAAAGTCTTGAATAAACAAAGAAGGGAGAAGAATGCATGCAAGTAAATAAATTGAAGAAAAGACACGATAAGAGTAATTATGATGAGTTTTAATGCACGAAAGTAATCGAAAGTATTGATTAAAAATACTTAAAATGAAGAAGACAAAATTCAAAGTGTTCAAGATCTTCTGAAGAGTGAGACTTCAATTAATAAAAATGATCACAGAAGGAATAATCAGAGATGAAAAAGTGAGGAAGTGGTCGAAGGAGAAGCGAAAGGTGAGGGTTGAGTGAATGACAAGGTCGGAGTTTGCAAATAAAAGATAGATAAAGAAAAATATTGAAAAGGAAAAGAGCCTTTTTCCTGAGAAAGATTTTTTCGTCTTTTTTCATCAAATTTATTTTACAAATATTTCGGGTTTCTGAATTTCTCAGACCAACCTGTCTATGAAGAGGGTGCACCAAAAATAACTGAAACTATAAAACTGCATTAAAAAGTTCAAAAAGGTCTCATTTTGTATATTACTGATCATGAAACTATTTTGTGTCCCATATTTCCCCGCTTGTCGCCCTTTATTTCCCACATCTCCTATCTATTTTGTGTCGGTGGTTTCGTATAAATTTCCCAATTCCTTCATCTATACTTATCGTATTGAATGTGGGCAGGATAACAATATATATAATGGAATCTAGTCAACGTTTGTGATATGAATGCGAATCATCGTTTTAGAGGTTACTTACCGTCCACTCCCACCCTCGGTTAGTTCGGTATGAAAAAGTGTCAAAATAATCCTATCGTGATTGCACTTGCTATTCACAAGGAAGTCGTAGTTGTCGAAAGAACTTAGGAGGAGGAACCTTGTTCTCCGCTACTTTTCGCGCATGCGTAGTCCAGAGATTTTCCCTATTTTATCATGGTAAAGGAATTGTATTTTTTAGAAAAAATCGTTAAAAGTGGGCAATCGCATATCAATACTACAAAACTTTGCAAATAATAATTTCCAACAAATGCAAAAACAAACGCTAAGGATGTGATTTTCCTTGATATTCAGATTCGAGAAACTTCTTTTTGTCAGTCCCCAGCAACATTTTCAGCTCAACTTTATAACCACATGTAAAAATTTGGAACGTAAATTTTTGAACAAATATTTTACAGTTAAAACCCTATTCATCAGTTGAGTGACAATTTTGATCAAAAAAGGAAATAAATTTATATCGTGTAAAGCACGCTCATATAGTAAGTAGAACATGAAACAAGCGCAGAGAGAAGGAAACGGAAAGCAAATGCCAAAAGCGAAAAGCACAAGCGTGGCAGAGAGCATTTGAAAGGCTAAGAAGCGCAGAGAGATGAAGGGCGGGAGTGGGAGCGCATGATAAAGCCCCTGGAGATTGAGCGTCTTAATTACGCGGCGTTGGCGGTAAACACAGGTGGCGGCCCGCGACCTCCGCCTCAGCCCTCAGCCTTTAGCCCCGGCTGTGTTGCCGCACACGCGCAGTTAATGCAATTGGAGCACTACCCACCGCCCTCCACACTCCACCCCGCCCCGCACACCTTGTGTCTCCCATACCCTCCAGCCCTTCACCACACCCTTCGCCCCGCCCCTCTCCGCTCCACACGCTCCACCACAACCCATGTCACTCTCCTCGCGATATTCCCTTCACCCTCCACCCACCCTCCCACTTTCCCACCCCTCTCCCTGCCACCCTCCCCGCCACCCTCCCACCACACTCCCTGCCACCCTCTCTGCCACCCTCCCCGCTACCGACCCTGCCACCTACCCGGCCACCCTCCCCGACACTTTTCCACCACTCTCCCTGCCACCCTCCCCGCCACCCTCCCACCACACTCCCTGCCACCCTCTCTTCCACCCTCCCTGCTGCTACTGATCTCCATACTGATCCTCCATTCTAATTCCGTCTTTTTCAATATTTTATATATCTTTGTACACTGCAACGTATGACCCAACAGTATTCCTTCAACTTTCAATTTATGATCCCCAGATTTTCAAAGAATGTCGTTGTATGGTACGGTTATTATTAGTTTCCAATCTTATTCCACCATTATTTCACGCATTGATTCCTGTCGTTCATAAACAATGCAATTTTTGATTTTTTCATTAATGTTATGATTAGATATGTTGTTAATAAATGTTTCCTGAAAAGTTATACAAATAGCTTAAATATGTCAAATAAAAATACTTGTTAGCAAAGAGTACTTACTATTGAAAATTAGAGTTGAGTTATTCCTAGTCAGAGAACCATTATGTGACTCAATTAGTGACAATTAGTATAGATAGGATTGTGTACGTAATATGTAGTGTAAGTAAATTGTTCTTGAATGTTCATTTACATCGGGCTGGGTCATAGACGAAAGAATCTTACTTTTCTTCACCATCGCCAAATTAATTTCTGGATTTCTGCCTCTCACACACAATCCTAATAACTAAGGGTATCAAAGAAAATATAATTTGAGGAAGAAGTGAAAAATTGTACTTTTACTGTATAAATATAGCTGGGCCGGAGTTCACTTCGTCAATCATTGTTTAAAAATGAAAATAGCTTTATTTTGAAACCCAACTCATACGAACTCCCCAAACGACAGGTCTCTGAACTGTTGTTAAAGCATTACTGGCCAGGTACTGTGTGAAAGTAACCAATTTAATATTGCTACGAATTGAGATTAAATTGTCCCGAAAATTTAATAGTGTCTTTAATTCAATCGCGAAAGAGTAACACAGTGTTTTCCTTCTGTTTAAATTTTACATAGATGTTGGGTTTCTACACATTACTGACTACTCATTCTATGCAATAAGGGCATCAGGAAGAAACAAATCTACAAAAATGTAGATAATAGATTAACGGTTTGCAAGTATACTGCTTAAGAAACATAAACGGGGACTTCCCTTCTAATCCCAGCTTCTCCCTAATCTGTTGCCTTCATTTTACCTCTACACCTAGTCATTTCTTTCCCTGTACCTCCGCAAATGTTTCTCCACATGGAGAAAAAAGAACAGTTGCAGTATACCTGATCCATTATACTATATCAAGGGAACGCATGATAATATAGGCCCAACCAGGTTCACTGTTGCTGTTTCGTGACGGAGATGGTACGAAGTTGCATCGTAAAGAGTCCCTTGTCGCACTCCTCTGAATTCACCTTGTCAGAGTGCACGGGTAGAAGCTGCCGAGCCCAAGCAACCTTGTTGGAAGAATTGGCTCTCTGCTCGGCATAAGCGAGCAACACAGGTTGGAGGATCCAGTCTACCGTCATGACGCATCCGGGCGAAACTGATAGAAGGAGCCGGCCTTCCGTGTCGGCTTGCACAGCTATACTGGTTGAAGGGCCAGCCGTACGTGTCGCCGTATTGAAGCATTTCTTATTGGTGTTACAATTACTGATCGTTTACGGGTATAGGATGGGTTATACGTAGTAATTGCTATTGATAGAATATTCATTAATTATTTTTGATCCAACAACAGATCTGTATATTGTAACAATACCGAAAATTATACCCAGGCTAATCGAAAACAAAGTGTTGCGTAATCACGCGCTGGCGCTTTTGCGTCTTTTCTGAGCCGTCGGGCGGCTAATTCGTTACGCACAACTGCTGTCGCGACATCTCGGCGCCGAGCAAATATTTTATTTATTAAATTTTATTTATTAAAGTAAAATGTGTAAAATATAACATAATTCACAATAGAATGATATATAGTGACATAAACTTAATAGCTAACAAATGATAATCAAACATTGATGTACCACTTAATCATTTATGTGATCAGGTGGATTAAATACACAAGGAGACAAAGAACATGTTAACAGTCATCAGTCATTATTTCAAAAATATTTTATAACTTTCAAAATTATTTTAAAAATGTTTTATAATTGTTTCAAAACTATTTTAAAACTGTTTCACAAGTACATTTAATTAGCAACTTTCATTACTGATCCCCAAAAAACAAATTTAATTCACATTTATTTTATAAAAACGCTAAGATTTATTTCAATTATGGCTAAATATGTAGCTGAAAATTATTTTCGAATGTATTTGTTGTTTATTTCTTTTAACCCTTTCATTTTACAAATTTAATATTCTTGTTTTATGTTTATATTAATTTTGGTTACAAAAGGTACAATTCTATTAGTCCCTTCATTATACTTTGGGTTCTTGCATTCACTAGCACAAAATTCTACATAACATTAACACTTAGTTTACAATTACAATGAATTTATAAGTAGTTTACATACTGATAAAATCAAAAAATTATGTGGAAGAAATCACCAACATAAATCATATTTATATTTTTTACTTCTGTCATTTCAATTTTTGTAATCTAAATGTACAAACATACTATAAAATCAAATTAAATTAGTTAAATTAATTTAAAAACTGGAATTAAAATGTATTGCCCAGCATTGATTTACCTGCTGTGTCTGCCATTTGAATCAATCTCATTGCTTAGAAATCTCTTTGCCCATTTGACAATAAAAAAGCTCATTGGCCTGCATTTACAAATCCTACACTCCCAACAAGTTAATGTCATAACTATTGTTATTATCACCTGAATGCAACAATAAAAAAATCGTAGAGAAGAATGTGCACTGAATAACAGCGAATAAATATAGTGAGAGATCGGGATAAATCATAATTTTAGTATTGTGTAAGGTGGGAGAAGACTCATCACTTTAGCGTGGGACGAAATGATCGGTCTTCATTTTATTGGATGAGTCATATAATAAGTTTTCTTAGCAAATTAATAACCAGTTCGGAAGTGACTTTTAAATATGGCAAGTTATTTTGTTAAATGCATACTTTTCTGGATTGCTTCAAAATTTACGATTATATTCTTCGAATACTATTGAATAATTTCACACACACATAGAACACTACTCAGTATCACTGGTAACTGACAGTGATACAAAGTAGGGGAAGATAATTAGGCGCAGACTCGTAGTCTGCTTGCATGCAAAAAGTAAAATGAAATATGTTATAAAACCATGTGTATAAAAAAATAAAATAAAAATGCATATTTAATTAAATTTTGTAAAATAGCCTATACCAATTCAGAAATTGAAAACAGCAGGATTACCTCTATTGAAGTCATTAAACATTGTTGACGATATTACAATGTCTTTGGAATTAGTGTTTGGACATGCAAGTGTGACTGCCAAGGAAAAATTATATAAACCAATAAATTCAAATTCGATTTAAAACTTCTATGAAATTTAAAGAAAAAAATTGTGATTCAAGAGCTAAAAATTCAGAATTTGACCTCACGTTGGGTCAGATTTCATTTCACAAATATGCTTCAATTACATCTGGTGATGTAGTAGAATGTACAAAAAGATTCATTTCTCACAAAAGGATGAATATTGCGTTGCAGCAGGTTGCAGCTCAGGTTGCAGCGCGCGCAACTTCCTTTCCTCCCCACACACACTTCCAAGAGCCCCCCGAGGGCCTGGGACTGGTAGCTGATAAATATATAACGTAATTAGTCTGCATTTCGACATTTATATTTACATGTGGAACAGCTCAGACGGAAAATAATATAATTATTAAAGTTTGTCTCAAACTTCGTTCCCATTTTAAGCAAGAATGACAGATATGTTTTCTTTGCTTGATAAAGTCATAATTATTGCTTCTATGTTTCTATTATGTAATTGAAATAATGTGATATATATATATATATATATATATATATATATATATATATATATATATATATATATATATATATATATACATACATACATACAGATGTTGGATGTTTTTTAATGTATATTTTCTTCAATACGTACTTAATCTGACTAGGTACCTGGCTGCTGTGGCCAGCTAGTGCTCTGCAATTAGGCTCTGCATGATTAGCCTTGATGAGGCTGAAAAGTCCGTTTCTGAAGCAACATCAACCTCTCAGAAATCACAGGCCGGTTGGTCCATCAAGGTCAGCAATCTTAGATGCTGTTGTAGCCAGGAAAGGGAGTAAAGCAACAAGGTCTCTGTTTCGCATACGAAAGTTTTGTGTAACTATTGAAACCTTGTTGAGATTTATGGTATCCTTTTTTTTTCAGTGTACACTGATGTCCCTTCAGGGATACGAAAACCTGGTTTGAAAGGCGACGGAGTCATATTTTTCATTGCGCGATTGTGTGTTGCAGTATTCTGTTTTGTATGTCACAATCTTCAAACTTCTGTTCTTTTTGTCTTAAATCTGTAGGATCCAGGAAAGCATGGTGATTTCCTATCTAGCTATTGCACATTTAAGGATTTCTTGATTAAGGTGTCTGATAACAATTTTTAAAACTCGTTTTTCGTTACCGCATTATACAGTCTCAGAAACGTTACTTGTGATAAGAGTGGCAAAATAGAAACATTATTTGCGATTTGGAAATGTTGCAACACGAGGGCGATAGGCCAAGTGGCGCTATCCTAAGAGCAAAATAAAATCACTTTTATCACGTTTATTACACACTATTTTTTAGATAGCTTTACTGATTTTCATTTTATTTTTATTGAAAGATACAAATCACACTACAATAAGGTTAGTAGCAATTGTTTTGGCCAGACGAATTTTTTTTCTTTGTTGCATTCAGAGTTTTATCTGAACACTTGAACATCCCTTCCCTTTTAGCACTAGTGCTAAAAAATATTTCTTTTTCATTTTCAGAACGCCGTGCATGTCCTGAAAGTAACTGCTTTTACTAGCAACTTTCTAAAAAAAAGGTTACAACGTCTAGGGTGTGTACGGCCGTCGAAGATGGCAACTTTTTGTGAATGCACATGTGGTGGGAAATTTCATAAAATGGAGTGGTATTCCTTCTGACATGTGACATTTGCCCCTCATTGTTAGGCAACTCGTCACGCACTGACATTTGACAGGTAACGTTCTTACTCACAAGGCACCTTTCAACAGGATCAGCTCGAAATCTGGCCTAATTTT
This sequence comes from Teleogryllus occipitalis, assembly GCA_011170035.1. Taxonomy (NCBI): domain Eukaryota; kingdom Metazoa; phylum Arthropoda; class Insecta; order Orthoptera; family Gryllidae; genus Teleogryllus; species Teleogryllus occipitalis. The sequence continues at coordinate 458,203 of BLKR01000380.1, forward strand.
TACTTTTACCCTACGGAGTAGACAGAAAGTTATGTAATGCTGTGTTAAAAACGGTGAATTTGTGGCAGAAAAACTCGGATTACAGGTAATGAAAAAGTTGATAAATTCAGTTGCTAAATTTAGAAAAAAATCCACCAACACGTGATGTAGCGGGAATCCGTTTTGTGAGTTCTTGATACCGATAAATCGTAAGGTTTCATGGGGAAATAAAGGAACAACCGTGGTCTTTTGTGGCAAAATTAGAAAGTTATTTTGTAATAAATAATATCCCGGAAAGATTAAAATTACATATTGTTGAGAAGGCGATGTCTGTGAAGTCTCATCACTGGTTAACATCATTGGTACCGGAACCAATAAGTTATAAGGAATGGAAGGGAAAATATTTAAAAAGATAGTGGAATGAAAATCATTAATTTGAATTAAAATACAAATTAATGAGTGAAAGATTTAGGAGAGGTGGCACGGAATCCATGTTTGATTTTGCGACGCGGAAAATCGTGGCATTTTAAGCATGTGAAGAGAGGGCGGATATGGGCGATATTGTGAGAATAATAATTCGCCAATTACCTACAAATATCCAAAATCTTCTATGGAATTCGATGTCGGAATAGTTTGAAGATTTGATCGAAAGATTGAGTCGATTTGACCGAACATTAGGCGGGGAGAATACTAGATTAGATAAAAATGGATTTAACAACGTGAAATTCAACACAAACGGAGTGGGAAATAGTATAGACAGTAAAGGAATTATTGTTCTGAAGGGAAGGATGAAAGGAATAATAATATGAAACCAGAAAATAAGAGAAAAGGAGGTAATTCTCCAAAGAAATTTAAAGAAGATAAAAGACATGATCGTGTTGAAATTAATCTAATAGAACAGGGAAACTGAGGAAGTTCGGAATAGATAGGCGGTATATTTCGAACGAAGACGTAGGCGAAGTAATAGAAATTACTGCTATGGAAAGCAGAGAAGTGTCGGAGAAAGATTTATTAAGGGAAGACGAGAATAAACGGGCGGAGTAAAGCACGTGTTTAATTTTGAAGGGTATTTATAAAAAAAAGCAGTAGATGGAACAAGAAGTCGGCAAATTTGGGTGGAATTAGAGGTTCAAGTGGTAACGATACAGTTTCCGCCAATAGTTGTGAAAGGTTTGATTCGTCGAATCATTCTGTGTATTGATGGCCTAAAGATGTATGACGCCAAAGTCGATGTAAGTAACAGGAGAATATTGTTACGAGGAGACAAAGGGCATCAGCATTGTTTAGGGACCAGAGAACAGGAGAATGAATTCATGTGTATTTGTGACATTACGGAACAAGTCGAAGAAACTAAGAACCAATTTCACGTGGCAGCAGAAGGTGCGGTCGACGAGAACGGAGTAGATAGCAGCCGTGCAATGGATGCATTAATTTCCGAATATCGAGAAGTATTTGGAAGTTCGAAAGATCCGGTAAAAGTGTACCAGTTTCAGATAGAATTGACCGATGAGGAGCCTTTTTATTCTAAGCAACACCCAATTCCCCAAGCATTTAAAGCAGAAGTTAGAAAACAAATAAACACGATGCTCGATGATGGAATTATTAAGAAAACCATGACTCCGTATTGCGACCCACCCCTCCGCCGGCTAGCTCAGAATGGGTTTTCAAGGTGGGCGCAAAATAAAAAAATACAATTAGAATAGCGGGGATCAGGGTCATGTGGGCCGTTGTGGATTGAATGCACTTACACAGAAACTCAAGTCGAATCACTTTCCACTTACTTAAGTATATTCTAATTAAATTGCTGTTACAGTAAATGAACATAAAACACTTTACATATACAAGAATTTTGTCTTGCTGAAAAAAAAAAGAAAACAACTTACACTCTTAATAATTAACTACACTGTTTCCTTTCTCTCATTTAAATCAATTTCAAAGAATACTTAAAACTTTGCCTAATCATTCCAGTCGTAAATTTCCTAGTTGCAACTTTACAATTAGCTAAGTTTTTCTTGAAAGAAAAGATTGATTCTATTTTTCACAGAATATCGGTATAAAGAACCTGTACTAATACTTTCTTTCCGAAACAAATTATTCCTTCTAATATCTACAAATTGTTCAAGTTGGCACGACCTTACTGTGTCTTCTCACGGCGTAGAGAAATCTGCGGCGTCGACTCTTCCAATCGCTCGATGTCCTTGTCCTTGCAGCTCGGTCGGGAGCAAAGCCGCCCCTCTGCAGAACCACACGGTCGCCCCTTTCCAGTACCGTTGTTCAACTCACGATGTGGCCTCCGTCTCGTTTTCCGTTGATACTCTTTTCGTATTCTTTTATAGAATGTAACTAGCTTTTAATTCCATATTTAAAAGAATCTACAATACGACAACTGAGTCTATTGTATAAGAAGAATAAATATAAAAATAAAAAAAACTGCAAAGAAAAGAAATGAATGGCCTCGTTAGTTTCATGCTATTCACACTCCTCTCTCTTACAAAGATTTTAAATGCGTCACTTATACTTTCATCCTTTTCCTGATGAATTGTTTTAATGCATTGTAATATGATAATTACCTCCTCGAATGTCTTGAAGAGTTTTTATCGTAGATGCAGTCCTGAAGTCCGTAGCAGTACGAGGTGCCGCCTTCTCGTGATCGGTAGGTCCTCACTCTCCAGCTGTTACTTCAGAAAAGAAAGCTTTCTTTCTCCCGACTCTCGGTGTCGCATACACTACCTAGACGCCCTCTTACGGATATAGTTCGTAGTTTCCATTTTCGGATTGTATTCATGCGCGTTGGCGCGCGTTCAAACAGCTTATCTTATTCTTGAATATTGATGTGCTCCGTTTTCCGAGACCTCGGCAAAACGGATGGTCACATAACCCCTTCTTTCGGAAAAAAAAGATTTTGTGGGATTTGATTTCATATGCCGAAAAAATCTTTTAACCAAACTTGATGCTCTTCCTTTCTTCTGTCTTGATTCTGGAATGTCGATCTATCTTGTTTCTTCCTTCTTCTTCTTCTTCTTCTTTCTTATTCTCCTTCTTTTTTCGTCTTTCTTCTTTTATTCTTTCTCTTGACATTTATTCTATTCTTTAAAAGGTCGTAAACTATGGAAATTATACTTTCTAATTGTATTCCCGCTTTCATCTATTAACACTGCTACATTGGGATTTTGTTTGTGAGCAATTGAGTACGGTCCCTCAAACAATCTAAAAAATTTATGATACTGCTTATGTATCAAATCAGAACTTTTCGGAACCCTTAATAATACCTTCTGCCCTTCTTGGAATTCGTAAGTTTTTTCCGGTAGCTTGTGATTTTCTTTTATCTGCCGCTTTTCTTAGCTTTCTAAGTATTTCTTCATTGGCTAGATTTTGGTGCTCTATTTCTGGTTTCATAAGGGTTTGTAATGGATGCTCTGGTTTTCGTTTGAAATGGGCCTCATATGGGGTCATTCCAATTGACTCATGGTGGATTTGGTTTAACCATTTATTTATATGTGGAATTAGTAGCGACCACTCGCTATGTTGCCTCGACACGTAGACTCGAAATAGCCTCGACAGTTCCTTCATTACTCTTTCTGAAGGGTTTGACTGTGGGTGTCTAATGCTGGAACATATATGTTTGACATTCATATGTTGCATGGCCTGTAACCAGGATTCACTAGTGAATTGGGCACCATGATCTGTCAGCACCTTGGCATATGGACCAGCAAATTGAAAAAACTTATTAAGTTGGTGCAGGCAATTTTTAGTGTTCGCTCTATTCACAGGGTATACTTGGGTCAACTTAGAAAACACATCGATGCATACAAAAATATGTTTATACCCATATTTGGCCTTCGGTAAAGGACCATATAAGTCTATGGCAACTAGCTCATTTTCTTTTGAAGGTATTATAGCATGCATTGCGCCCGAATAATGTCGATTCGGGTACTTGGTTTTCTGACACAGTACACATTTGGCAACCTCGTTATCCACTTGTTTTTTTCTCCCTTTCCAATGACAAACTTCCTTAATTGCTTGGTCTACTTTTTCGGCCCCAAAATGTGCTAAAGAGGTATGCACGAACCAGATGATCCCGGTTGTTAAGACTTGCGGTATCCAGATTCGATAAATCGATGGCTGTTGTTGCACCCTTATGAGCAAAACTTGATCTACCAATTTCCATTTCAATGGGTCAGCCGTCCACCGTCGTACATCTGGATCCGTAGGTTCGAGTTCTCCTCTGCAAAATCTTTTCATCTTTTCCATTATGGCATCGGCATCTTGAAATCTTGCGATGTTTTTCCAAGTTAAACCTGGCATGCTCATTATATTTAACTGAATTGGAGAAGCCGGGAACAAAGTGTTAGGCATTGAATTGTGTTCGGCATTGACATTCCTACTAAGCAACTCGGGCAACAAGTTACATCTGCCTGGGCAGTATTCTACCTTGACAGAAAATTGTTGTAACCATATTATCCACCTCAGTAGTCGATCGTTATTTGGATGACATCTTTTTAGAAAAACTAAGGCTTTATGATCCGTTCTAATAATGAATGATCTTCCTACAAGATCCTCTCTCAATCGGTGTATTGACCATACAATAGCATTCGCTTCCTTCTCTGTGGCCGTGTAACGAGTCTCACATTCTTTCAAAACACGACTCACTATTGCTATTATCTTCTCTTGGTTATTAATTTCTTGGAATAGTATGGCACCCATTCCAAGATTGCTACTGTCGGTCTGCAATATGAATGGCTTAGTGAAATCGGGATATGCTATCATACATGATTCATGAAACATTGCTTTTAAATTGTTGAAAGCTCTTTCATGATGCTCAGTCCACTTCCATCTAGTGTGCTTTCGCAACAACTGAAGAAATATTGCAGTGTGCATGGCGAAATTCGGAATAAACCTTGAGTAATAGTTCACGCAACCTAATAAACTTTTGAGTTGTTTCGTGTTTTTAGGCGGTGCAATCTTATCTATTTCTTGCATTTTCTCCAAGTTCATCTTGACTCCGTTGACCGTCAAATCATACCCCAGGAATTTAACTTGTTTAGTGCAAAAATTACTTTTTTCCAAATTCAACTGTAAATTATTTTCAATGAGACGTTTCAGCAAAATATCTAGCTTGTTCATGTGTTCTTCAAATGTCTTCGAATACACGAGCACGTCATCAATATAGATAAAAGCATCGCTAGACATCTCTCTGTCAGTGATATTGTCTAAACATTGCACAAGAGCAGATGCACTGTTCTTGAGTCCAAATGGCATTCTTTTGAAAACATACGAAATTCCCCGGTGAATAAATCCTGTATATTGTCTACATTCAGGTGCTATCGCTATTTGCCAGTAAGATGCAGTGAAGTCGGTTGAACTCAACCACTTGTTGCCGGATAATTGATTAGTTAAATCCTCTACACGCAACGGTCTGTCTCTGTACGGTAGGGTAACTTGGTTCAATCGTCTTGCATCTAAACACAACCTTATCTTCCCATTACTCTTTTCTACGAGCACTATCGGACTTAGATAAGAGGTTTTGGACTTCATGATAATATCATCTTTAACCATTGTAGCAATGAGCTTATCCACCTCCTCATGTTTTTCTGGAATGACATATTGGTAACCCGTGAATGGCGTTTTATCTGTTAGTTCTATTTCGAATTGAAAATCTTTTACTGGATTCTTGTTTTTGCAAAACACCTTCTGATTCCTAAGTAATACTTCAATTAATTGTTTCTTCTGATTTTCATTAAGACTAGAATTTCCTTGCACATGCGAACGAATTTTCAGCTTCACATCTTCTTCCTCCAAACAATTCGCCTCCCAATAATTCCATGTGAACGAATCAAATTCGAGATCCTGTTGATTATTCGGTTTTAACGTCATGGTATTTTTTCTAAGTTGATAACAACCCCGTATTGTTTCATGAAATCGATTCCCAGTATGAGCGGATATAAAAGTTCCGGCGCTACTAGGCACACAACTTGATACTTATTCTTGCCTATCTCTATATCCAAATAAACTTGTCTTGTTATTGGCTTTGATTTGTTCCGATTCGCACCTATCAGAAAAGACTTTACGAGCGGCAATGTAGGTACCTCCACTCCCTGGTTTTTCAATTCATTCAACAAACTTTCCGCTATGACGGAGGTCGCACAACCTGTATCCACTAGTACTGACGTATCAACACCCTCACATTTAACCTTAAGCTTCGGACACTGTCGCCTGGATCCGATCTGCTTTTGTTCTTCCTCGTTCCACGGTTCGTCATCAAATGAGATTAATTCGATCGATAATATCGCCACCTCTTCTTCCCTAGATTCTTCTATTAGGTTTGCGGCGGGATGGCGTGTCGAAACAAACCTTTCTAATTTTCCGACTCATGTCCGCGAGATGTACTGGGTTCAGTATTTCTGTTTTGGAAAACTCCTCTATCAATAGAATTTTTTCTATTCCTATCTTTAGACGGCGTCCTATCTTGTCTAGCATAGGTCTGTTCTTCTACGTGCTGTTTCGATTTGTAAGTTCCTCTTTTCTCTGATTGGCTTACATAATGTTGCTGCTGCCTGCTGTCTTGGCTTTCTACCGGCCCACTAACATTTGCCCTTGCTCTCTGTAACCTCTCATTGTACACGAAAGTCGCATCATACAATCCCAGCTGCGTTATTAACTTTTCCGTGGACATTGGCAAGAGATTCTTAAGCAAATTTTGTGTAGCTGACGGAAAATGACGTGTTAACAAACAGACAATTTCGTCATCCGGGATCGTCGGAGTACATAATTTTGAAACAAGCTAACTTCTCCTCTGCATATTCTTGCATGGACATCGTACCTTTCTTCCACGTACCATACATTACATTAACTTTGAAATTAATTTGAGTTTCATTGTTCCAGTATCTTGAGTAAAATTTTTCTTTAAATTCTGTCATAGTTTTTGGTAATTCTCCTAAACTATCTGCCCATATTCGTGCATTACCCTGCATCATCTGATAGACTATGTGAGTTTTCTTATTGTCCGGAACATAATTTAAAGAAAAGAAATTATCCACCTGCCTCATAAATACGCATGGATTTTCATCTCCCGCTGCACTAAATTTAGGAGTACACGGTAATGAAAAATACGTGTGCGGAACGCTTCCTCCACTCGATGGTAAATTTTCAATTTGATTTTTCAATTCTACAACGTCATTCGTACATGCTGTAATTTGGTGTTGTAGAACCACATCTTGTTCCGAAAGAGCTTTTATTCCACTATCTAATTTACTAGCTTGAACCTTAACTTGTTCAGTAACTAATTTTTGAAACTTCTCTACACCTTGTTCTATCTCAGTCTGCCTGTCGGACACGGTGGTTATAAGATCTGATTGCATTTCGATCCTATTTTCAAATCCTTTCGTAACTTGATCAATCTTCTCTTCTAATTCATGACCCAGTTCCGTGAATTTTTCTTCTAACTTCTCGTGTTCCTGCCCTAATTCTTGTTGAATCTCATTCTTAAATTCGACCTTCCACTGTTCTGCTAATTCAGTGAATTGTATTTTTAAATTCTCTTCTAACTTCCTATTATTTTCTTCTAATTTTGTTTCTAAGGCATTCTTGTTCTCCTCTAATTTAGTTTCTAAAGCATTTATTGCCGAGTTATTCTCCTCTAATTTAGTTTCTAATGCATTCTTGTTCTCCTCTAATTTAGTTTCTAATGCATTTATTGCCGAGTTATTTTCTTCTAATTTTGTTTCTAAGTTAGACCCCAATTTCTTTATATTTTCCTCTGTCTTTTCATTCTGCATTCCTAACCTCGTATCTAATTGCTGCATGAATTGTCCTATTAATCGTTGCATCATTAAATTTGCCCTGTCGAGGTTTCGTTGTTCCTCATCCGGATCTCGTGTTGGCGTTTGCTGTGATTCCGTCGGCGAGGTCATGCTAGTTTCTCCTGACGTTCCTTGTTCTACTTCTACCGTTTCTTTCGCGATCATGGTACTTGGGGCTTGTCCTCCCACTTCCCTATCGCTATCTGAATCCCCAGACGATCCTTCAACGGTAGTTAAATTCCTAGCCGCGTTATATTTATCTGCCATTTTGACTGTATTAACTGCCTAGAATCAATCAATCCTCTTTCCCAGACACAATACACTTTTTTCAAATTATTACACACACAAATACCAAACACTATCTCGAACAGATAACACTTTCATATAATACCTTTTTTGAAAAACACTCCAGAAAAAAAAAACTTTTACACAACACCTTTTTTTTTGTTCTCTGTAACCTGTTCAGCAATCTTAGTGAATTGTGATTCAATTGTACTAGAAATTTTGGTTCCACCAAATTTTGGTCTCAGTTTTTCTCAAATCGAGTTTTGGTAAATGCATCCAATAATCGAGCCCCGCTTATGGGCGCCAGTTGCGACCCACCCCTCCGCCGGCTAGCTCAGAATGGGTTTTCAAGGTGGGCGCAAAATAAAAAAATACAATTAAAATAGCGGGGATCAGGGTCATGTGGGCCGTTGTGGATTGAATGCACTTACACAGAAACTCAAGTCGAATCACTTTCCACTTACTTAAGTATATTCTAATTAAATTGCTGTTACAGTAAATGAACATAAAACTCTTTACATATACAAGAATTTTGTCTTGCTGAAAAAAAAAAAGAAAACAACTTACACTCTTAATAATAAACTACACTGTTTCCTTTCTCTCATTTAAATCAATTTCAAAGAATACTTAAAACTTTGCCTAATCATTCCAATCGTAAACTTCCTAGTTGCAACTTTACAATTAGCTAAGTTTTTCTTGAAAGAAAAGATTGATTCTATTTTTCACAGAATATCGGTATAAAGAACCTGTACTAATACTTTCTTTCCGAAACAAATTATTCCTTCTAATATCTACAAATTGTTCAAGTTGGCACGACCTTACTGTGTCTTCTCACGGCGTAGAGAAATCTGCGGCGTCGACTCTTCCAATCGCTCGATGTCCTTGTCCTTGCAGCTCGGTCGGGAGCAAAGCCGCCCCTCTGCAGAACCGCACGGTCGCCCCTTTCCAGTACCGTTGTTCAACTCACGATGTGGCCTCCGTCTCGTTTTCCGTTGATACTCTTTTCGTATTCTTTTATAGAATGTAACTAGCTTTTAATTCCATATTTAAAAGAATCTACAATACGACAACTGAGTCTATTGTATAAGAAGAATAAATATAAAAATAAAAAAAACTGCAAAGAAAAGAAATGAATGGCCTCGTTAGTTTCATGCTATTCACACTCCTCTCTCTTACAAAGATTTTAAATGCGTCACTTATACTTTCATCCTTTTCCTGATGAATTGTTTTAATGCATTGTAATATGATAATTACCTCCTCGAATGTCTTGAAGAGTTTTTATCGTAGATGCAGTCCTGAAGTCCGTAGCAGTACGAGGTGCCGCCTTCTCGTGATCGGTAGGTCCTCACTCTCCAGCTGTTACTTCAGAAAAGAAAGCTTTCTTTCCTCCCGACTACCGGTGTCGCATACTCTACCGAGACGCTCTCTTACGGATATAGTTCGTAGTTTCCATTTTCGGATTGTATTCATGCGCGTTGGCGCGCGTTCAAACAGCTTATCTTATTCTTGAATATTGATGTGCTCCGTTTTCCGAGAACTCGGCAAAACGGATGGTCACAGTATATAAGCCCGATAGTAGTAGTTCTGAAGAAGAACAACGCCATTAAGTTTTGTGAGGATGCGAGGAAACGTAACAGTAAAACCATTGCTCGCCGAGAGAAACCGCCGAAGTTAGAGGGAATGGTACGGAAGATAAAGGGAGCCAGAATATCCATCGGATTAGATTTCACTGCATCATATTGGCAAATCGGATTGCATTCAGAATCGCGGAAATTCGTTAGTTTTGCATTCGAAGGCAATACTTATAGTTTTTAGATGATGGGCTTTGGATTGAATAGCATTCCCCACGGGAGTACACGAAGAATACCGACGGAAATTCATGCGGGTAATGTTGAAGGGAAAAACCCATTCGATGGAATTAAAAAAAAACCTGAAATTAGTGGTATTCCAGAAACCGGCAATGACATACGGATAATTTATGATGATTTAAAGAAAGCAGCCGCGAAGAAAGAAAAAATAGAAACACATTTCAAGGGTGAATATAATGTAGAGGATGAAGAATTGATAAGGGTACCTCAAGTGCCGTCAGTCGACAAAAAGTTGTTTCATAAATTATTTTCCTTCTACAATGGGCCTTATCAAATTGACAAAGTTTTAAGTAAAAATGCAGTTATATTAAAAGATGAGGAGGGAAGACAATCGGAACTTACAATTATCGCAACATCAAACCGTATAAAAGAGACGATACGTACAATTAATTAACTCAAGACTTAGAAAAGCAGATTGTAAATACTGTAAATATTAATGTGTAAGATCTTTATTATTATTATTATTATTATTATTATTATTATTATTATTATTATTATTATTATTATTTTTAGTGTTATGAAAGGATGTATGCAATAGTAATCTATATCTATATCTATATCTATATCTATACTAATATATATAGACAGAAGTGCGTTGTCTTCCAGCGCGATAATCTCTCAATCTACTGAACCAATGCCGATGAAACTTTTGTGCTAGCATCCTTTAAAGGCCTGGAGTACCATAGGCTATGATTTACAAACATACACAGTGATATATTTTCAAAATAATTACTTTTCTGGACATTTTTCGCCTAGCCTTACATCACAGATTCAAGAGTGCATCAATGCCAATAGTTTAGCTGCGCGCCACCACAGGATGACGTCTGAGATCTACTACTGATTTCTTCAATGTACAGAATTGTTACGAAATTCATTAGAGTTTGAATAAGGTTATGTAATGTTCTTGTGTGAACATTTAAAAGAGAGCCGTAACTGAAGTGGTAAATAATGTCCATTTTCATGCATTGCTCTTTGTCCGTGTTATATACTAAGTGGCAAGAAATCATTCTGAGTTTTATAATGTGAGTTTAATAATTGACGTAGGTTGAGAGAATAAAAAGTACAGTCATATACAGTACAGAATATACAGTAATGTACAATCTACAATATACACATATCATATACAATCTAAACAACGTCTTCTTTTACAGAAATTTGTGGCAACTGAATTGTTTCACTAAACGAGTGTCAAAATTGTCAAAACAGATTACAAATGCCAAGAGATGGGCAGTCTACTAAAATTTTGAATCGGCTACTCAGAGGGAAGATCGACTTGAAGTACTCACTCGCCTCATTTACAAACAATACTACAAGAAGGGGAGAAATGTGAATAATTCTCTAAGTAGTAGGGCAGCTGTTCATTAGGAATCTCAATTTGACTATTTACATAGTTCGTATGTTCAAAATGGTAAAATGGAAAATGTGTATATGTTTTCAGTAAATCTTTTTCTTCAATATGCGATATCCATTCAGTAAAATGTTTTCTTCAATATGCGATGGCAGTTTGAACAGTGGTGTTTAATTTAGGAATGATCATTTACATATTAAGACTAATCTATACAGTTTGTCATATTAATTGCAGTTGTACTTTTTTCTTCTACACGCGAAGAAGTTAGTGCAGTGGTTGGTAATTAAGCAATGGTCATTACAATATTAAGACTAATATGTGCAGTTGTTTTGCATGTCACTTGCTCCTAATGAATGAATGAATTCATATATATTTTTCAATAAATAATTGGAAAAAAATAATTTATCTAAAAATATTTTGTCTAAGCAAATAAAAAATATGGGAGTCCTTTGTTTCTATTCTTCAGTATTCATGTTCATATTGGTAAAATGGAAAATGTTGGTACGTGTTCAGCCCACCCAGTAAAAGTTTTTTCTTCAATAAGTGGAGTTTTGAGCAGTGGTATGTAATTTAGGAATAATCATTTACGTATTAAGACTAATCTGTACAGTTGTCTGGCATATCAATTGTCTGCAATATATGTACTTTTTTCTTCTTTATGTGAAGAAGTTTAGTGCCGTGGTTGGGATTTAAGCAATGATCATTTACATATTAAGACTAATATGTGCTATTGTTTTGTATATCAAAGGCTGCCAATGAATGATTTCATCCATATTTTTCCATAAAATATAAGAAAAATTTAATTTATCTAGAAAAATGTCTGAGCAAATATATAAATCTGGGAGCTCTTGGTTTCTATTATTCAGCTCTCACAATAAAATTGGCACAATGGAAAATGTTTATTTGTCTTCAGTCCACCCAGTAAACGTTTTTCTTCAATATTTGAAGGAGTTTTGTGCAGTGGTATGTATTTTATGAATGACCATTTACATATTGAAACTAATCTGTAAAGTTGTTTGCATATCAATAGCTGTTGTACTTTTTTCTTCTATATGTGAAGAAGTTTAGTGCAGTGGATGATAATTATAGAATGATAATTTATTTATTAAGACTAATATGTTCTTTAGTTTTGCATATCAATTGCTCCCAATAATTGAAGTCATCCATACTTTTCTTTAAAAAATAGGCAGAAATTAATTTATCTAACAAAACGTTTTTCTGAGAAAATAAATAAATCTGGGAGTTCTTGGTTTCTATTATTCAGCTCTCCTGTACAAATTGGAAAAATGAAAAGTAATTTATGGTTTTGTAAACCCAGTAAAATTTTTTCTTCAAAATTGGATGAATTTCTGTGCAGTGGTATGTAATTTAGGAATGAGCATATACATATTAAGACTAACCTGTAAAGTTGTTTTGCATATCAACTGCTCCCAATGAATGAGTTCATTTATATATTTCCAAAAAAGTAAGCAAAAATTAATTGCTCTAAAAATATTTTTGTCTAAGCAAATAATACATGGGAGTCATTGGTTTATATTATTCATATTTCAGAATCCCTAATCTCTATCACTTGAGATAAAATAATGATGCTAATATTGTTTTGTTATGTGGCTCAGTGCATTGTTAATTTATTATTTACACGTAATGTACTGTTGTCGCCCGCCCCCGCCCCTCCCGCTCACGCAGCGCCGGAAGGCTCGATTCAATAGCACGGAAAGCGGAGCCCCGGAGCGCGGAACTCCCCTCCCCTCCCCTCCCCCGCTCCGCTGAATCTCAGCCCCATCTTGGACCGCGCCGGCGACGACTTTGACTTTTCGCGTGCAGCGAGGAAAAAAAAGGGGGCAAAAAAGAATTCCAGAAATATTTATTTTTCCGTTTAGCTCGCGAGACGGTGTTTCTTGCAGGAGACGGCGGTAGGGTTGGGGATGAGGGCGGAAGACGCCTTCTCGCACCCTACTTCCGGTGTAATGGTGCGACTCTTATTGGATCGTGATAGCCTCGCCCCCGGCCACCTCACCGATGCCGTCGTGGTGCGGCCAAGACTGGAACATATTCCAGAGACGCGCAAATTACAATCCGAAACACCACCCCCTTCGTCCTTTAAGAGTGGAAGCGGTCCTTTAATGCGTTTCGGGGCGCCTCTTATCAGCGCGGCGACGAGGAAGAATATTCTGTAACTTTCCGGGTGCACTTCAAGAAGAAGTCGGCGACTGTTCTCCGGAGAGCTTTGTTTAACGACGGCTCGGCTGCAAAGTTCTTCGCAATTTTCTTCATTACCCCGAGCAGTACCTGAATTTTAAAGGCCACTCTGATGAAATTTAGTGACTGAATTGCTCCATAAGAGTCAAAATACAAAGGTTATCAACTGTCTTACAAATTGAAACGTTGTTCAGATATCATTAGTCGTTTTCTGTGTTGGATTAAGAAATCTAAAATGAATGGACAAACAACATGCGAAATTTTCTTTGACAAAACCAAAAAGTCATCGGTTACTCAATAATGGTACACTCTACTGTGTTCTGAATTGTCAAGAAAGCAACTGAGAAATATTCAATATGGTTAAGTTATTTGAAATTTACCAAAAACGTTTCAAACTACAAAAAGCTTATTTGTTTCCATATATTTGTTTGCACTCTCTTTCATATTACTTTCCTCTTGATATGCTGTGTCTTGGTTCCATTCAATGTCACAAACCAGATTTATTTCGCTGCACTATACATTTTCTTTCAATGTAGAGCCGAGCTACAAGCAGCATGTTTTCAAACGCAATTTATCAGATATTTCGACGGAGAGTTTTTCATAGTCCCACCTCATTCAGCTTGAGTATTCACTCTCCAGTTCTGCAGGAAGATGAGTCTTCGGAAGGACGCTCTATGTAGTATAGATGCCGAACGCCTGAAGCTAACATTGCGAAACGGCAGCGCAGTCAGATTGATCGTTGGCCTTTTATACCAGAACAGTGACGTGGGCTTTGAAAGAGAGGACCAATCATTGAAAGCATCAATAAACAATATTAGCGTCGTACTGATGTCACTGCAGCTCCTCTGACCGGGAGTTCCTAGGTTCGAGTCCTGTCGGCAGCAGGATTTTCGACACTAGCTTTTCAGCTATGTCGAATTCAGTCGCTGTCTGGAGGAGAATTCTAGCGGCCGGCTGCTCTGATCGGTAGTTTTCTGTGGTTTCTCCGATGAACACCAGGCGAATGCCGGAGCAGTACCCTACCAAACGAGCCACGGACCGCGCGCGATCTGTCCTTTCTCTTCCTTGTCCTATCCTCTCCCCTTACACACACACACACACACACTTACACTAACATGTACTACACCACCACATATTCCGGGAGACCGGTCGGGAGCTTAGAGCTTGTCCCGGCTGGGGCGGTGCCCCGCTGGTGGGAGAGTCCTGGTTAGGGGGAAACCCCACTAGCCGACGGTAGGTCGTCGCCGGATCTCGCCATCCAGCGGGGGAAGATCACCGCCATCTCCCGAGAAAAACATACACTACACCCACGGGACTAATGACCAAAGCAGTTGACGCGCCCGAAAACACGAAAAAATCAATCAATCATTCAATCTTTGCGTCGTCACTCTGCGTGATGGAAAACGAAATTTATACGAAACTACCACAAGAAATCATATCATCAGAATCTATATTTATCATAATTATTTACTAGATCTGTCCTCTAGGATTGTTCATGGCGAGAGTACTAACATACCGTGATGTGATTCCGGGTTTGGTTCTCAGTCGAGGCAGTAATAGTAGCTTTCCTTTAAAATTGTCTCATTTTCTGTAGATGTGTGACGAAGAAAAGCTTCGCCGCATCTTTCTCTTACCTCACAGACATAGGAATTTAACTAGGCCCAGGCATGGGGGACACCGTTAGCTAGCCATCAACATCGAATAATCGACCCAAAATGCCAAATAGATACAATACATATTAGATAGCTAACGTTCATGACATTGCTTAAAGGTGTTTCACACTAACACTTTTCACTGCATTTTTTTGCGTGTTTTAGTGAAAACACAAGATGAAATCAAATGTAAAATTATTAGATAAATAGCTTAAAGGCTTAGATAGCTTAAAGCCTTAGATAGCTTTGATATATATATATATATATATATATATATATATATATATATATATATATATATATATATATATATATATATATATATATATAGATAGATAGATAGATAGATAGATAGATAGATAGATAGATAGATAGATAGATAGATAGATAGATAGATAGATAGATAGATAGATAGATAGATAGATAGATAGATAGATAGATAGATAATAGATAGATAAATAGTTATTATTTCTGCAGGTAGGTTTATGCAACCTGGTGGCAGAACACTACAATTTACATTTACAATCGAGAATATTAATACAAAGTAACTAAATTATTTTAAGACAATAATAATTAGAATGATAATAACAATGATAATAGCAATAATAACAATGATAAAAATTTTAACAATAAGTTCAATAACAACATTAACTCTACATTTTATGGCAGTACTGCAGAGTTATTTTAAACTATTAATTACCGGAATTTTTAATTATACAGTACAATCTTCACAACACTGAAACTTCACTTACATTGAAACTTCACTTCTCTTTCTCCTTCTCTATTGCACTACAGTTCACAACATGTATTGAAGGTATATTTTATTCTGTTAATATCCCACTCAAGCGCTTCAGGTAGCTTGAAGCAATTTGTTTTTTGCAATCTCTTAGACGGGAATCCTTTCTATTCTGCTCTGTTCGCCCACTTCTATTTCATCTGCTGCTCCCACCCCCACTGAGCTTTACGCCGTCTTGCCCTGCCTCCTCCCCAAGTCCCCGGACCGTTCACTCATTTTCCAACTGAATTAATTAAGAAAATAATAAAAAAATACATTACTGTGCTTTCCGTTTTATACATCATCCAATACAATAGTTTAGCAGCAAAAATCATTCATTCCCTCACCATTTTAGTGCAAACACTAGTACTCGTATGAACACTTTCATGTTTTTATTAGGACTCTACCATTAATTTCATATCCTTATACGCTTTTTCGTTTTGTTAACTAAATATGCTCATTAACTCCATGAAATATCGTTGATTACCTCTATTTTAATATCATGCGAGCAGTTAAAATGCAAACGTGCAATCAAAACGACATACCTACCAATCAGAATTCAGAAGCCAGATCGTGTAATTAAGAAAATATAACCTAGGTATTTGCAGTCGGTCATTAAACACGAACAAAAATGTTCTTCAGATATTACATACCGACAAAAACTACATTTACACAACGAATGAATAAAACTAAATTGGTGAAGTAAAAGTTAAGCTAGTTGACTTATGGAACAGCATAAAATATTTAACGTGAATATATTAAATGTTTTACATGTAAAACATTTGGTCTTAGGATTATGAATGTAAAAAATGTAAACGTCCGTTGCGTCAACCAGTTCTAAAATGTATGCTATAGCAAAACTGTCAGAGGTGACTAGTTTTTCTCCCATATTTATACATGTATTCTCTCTCACACCTCTCTTTACTTTTCGTGGAAAGTAATATTTTCTTGCCTTGGCCAGCTTCTAATATTTTAACCGCAATTGTTTAGTACCTTCCATTTGCGAATATTTTGTGGAAACAAAAACAATGCAAGGCCCACTACAATATATCTTTTTCAGGAGCAATACTACGTCATGAAATGCATAACTCGTGTGGAAAAGATGCGCTTGAATTTTTAAAAAAATTGAATTATTAGTAAATGGAAATGAAAAAATATTGAACGTAAGATGTGTATAAAGGAGTATTATTGCACTCGTGATACATAAGAAAAATCGCTCTTATCGTCGCTCGTTTTTTTGTTTGTTTGTTTGTTGCATTCTTAATCTTATCATATCATTTATCGACGCAACGCGTCTCTTTGCCTCTTGTAGAGCGTTGAGCAATCCTCAATTAACGTAGCGTATTTCATGTTTATCTCACCTCATCTATCGGTTGTCAAGAGGACCGCCAGGTAGCATCTCCGCGTACGCGCCTCCCACTACGCGCTCCTGCGTCACTACCCAGCGGCCACAAATGGGAAGGAATTAGGAAAGGGGGAGGGTTTAGGACACTTCACAGGGGTTGAACTAGCCCTTGTGAAGCAGCCAAACTCGTTTTATTAGAACAAATTTCACATGAGATTCGACGGGAATCGATGAGAATCGAACTCGGACCTCAATGGTGGAAGGCTAGCAATTTTGCTATGAGCCACGAGCGAGCCTCGAACATTATCATTCATGCAATTATACACCTCTTAATACACTTGTTTCGTTAATTACTATAATATATTCATGTCTATATGGAATGAAGGACAATTTCCAACTCACATTAATATATATAGTATATATAAAGAAAAATTGTCAAAGGTTAACTTTCTCACAAAGAAAAAGTTATCATTATGCCATTGAATATAAAATAAATAACGACGAACCTGGAGTAATATACATTGTCAGTAGTTCTTTCAGTATCTTTTGAGCTGATATTCTTGAATAATTAATACTATTATTTTATCAGATCGCCTTTGTAGGCTGTTTACTTACGTGTTCGGAGTCGATGAAATTGCTTTTTATTAAGCCGTGAAATAAAGTACTCGTAGCCACCACTCGTCACGATAAACAACTGCAAAATTGCTGTGCTGCGAAATGAAAAATATGACGCACACAAAATCATTATTTTATTAAATAATGAAGGAATGTTCATAGAAACAAACATATACTTAATAATATATGATTAATAATAACCCATTTCACTCATTACATAACTCATAATACTCATCAAATAATGTGTAATACACACTTTCGCCTACATTTTTATGAACGTGCATTAAGTATTTGTAGTTACTTTTCGTACAAAATAATCTAGTAAAACATCTTCGCATACGCTCTAAATATTTCTTTGTCTTCTCCATTCCTTGAAAATGTCGTAACCTTTGGAATATATATCTTTAGATTTACTGGGTAGTAAATCTTCCACAGCTCTCACAGCTTCATTTTTATTACTTTCAGGAATACCTTCCATTTTCTCGCAACAGATAGTGATTGTTAACACAAATATACTCTCGAAGACCTCTAATATACTGCCACAATCAATATAATACCATCCAAATTACGCCTACTTGAAGATAATAAGCTAAAAAATGTTGCAAGGGTGATCAGATATGATAAAATACTGTATTTTACACGTGGATGAAAGACCATTATAAGATCGTGAGTAATTACACACTGGCGCTATTTACGTAAGATTTGGTTGTGTATTTTTGGAAATAAAATATTTTGATTTTGGGAGTATTTTACTTGAACCCTCGATGACATTTTCATTTTTTTTTCTAAAAAGTGCAGCAATATTTTTTCTTTATTTTTAAATATATGAAATGGTGCTATTTAAATACATGGTATAGTTTAGATTTTTATTATAATCTCTTACATTTAGAAAGTGCAAACCTTTTTATTATTTAAAACGCTAAGAGTTTTTGTTTAGAAAAAAGTTTAAGCTTACCACTCAACCAAATTTCCTAATTTTTACGGAGATACATGTTTCAGGTTCCCCTGATACACCAAAAGCGATTTTTTCTAAGAAAACTATTTGGAAGTTAAAACAATTTCAAACTAGTGCTACAACAACACGTACTTTCTCTTGATACTATTAATGGATATGTAATATAATATGACAATTTCTGTCTTACACTTCAACTACCATTTGAAAAATTCTTTAACAAACGAAGCGTGAAAAATACATATATCTTTTTTAATGCCAATGCTTAAACCGGGAGTGTTGGCTGAGTGCATCAGAGATGGCGGTGCCCCACTGGTGGGAGATACCTTGTTTGGGGAAACCCCGCTGGTCAACGGTAGGTCGGCGCCGGATACCGCCATCCAGCGAGGGATTATCACCGCCACCCCTAATTAAAAACATGCACAACACTTACAGTATTTTTGTTACATGCACAAACTACAAACGATGGAGTTTCGTTAATCGATTTGAGAAATCGGACTGTAACGAAAACTGTTAAACTGAAGCACTAGACAACAACGACATTTGGACAAGTCTTTTTATTGTTATCTTCAGGTTTTTGGACGTATATAAAATCATAAAAAGAATGAAATTATAAAAAAATTAAAAGAAATATATAACATAACAAAATTATAAAAAATTATTAAATGAATGTCCAAGTTCCTGAAAATTACAATAGAAAGTATCTTAGTAGTATCTATTATGTATATAGTGGAGATGTCGCGAACACTAACACTAAAGGCGTGTGATAATAAAATAGTGGGAGCCTTATATAACATAAGGAAGCGATTTGTGCCCTCACATGGCGAGCCACAGTTGTGGGCAGTTAGGTCACTCTTTTCCGTATCGACCGTTGTGTTGTGTACTTTACTAGCACCCACTCGCACAGTCTTCTCTTGTGCTGAGTTCTGGCTCACAATCGCGTTTGTGCTCTATCACCGCGCATGTGTACACCGTGGCTCCTAGCAGACGTTGTCGACCTCCTGAAGTGCCACTGAAAAAGTCCGCGTTTGGTGACCATGTGTCTGTACTGTACGTATTGAGCGATACAATTTCCACTGCACAGATATACTCTTTTCTTCAGGTGGAAATTTCGATCTGCCGAGCATCAATACTATGCAAGTGAAAGGAACTGCACAACTCATTATAAAATTGCTTTCTTTTGTTAAAGCAAGCGTATTTTTTATTTATTTGTTTAAATGTTTTGCGGTAAACTTAGTATTTACAAGAAACTGCAAACACTATTATATCAATTAATTTTTTTAAATAGCATTTGAGCAATAACAGATGAAAATTTTAGACATAGGGCATAAGCAGTAAACCAAGGGAATTCAATAGTCTCAGAAATTCGCATATTTGACTTACTGATTTCCTTGGAACAAACACTTATTCTAGGACGGGAGCAGCACATGCTTTCTCGCATATCCCGCGAGAGCCTTTAATCGGCATCTTGTCGCAGGTGCGTGGGTAACGGATTTGGCACCGGCTACCGGCTCCTCAATGGTTATTTAATATCGGAAGGCCATACAGGGCACGCGGCGAGACGGAGGAAATATGAAGCCTCGGGCCGTCGGCCGGCGGGCCGGACTCCATGGCGGGGCGGGGCGGGGCGGGGCGCCAGTTCACTTTTCTTCCGAGCGGGCGAGGGGACTATTTCTCGCGCAAAGCTCTTTCCGAGCGGCTGGCTGGTGAGAATGGCTCAGCGCCCAGGAGGCGGGGGCGGGGCGGGGGGCGGGGGGGGGGCGGTCGCGCCGTGCAGCGGCTGCAGGGCGCTCGACACAGAATTGTATTCGTGTTAGAAATCGATCTCGAAGTCGGTTACGCTGTTTTTGTTACGCTGCTTGAGGAGTTGAAGGCAGGGTTGCTGGCGGGGAAAGAGTACGATAAGGAAGGTAAGGTTCCTTGGAAGTCGTGCGATAATTTGCAGAACTTGGTGAACATTTTCTAATAACAGTCAAGGTAGGAATGAAATTTGAATTTAAATAACTAATAATTCAGAGTAGATTTTTGCTTTTATTTTAAAAATATTTTTCGCGAAACAGATGAAAGGCAACACCTCTAGTAGTATGAAGGTTATATCCTAGTTATAGTACGCCTGAAACAGGTATATTATGATTGTATCAAATATTGGAGAAAGAAGTAAGCGATAGTACATTTTCACTATTGGTATGAATTTCACTTTGTTGCAATGAATCCCAAAAGGAAATTTGCATACGAAAGAGATGTACACTGAGATACCAAAATAGCGATTGGAATAAAATTCGAAAGAATAGGTACAGGGAGGTTTGTTTTTTTTCACAACTGGTTATCGATGGTTAGTAATTCCAAGAAACAACAATGTACATTATCTCTGTAAAACAAGCTGGGAATAAATATTTATTATTATTATTATTATTATTATTATTATTATTATTATTATTATTATTATTATTATTATTATTATTATTATTATTATTACAAACTCTTGAGCAGATGTTAATGTCAACGATGCTTCTCAGGACACCAGTAGGGAAGAGCGGCTTCCAGTCGAATAGAGACATTACTTTCACGAGAAAAATGTGACTAATAATCCGATAGAAATATTTTCCGTGCACTGTTACTGTAACCTGTGAGAAAAACCTCGTGCATCAATTAAATGAAATAGAGTACACAGAATGTGGAACTCCATAGTGCGAATACTTCTAAAAGGAAGGTGATCGTAAATCTGCAGAAAATAAACGCATTCCCTATTTTTGACACACAAATTCAGTTTATCTGTATTTGATATGGATTTAATTTTATTTTTATACCAATATTTTAGAGTGAATTGAAATTCTTACTAACAAATATAGTATATACTAGGATACTTGAGCAACTATTCACCTTCTTATATTTATCCGCTCGTATTTCGTTTTTGAATATGTTTTCGTGCTGGGATGGCAGTGGAGAGTTAGAGCTTCTCGGGCTGGGACATAGTTCAGCTTGTGGAAGATATCTAGTTGGGGATAAACAAACCGACGGGTTAGTCGGCGACGGATCTCGCCATTCAACGGGAGACCATCGCCACCTCTGGTAATAGAAAATGCACTACATTTAATGACTAGGGAGTGAACTTTAATGAAATGACGTTCTTTTCTTTTCATTTTAGAATAATGTCGTTTAGTATAGAAATTAATTTTGTTATAACAAAAGAAATTTATCCATTTTTATATGCCATTGTTCTGCATTTTTCGTCGACTTCAACTAATGAGCCACTTTTACCTTTTTACTTCATTTTTAATGAACTGTTTACTGATTTCAATGATTTGACGGTCATTTTAATGGTACTGCCTTCAAATAATATTTACCAGCGGGGCACTGCCGCAGCCGGGACAAGGTCTAAGCTCCCGACCGGTCTCCCGGGATATGTGGTAGTGTAGTGCATGTTAGTGTAAGTGTGTGTGTGTAAGGAGAGAGGATAAGACAAGGAATGGGAAGGACAGATCGCGCGCGGTCCGTTTGTTAGTGTACCGCTCCGGCATTCGCCTGGTGTTGATCGGAGAAACCACGGAAAACTACCGATCAGAGCAGCCGCCCGCTAGAATTGTCCTCCAGAGAGCGACTGAATTAGACCTAGCTGAACAGCTAGTGTCGAAAATCCTGCTCGAGCGCCAAATCAAAAGGACGGAATTCTATAGTTTCAGAAAAGCTCAAAATAAAAGACACCGGTAGAGGTAGCTACCATAAAGTGCAGTGTACTTAATATATTATTCCGAATTCGCCACAGTTGCACACTTCGTGGTGGCAAATCTCGAGCGCTTTCCGTCTCGAGCGCCAAATCCGGCGCGCGCTGGCTCGTCTCGAGCGCCGTCTGCGCCGAGGGCTCCGCGTGCCGTGCCCCGCGGGCGCGCGCGCCGGGGTCGCCTCTTGTATCGACCTGCCAGGGGTCAAGTGGTGCAGCGGAGCCGCAGCTTCGCGCAGAGGGTGGCACGCGGGAGGGGGGAGGGGGGAGGGCTCGACGCGGCGCGGCGCGGCGCCGGCGTCTCAAGATCCCCCGCCACGTGGCCAGGCCGCTCCACGAGCAATCACTGTTTTAACCCTGCAACGCGTGGACCCGGGAAAGTTGTATTACGCAGGCCCTGCCCAATACTCTACCTGAAAAAGGGCATAATAGTTATTTATGTTAAGTAGATGTTTTTGCCCCGAGGGCGAATTCCAAACCCGAAGGTCTCTGACCCGAGGTGTTGGAAGTCGCCTCAGGGGCAAAAACATCTAGTGTCTGAAAAAGCACATAATGGTTATTGATGTATTTAGGGCGTTGAGTAGAGGTGTTTGCCCGGAGGGCGAATTCAAACCCGAGGGCCTCTGACCCGAGGGGCTGGAAGTCACCGGAGGGGCAAAAACATCTAGTAACGCTCGTGGTGCACACAAAACTTTATGGTTTACTAGTGCGTTGTTGAATCAAATGAAGATTTTAAATATTTTATAAGTTTTCTTAAAATCGTCATTTGCCAGACCGCTGCACGAGCAATCACTGTTTTAACCCTGCAACGCATGGACCCAGGAAACTGCATGAATGCATTACGCAGGCCCCGTCCAATACCCTATCTGAAAAAGGGCATAATGGTTATTGATGTATCTAGGACGTTAAGTAGATTTTCTTGCCCCAAGGGCCAATTCCAAACCCGAGGGCCTCTGACCCGAGGGGTTGGAAGTCGCCTGAGGGGCAGAAACATCTCGTAAAATCCGTGGTACAAACGTTTATGGTTTACTAGTGCGTTGCTGAATCGAATGAGGATTTTAAATATTTTATGAGTTTTCTTAAAATCGTCATTTGCCAGACCGCTCCACGAGCAATCACTGTTTTAACCCTGCAACGCGTGGACCCGGGAAACTGCATGAATGCATTATGCAGACCCTGCCCAATACCCTATCTGAAAAAGCGCATAATAGTTATTTATGTTAAGTACATGTTTTTGCCCCGAGGGCGAATACCAAACCCGAGGGCCTCTGACCCGAGGGGTTGGAAGTCGCCTGAGGGGCAAAAACCTCTAGTAGCGCCCGTTTTGCATACAAAAATTTATGGTTTACTAGTGCGTTGCTGAATCAAATGAGGATTTTAAATATTTTATACGTTTTCTTAAAATCGTCATTTGCCAGACCGCTCCACGAGCAATCACTGTTTTAACCCTGCAACGCGTGGACCCGGGAAACTGCATGAATGCATTATGCAGACCCTGCCCAATACCCTATCTGAAAAAGCGCATAATAGTTATTTATGTTAAGTACATGTTTTTGCCCCGAGGGCGAATACCAAACCCGAGGGCCTCTGACTCGAGGGGTTGGAAGTCGCCTGAGGGGCAAAAACATCTCGTAAAACCCGTGGTGCATACCAAACTTTATGGTTTACTTGTGCGTAGCTGAATCAAATGAGGATTTTAAATATTTTATACGTTTTCTTAAAATCGTCATTTGCCAGACCGCTCCACGAGCAATCACTGTTTTAACCCTGCAACGCTTGACTCAGAAACTGCATGAATGCATTACGCAGGCCCTGTCCAATACCCTATCTCAAAAAGCGCATACTGGTTACTGGATGGCCTAGGTAGATGCTTCTGCCCCGAGGGCGAATTTCAAACTCGAAGGTCTCTGACCCGAGGGGGCTGGAAGTCGCCTTGAGGGCAAAACATCTCGTAAACCCGTGGTACAAAAGTTCATGGTTTACTAGAGCGTTGCTGAATCAAATGAGGATTTTAAATATATGAGTACGTTTTCTTAAAATCGTCATTTGCCAGACTCCGCTGCACGAGCAATCACTGTTTTAACCCCTGCAACGCGTGGAGTCAGGTATGAATGCATTCATGCAGGCCCTGTCCAATCTCTATCTCAAAAGTTAATATAATTAAGCTTCGCTGATGTATCTAGGGCGTTATAGATGTTTTTACCCCGAGGGCGAACTCGAAGGCCCTGACCCGAGGGGTTGGAAGTCGCAAAAACATCTCGTAAAACCCGTGGTACAAACGTTTATGGTTTACTAGTGCGTTGCTGAATCAAATGAGGATTTTAAATATTTTATAAGTTTTCTTAAAATCGTCATTTTCCAGACCGCTCCACGAGCAATCACTGTTTTAACCCTGCAACGCGTGGACCCGGGAAACTGCATGAATGCATTACGCAGGCCCTGCCCAATACCCTATCTGAAAAAGGGCATAATAGTTATTTATGTTAAGTACATTTTTTTGCCCCGAGGGCGAATTCCAAACCCGAGGGCCTCTGACCCGAGGGGTTGGAAGTCGCCTGAGGGGCAAAAACATCTCGTAAAACCTGTGGTACAAAAGTTTATGCTTTACTAGTGCGTTGCAAAATCAAATGATGATTTTAAATATTTTATAAGTTTTCTTGGGTCTAAGTGAAAAGACGCATTGTAATCGTCATTTGTCAATATTACGTCACATAAACAACACAGAGTGTGTATCTACGAATCGTTCTTGTACTTACTATTGCATAATCGTTGTGGAAGTGATTTTTTCGTAGAAAATGAAAGAATATTGTGAAGTGTTGCGGAAATTCTCGCAAAAGCTAACGGCTACGGACGGCTGCGACAGAGGTTTCGCAAAAACTGCGGACAGTGATTTCCAGTAAAATCTCGAGAAATATATGAAAATGTTTATGGTGTAGTTGAGAGTTACATAACAGTCTGAATTGCGCTGATGAAACGGGTACTTCTAGGTTACTTGCCTCTATTGCCAAACGTTATTTAGACTATTACATATCATCAAAAATATTTCGAGGATGTTATTCGATGCGCCTTGTATATCTTATTACTATGAGTAGTACTGCTACTCAAGAAGCTTGTCTAACAAAAGGGTGATACGTAATAGTGAAATATGAGTGACTGGCGGCAATTGTATATTCACAGGAACATTCCAAAATTGCAAATTTCACATTAATTAAACAGAATAAGGTTTATAACGCGTTATTTTACTTATTTGAGTATTACACTATTTATTTATTGTATTTGATTGCATCGTAACTTTAAAAATCGAATTCATAAAAATGTTGGATGTGTAGTGTTGGTATTAGAGCGGGCCATAAAGTATTCAAAAGGTGCGAGGGCTTAAAGAATCAGAAAGGTCCGCAAGGGTATTAACAATACCGTTACGTGTTTTGTTTGAGGTCCGTAAACACACAGCAATGGACTACTAAACAATAAAATATATTTTGTATTCTTAATAACTTCATTTCTTAATCATTTCTATAAGATACTACTTTTAATGTTACTCTATTTAATTACTTATTAAATTAAATGTTGATAGAGCCTTCAGAATCCTGCTTATGAAGTGAAATACAGAGACAGCATGGAGTAGTCATGAACACAATCTACTGTATTGTACACGTCTATTTGTATTTCTATTTTATATTTGTTTGTGTTTTTTATCTTTTGTTATATTCATATTATTGTATTGTATTTTTTTATTTTTTCTGTACTTGTCTACTTGTGTTTTTATTTGTTTGTTTTACAGTTCATCTTTTATACTATTTGTATGTATTATTTCTCGTAATTTTTATTTTTGTACTTTTTCTGGTGGATTAACTGCTACTGAGCGTTGCTCATTCGTAGAAATAAATTATTATTATTATTATTATCACACGAAATGCTCTGCACATCAACCCATGCTACCGTCCCAGCACATAATGTATAAAATAATGAACAAACATTATGCTATCCTGTTGTTTATTTCACCACCATACTAAAACACATCAGATTTGTCACAAAATCGTAACCTCTTTGGACACCGTACTGGATTACTTTCTGCAGCATCTAATTCTATAAAATATTAGTTGATCGTAATTTTTTGTACATTGAACGAATGTTTAACAAACTTCCTATCATTTTCACGAGTGAAGAACTCGCTGACTTGTGGTTTGAGTATGTTTCCGCTACAACATCACATACTTTATCGCCTTAGTAACGGTTACGTAATATAATTCTGCAATTTCCGTCCTTATATCACATCTCAACCATTACTTGTAAACTTGATTAAACGCATGCATCGGCTTACGTTGCTCAGGGCATCAATTGATGAACTGCAAGCAGTGCCTCTAACCAGGAGGCACTAAGGCTCGGTAGTTAGTACTTACACTTTCTGGTCCTTACTTCGTAAAAACAGAAAGTCTTTTTATCGTGCGCCGAAAAACCGCGACTTTTTTAGAGGAAACTTATTGTCAGGCTCCGGTAACAAAAACTAGGATATATCTTGTTCTTTCATACTGTAAATTACTTCCTCTAACACATTCTGTAGTCAGAATCTATATGTTGTGGGTCTTTGAAACTGAAAAATCGATTGACAGCAACATGTCAGTCGGTGGTCGACACTACTGCTTCAACCGTTAAGATAATCTTCTCGAAAACTGATTCCAAATTTATTACTGAACTTTGTCCTCGGTTAGCACAGAGAAAACTTAAAAGAATGACGTAGGTCTCGTTTTTTGAAATCCCTAATTTTGAGAAAATCGCAAAAAATCGAACTTTTTACACGTCTTTCTACAACTAGAATATTGAAAATAGATATTTATTAAAATAAAAAATATTCTTCAGAGTCATCTTTTGAAATAACGCCATGTACAATTTTTCGAAATCATTAGTAATTTTTTCGCCATTTTGTCTGGAATTACGGCAATGTTAAAATAATTATTTTCTTAACACAGCTCTATTTTTTTCTTTAAATTTATCCTCGTATGTATCAATGAATGGTAAAATATAGTGCTAGTCCAATTTCCGGTAAACTCTCCGCATATTCAAAGATTGCTGTTACCGCACTTGCCCTGAAGCTTACTGAAATTTCACACCTCACCTCAAATAAAAAAAATACAAGCTCTCCTTAGCGTATATTAGAGCTAAGATCGTGCATTTCAAACTTGGCACGCAAAGGCCTAATTTTTCTTCAAAAACCCGCGATCACCAATGCAGAGAGTAAATAAAAACAGATAAGAGAATAGAACATTTTAAACTATTTCTTAGCATTGCTTGCAGGACGCAGCACCATCCGAGCAGCCAAACGCCAAGTAAGGGTTCGCGGAAAAATGCGAATTCCCAATAAGACGCCGTTAGTTCGCATTATTTCAGCAGAACACGAGATAGCTGATCGCGTCACACACGAAGCAGAGGACATTTTCACATAGTTCGACGCTGTTAGTGGTTATTGACAATCAGTGCATTATCGAAACTCTTTGGCGTCGATGTGAATTGTATTACGTGGCCAACCGAGCCAAAAACCCCAGCCGGCATAAGCCTCGCGAATATTGGTACAAAAATGTGAAAATAACGCTAATGAAGGTGACACATACTTTACGTTTCTTGAAATATTTAGGGTTGTAAACAGATTCTAACGCCGGTATTTGTTGAGAGTTTAATTGCTCCATTTTAAGAGGCCAGAATCATTGGATGCTGTTTTGAACACGCCAGCCAACACCGGACGTTTTCTAGATAATGTGCTCTCCTTGCAACTGCTAAACGACTTACTTCGATGGTTTAACAATTGCAAAAAGCTAATATTTCCAACTACAGAGTTGAAGAGAGAGATTTTTTGTGAAACAAAATCTGTTCTAAAAAAATTTGATGTTCAAACAGAGTCAAGAACGATTTGTTAAAAAATAGTAGTTTTCCCGCAATTTTTGCTTCAAATTAATGTTAAATTTAATGTAAATGTTAAATTTATAAAAAATATTTTCTCAAGAAAAACTCCATTTTTTCCTTAAATTGTTTCCACAAATAAAATAAAGGAATGCATGAAAGAATTGTGGCAGTTTTAATTTTTGTTGAACTATAAATTTTCAAAATTTGCATAAGTTGGAGTACGAGAAAGTATGTTGTAGTACGGTAGTTTTCTGTAGTTTCTACGAACAACACCAAGCGAATGCCGGAGCAATACCCTAACAAACGGGCCACGCAGAGCGTGCAATCTTTTCTTACTCTTCCTTGTTCTATCATCACCCCAACACACACACACACACACACACACACACACACACACACACACACACACACACGCACTCACGTGTACTACATTACGACACGTAAGGAGACCAACCGGGAGCTTAGTGCGTTGCGATCATGCCCCGCTGATGAGATAAACCTGTATGGAAAAAGGCTAGCCGACGAGTAGGTAATCGACAGACCTCGCCGTTCTCCGGGGGAAGATAACAGCCACTCTGTTAAAGCATGCACTACGATTACGGGACTAATGGCGTAACGGGAAAATTCAATCAATCTCACGTCTGTGCATACTTTATTCTACTCTCTCGCTCTCACCTCTTCTTCTCTCGCTTGGTGATGTGGGTTACATGCAATTGAATTCACTTTTATTCGAATAGATATCCTCCAAGCATGTCATTTCCAACGACCCCTTCTCTCTCTCTCTCTCTCTCTCTCTCTCTCTCTCTCTCTCTCTCTCTCTCTCTCTCTCTCTCTCTCTCTCTCTCTCTCTCTCTCTCTCTCTCTCTCTCTCTCTCTCTCTCTCTCTCACTGTCTCTCTCTCTCACTGTCTCTCTCTCTCTCTCTCTCTCTCTCTCTCTCCCCCCCCCCCTCTCTCTCTCTCTCCCACTATCTCTCTCACTATCTCTCTCTAACTATCTCTCTCTCACTATCTCTATCTCTCTATCTCCTCTCTATCTCTATCTCTCCATCTCTATCTCCCTATCTCAATCTCTCTCTATCTCTCGTAGTCACAGTTCTGCCGTCTCGGTCACCTCTTCTCGTCACAACGCTCACCTTGAGTCTGCACAGACGGAGTGCCCGAATGAATTCCATGTTGTTTGTTTATTTGAATATTGCGATCGAGCATTATACTCCGTCGAGCCATAAATGTTGGCAAGCGGCGTGGCCCTTCAGGTACCGCCTTCGCCCCTTCCGCGTGGAGGGGCGCCTTGATCCGGCTGCGCGCAGCAGGCGTGGCCCGGCTCCCGTGCGAAAACGACGCCTGCTCATGCATTTCACATCGCCGCGTCGACGACCAAGGCGGAGCGACGACTGCGGCAAGCGTCTCTGCCTACGCCTCGGCGCGCACGCGTCGCGTCGCGACGCTCGGGCTGACGGGAATCGCCCGACCACATCCCGAGATCACGCTTCAATTGCCCTCGGAATCGCCAGACTGCATCTCGTGGGGAGTTCCCCTCGCCTTGGGAATGGCCCGACGGCATCTCGCGGCCAGGCTCTGTTGGCTTTGGGATCGCCCGACCGCATCCCGTGGTGAGTTTTTGATCGCCCGTGGAATTGCCCAACTGCATCTCATCACTTTTCACTCGTCTTGAGAATCGCCCGACGGCATCTCGCAGCCACGCCCTGTTGGCTCTGGGATCGCCCGACAGCATCCTGTGGTGAGTTTCGGATCGCCCTTTGAATTGTCCAACTGCATCTCGTCAGTTTTCACTCACCTTGGGAATCACCCGATGGCATCTGGCGGCCAGGCCCTGTTGGCTCTGGGATCGCCCGAGCGCATCCTGTGGTGAGTTTTTGATCGCCCTTGGAATTGCCCAACTGCATCTCGTCAGTTTTCACTCGCCTTGGGAATCACCCGACGGCATCTGGAAGTTAAGCCCTGTTGGTTCTGGGATCGTACTACAGCATCCTGCGCTCAGTTTTGATCGCCCTTGGAATTGCCCAACTGCATCTCGTCAGTTTTCACTCGCCTTGGAAGTCGCCCGACGGCATATCGCGGATAGGCCCTGTTGGCTCTAGGATCGCCCGACAGCATCCAGCGGTCAGTTTTGATCGCCCTCGGAAGAAAAATTTTGGAGCCGTTTTCGATAAAATCTTGTTTTTGTAATTTTTAAAAATTGTACGTATTGTATGCGATGTTGCGCGAGAACTATTAAATTTTTTTTAATGTGCACGACCTTAATGAAAGAA
Organism: Teleogryllus occipitalis; assembly: GCA_011170035.1. Taxonomy (NCBI): domain Eukaryota; kingdom Metazoa; phylum Arthropoda; class Insecta; order Orthoptera; family Gryllidae; genus Teleogryllus; species Teleogryllus occipitalis. The sequence continues at coordinate 488,904 of BLKR01000380.1, forward strand.
CTTATTACTACGTGCAATTATGGACGAAAAATTCCTTTTGAAGGAAAAATCTCTATCTTCAATATTTTAGTTGGAGGAATTTGCCAAAAACAATCCTACTTTTGCAGTGCTTCATATAAAGTATCCGTAAGAATTAATGAATGTTTTTCAACATCACAGAGCTTTGACTCAGGCCTACTTGACAGAGGTTTCTTCAATTTGGAAAACATTGTACGCTTAGCTCAGGCTCTAATATTGGTTACAAACACCAGACACACGGACGGACGGACAAACAATCGGTTGGATTGATGTTTTGAAAAAACAACTCTTTTTCAGTGTCAGGGGTCCCCAAAACGTCTATTTTCCTTGGAATCTAGAAATCGATTTTCCATAGCATTACATAACTATCACTATACTCAATGTTATATTACTCCGTATCTACGTAGGTATACGAGAAAAAAAACTTTGATCGAAGAGATGAGTGAATTAGTTTTCCCAGTCGCTTCTTCATAACATCATTTGAAACCAATGTTTTTGGTAATATACTTTACTTAAAACAAGCGAATGCCATATGAAATATTTTTGAGAATAAACAATTGTAAACTACAGACAATTTATGTTCCGAGTCTTTTGAAGTGAGATCTTCCGAAATGACCATTTACTTTACATGTTTGGAAAACGCGTAAAATAATGTGAGAATTACTATTGGAAAAGCGCAATTTTAACTATCAGATAGAAAATTCCTGCTCGGTCTACTTCAATAACCGAAGAATGAACTACTTGTGGCATAAAAATAAGAATACGTGAAATTGTTATTTATTTTAATCAAACATTATATAAAATATCAATATTACAGCGAAAAAACGTGAAATACCGTATTGAATAATATATTCTCAATATTTTTTGTCCTCCATTTGGGGGAAGTTTATAATTTGAAAAGGCTCACAGTTGTTTTCCAGAGGTGCTGGTATTTCACACTGGACAGCCTTAGGGTCACCTTCCGCGGCAAAAAATGCAAACTGTTGTTCAAATGTAATGTCTCTGCACACCGCGCTGTCAGTGCATTTCTGAATTCGCTTTAGAGCGTTCGCGCGCGTGTTCCAACTCCGTCACCGTCTCCAGACACTCTGTGAAACAACTTCAACGCGGTTTGCAGTGCACCTGAAAACTTCATTACGAACATCGCGAAGGGGAGATCATGCTGCTGGGTCTTGTTTTCACGGCTAACGCTATTGTAAATAATATAAAAGATTGAACATGTGAATATTTAAATCAGAGTGTGATTTAAATAATTCATCACAATGAGATTTGAATAATTCATAAATCTCGCTGTTCATCAACTATATTTCACATGACGTTATTGTAAGAGAAAACGATTTATGATATTAAAATTATTTTTTGAGGGGAATCTGTATGATTGCCCTCGTGTATTGATTTGATATTCTATTTGATTACATTTTAGGATATATCACTGGACCCCCCGAAAATTCCATAACAAACCGCTGTTGATTAATGTAGCTTTGATGAATGAATTGTTGCCCCCAGGTTTAACAATAAAGATTGTTTTTATTTTAATGACAGTGGTTATATATTACGATATTGTATGTTAGGTATACTAGTTTTTGCTAGTTGTTACTGTTTTAATTTAATGCATTATATTTTAATATATTGTAATGTAATGTAAGATACTGCATTATATTGTAATTTCATGAAATGTGCCACTACAATTAATCATGATCCAAAGTAGGGACTCTGATGTAATGTTTAATAAATTACAAACACATTTTAAATGTAGACCTTCATTATTGTTAACTAGTGTTCTCTAGCTGCTAAATGTGTTAATTTTTTGAGTGACACATTAAAAAACTGGTGGTGCCAGATCAGCTTTCTTTCTAGCATTATTTCTAAATTTTCAAGTTTCGAAAATTCAGATTTCAACGAAAATGAGATCCACGTTTTTGTAATCAGCATCCCTTCTTCTATCCCTAGAGAGAAAAAAAAAAAAAAAAATGTTGTGCGATATTTGAAAAAAAAATGTTATTTTTGTTAATTGTCTGTATTTTGCACAAAATTTAATGAAAACTACCCACATTTTCTCAGATGAACTTATTTAAAAATCCGTCTTTAAGAAACAGATTTTATTAAGGAAAAACCTGTCTTCTAAATTATAGTTGTAGGAAGACGACCCAAAAATTGTACTTTTGCAGTTTACAAAAAAATATGAAATTTCAACGAATATGAGACCCGTACCAATCTGTTAAGCGTTTTTTACGATATTCGGGGACAATGATAGATCAAATGATTTGGTGTATTTTTTGAGAAAATGTTGAAAGTGAGTTTGAAGCGTTATATATATATATATATATATATATATATATATATATATATATATATATATATATATGTGTGTGTGTGTGTATGTGTGTGTGTGTGTGTGTGTGTGTGTGTGTACACTAAATTAAGAGAACAGTAAGAAAGTAAGAGGGAGCTTAATTAAATGAACACCCCGCCTGCCTATGCCCTAAACCAGTTATAGTTATAAGTCATGCAAATCTCTGTATAATCAGTGGATTGATCAGATAGAAAATAAAGCTGTTAAAAAAATAGTATCTTTCTTTCCATTTATAAGACCCAATGCACGTCCGGAGTTCGCGCCAAAGGCTAAAATACAGACAGGGAGAAGCAGAGACCGAGGCACCCGTTGGCATACTGTGTGCTGCAGAGGCGTTGCCGCAAAACTACAAGCAGAAGAGCATCCTTCAACTGCGCAATGGCGGATGGGTGCCACACCAGCGCAGGCCTCCATTTCTCTCTCCACGCCAAAGTTACTGGCGCGGGAGGAGTATTGATTGATTGATTGATTGATAGTGATTCCGGGCACGTCAGCTACTATTGTTATTAGTCTCGAAAGTGTAGTGCGTGTTTTTGCTCTGGAGGTGGCGGTGGCTTTCCCCCGCTGGATGGCCTGATCCGGCGCCGACCTACCGTCGGCTACTGGGGTTTCCCCCTAACCAGGACTCTCCCACCAGAGGGACACCGCCCCAGCCGGGACAAGCTCTAATCTCCCGACCGGTCTCCCGGAATATGTGGTGGTGTAGCGCATATTAGTGTAAGTGTGTGTGTGTGTGTGTGTGTGTGTGTGTGTGTGTGTGTGTGTGTAAGGGGAGAGGATAGGACAAGGAAGAGGAAGGACAGATCACGCGCGGTCCGTGGCCCGTTTGGTAGGGTACTGCTCCGGCATTCGCCTGGTGTTGATCGGAGAAACCACGAAGAACTCCCAATGGGAGCAGCCGGCCAGTAGAATTCTCCTCCACACAGCGACTGAACTCGACCTAGCTGAAAAGCTCGTGTCGAAAATCCTGCCGCCATCAGGACTCGAACCTAGGACCTCCCAATCAGAGGCGCTGCAGTAACACTGAGTGACCCACCGCTCGCGGAGCGCTGCGGAAGAGGGGAGTAGCCGGTAAAGCGTGAAGGCAGCAATGCGGCAAGGGGAGGCGGCGTCACAGAGGCCATCGAGGCGGCGACAACGGGAGTGCGGTGACGGCGTCGGTCACAGAAGCGATTGGGATCGAGGTTTGCACTTTGGAAACTCGCAAAGAATCGAAGGAAGGCGCTAAGCCCCGTGGCGATTTCAACTTGCGCGGCGCATGGGGGCTTTGGCGGAATCGATGGCGGAGCGGCGCGGCGCAGGGCCCATTGCGGCTGCGACAAGGCAAGTGGAGGGCCCGCTCGGCTCCGGTCGGTTCCGCTCGGCTCCCTTCGGTACGCGCGTGGAGTCGCTGCGAGACCGGCAACCGAGACTTAACTATATTTCGATTAAAACATACAGTTCGTTGACTTTTGATCAGCTGTGACGCTATCATCCAATCGGGAGTTTGTACATCTCCACAGTGACGTCACTATAGTGACGCTTAAAATCGCGATTGAATGACAGCCTCACAGTTGATGAACTGTTAACGGACTCAATCGTTTAATCCAAGTATTCATTCAAGATGCTATCAATCAATCGGGAGTTTGTTCATCTCCACCGTTACGTCACTATAGTGGCGCTCAAGATCGCGATTGAATGACAGCGTCACAGTTAATAAATTGTTAACAGACTCAATCGTTTAATCGAAGTATAGGGAATGCGACATCAATGCTCGGCTCCGCTCGGCTCCCTTCGTCCCGCGCGTGAATTCGCTGCGAGACTGGCAACCGAGACTTAACTATATTTCGATTAAAACATACAGTTCGTTGACTTTTGATCAGCTGTGACGCTATCATCCAATCGGGAGTTTGTACATCTCCACAGTGACGTCACTATAGTGACGCTTAAAATCGTGATTGAATGACAGCGTCACAGTTAATAAATTGTTAACAGACTCAATCGTTTAATCGAAGTATAGGGAATGCGACATCAATGCTCGGCTCCGCTCGGCTCCCTTCGTCCCGCGCGTGAATTCGCTGCGAGACTGGCAACCGAGACTTAACTATATTTCGATTAAAACATACAGTTCGTTGACTTTTGATCAGCTGTGACGCTATCATCCAATCGGGAGTTTGTACATCTCCACAGTGACGTCACTATAGTGGCGCTCAAGATCGCGATTGAATGACAGCGTCACAGTTAATAAATTGTTAACAGACTCAATCGTTTAATCGAAGTATAGGGAATGCGACATCAATGCTCGGCTCCGCTCGGCTCCCTTCGTCCCGCGCGTGAATTCGCTGCGAGACTGGCAACCGAGACTTAACTATATTTCGATTAAAACATACAGTTCGTTGACTTTTGATCAGCTGTGACGCTATCATCCAATCGGGAGTTTGTACATCTCCACAGTGACGTCACTATAGTGACGCTTAAAATCGTGATTGAATGACAGCGTCACAGTTAATAAATTGTTAACAGACTCAATCGTTTAATCGAAGTATAGGGAATGCGACATCAATGCTCGGCTCCGCTCGGCTCCCTTCGTCCCGCGCGTGAATTCGCTGCGAGACTGGCAACCGAGACTTAACTATATTTCGATTAAAACATACAGTTCGTTGACTTTTGATCAGCTGTGACGCTATCATCCAATCGGGAGTTTGTACATCTCCACAGTGACGTCACTATAGTGACGATTGAATGACAGCGTCACAGTTGATGAAGTGTTTTACGGACTCAATCGTTTAATCGAAGTATGCGACATCGATGATTAAAATCAAAACATCTATGTAAATAATTCATCACCCCAAACACATGGAAGGTCTCCAAACTTCGATGGTTAAACATTATATTTCGAAACATGTCTGACATTAACGCTCATGTTATGGTATGGTCATTTATTTCGACAGAAACAGTGTTTATTAACTCATAATTATGATTTAACTGACGAAATAAAGTAAAAAATACGAACAATAAACAAAATCCTAAAGCCTGAGCGCTCAGGCCCATCTCAGGAATAAGAGCTTCCGAAGTTCCCCGTAGTACGGGTACGGTAAGGACGAGGCCCTGCGCTTGTGGAGTAGCGTTTGCCAATTCACCACGAGGGAATGGGTAGAAAGTGCCAGAGCATCCGAGTCATCTCTCGGTCGAGAGATAGTCTGCTAAATGAAGCGACTTCGAGCAGCGTTTGCTTCCTTCGAACACATGTAATGACATTTTTTTAGTTATTTCATACTTTAACTTAGTAGGTACGGACTTTTTTCATTCACACACAGAATCTCGAAAACAAAAAAACGTCAAACATAAAACATCGCGTTTAATAAATCCATGTTTAAAACATCAATGTTTCTATAAAAAATTATCGATGTTTTTGAAAGCATCGACATCGATGGCGGACCTATAAACTCTACTAGCCCTGCACGAAAGTGTTTAAGTGGATAGACTTTACTCAGTTATTCGAAGAAAATATATTGAAACGTTTCCCACGGTTACAAGACAATAAACTTTTTAATAACAAAATATTATTTTCAAGATAAACTGATTTGAATGTAAAAATTAAACCAATGTTTTCAAATTAGGAAAACATGTGTTAGAAGAAAGTTGCCGAATTTGGAGCTGTGCCTAAATTGAACCACTCATTTTTTCTATGCATAGCATTTAGATCAGACAAGTTTGCTCCAACTTATGTGGATCTCTAAAGAGATTGATAGGCAAATTTCAGGGAGTAGCAGTCAATTTAATGGCGATTTTGTAATACGTCAGATGTATCAATTGAAATAACACGAAAGGACAGTATTAACGAACGGTCTATCAAGGAAATAGAGCAATTGGCAAATCAAGGCAAGAGTAGAAGAATAAACTAGTGACGTGCCAACAGCACATACTTTCTTTAATTATTTCTAACATTTTCAAAGCTTTTGATGATCAACAAAAATGAGACCAGCGACATTTTTTAGCATCCTTTGATCTATATATGAAAAAAATGTAAACAAAATTGAGGCTGTTTTTTCAAAACACAAATTGCAGTACCTTCAACCAGCAGCATCTCTATCAAGTATGTCCTTTTGCGATGTCAGGTTTTTGCAATTTTCTACAATTGACAGAGTTTTATACAAATGAAACATGTTCCATTTTTACGGTCCTTTGCTACGTACGAGAAAAAATCAACTTTCTATATAATAGCGAATAGATAAAGAATAGAACCTAACGCAACAATTGATAATATGTTCGAGAAACTAAAAGCAGCAACACATGAAACAAGTTTTGAAGGAGGTAAATAAATGAAATAATTCTTGAGTGAGGAGAATAAGAAAAAAATATTGGATAATTATGAAGTATTCCTAGATACCAAGATAAACGAGAAAAGTGTCTCAAAAATGGCTCGGAATACAAAATCTAGACAAGAAGAAAGAATATGCGACATTGAATGAAGAGATGAAATATCTGGTAAAGAAATCAAAAGATGTATGATGGAATAAAATGTACATAAGTGGAAGAGAACAAAAGTGGGAGACAGAGCAAAAAATCATGGAAACTCGTAAAAATATTAAGACAAGAAAATGAGACATAGACTAATTTACAAGTTATTAAAATGGAACAAAGGATTAAATATTAATCAGATATGTTTGAAAACTATACAAACGAACTGAAGGATGCACTGGAAGAAATTAACAGAAAGCTGGATACTTATTACTGGAAATTAACAGAAAGCCCTGTCCATGACAAAGAAAAAAAAGTTTAAATTAGATAAAGAAATCCTTAAAGCGATGAAAAATATTAAAGCTTCTAGCCCTGGAGGTATTTATGTAGAACTATTTAAAAATCTTCCACCAATGCGTTAGAAATTCTACAAACAATTTTTAATCAGTACTTGAGAGGAAAAACGTTGCTTAGAGAAGGAAGCACGCTTATTTAAAAACTCAGTTCCCAAAAAAGGACAAAAACCGGAGTGTAAAAATTACATAGGAATAAGTGTATCTTCAACAGGAAGAGTGTATGAGAGCATTTTAAATCAGATAATTCAAAGAAAATTTAATATAGAAGAAAAAGGAAGTGGTTTTACATCTGGTAGAAGCTGCATCGATGACATCTTTACAATAAATAATAGGTTAGAAAATAGATTAGCAAGAGCTAAGGGCACTTACAAAAAATGTATTTATCGAACATTTTTGTAATTTTTGAAATAACAAAATAATACACCAAAATAAACTTAACGCCATATTAAACAGTACAAGAAGCACTATCCATTGGAAAAATATGAAGACAAAATTTTGTAGCCATTTTTGGGAAAATGGCGTTTGAGTGTTTCTAAAAGTGCGGCATTTTGAGCTGATTTTGAGCTGACAGAAAACTGTTGTGGTTTTGAGAAACTTTATTTGACATTATTTAAAGCACATGTACTCACAAATATAATGTGAAGAAATCGCCTCTAATGTAAGTAGTACCGACGTGGGAAGAAAAATACATTTACCAAGAAAAATGTGAAGAAAAATACATTTTTGTAATTCTTGATAAACATAAGAATAGAGCAATATGGCGTTTATATCATCGTATATGGATCATTTGGCACAAATCGTACCAAACATTTAAAGAAAATATATGGAGCCGTTTTTGAGAAAATCTTCTTTCTGTAAATTTTTAAAATTGCAAATATTGCACGCACTATTGCACCAAAACTACAAAAATTTACAAAAAAATCTACATGACTTTAATGAAAGAACTATTTATTGACAACAAATTTCATTAGAAGGAAAAGCTTATATCTTCAGTATTGTAGTTGTAAGAAGTTGCCGACAAAATGCATAATTATACAATTTCCGAAAATTTAGAGTTAATCGTGAAAATCGGACTTTTGCCACCATTATAAGTGTATAACCCAAATAGCAATTGCACAAGGTGTTTAAAGATATGCAAAGCATAGGTCTAGAAGAGGATAGCTGAAGTTATGGATGGTTATGAAAGATAGGGATGCAAGGAACGGTCGCAAGAGCAGGAAAATACTTGCATAACCCAAATAGGAATTGCACGAGGTGTTTAAAGATATGCAAAACATAGGTCTAGAAGAGGATAGCTGAAATTATGGATGGTTATGAAAGATAGGGATGCAAGGAACGGTCGCAAGAGCAGGAAAATACTTGCAAGAATAAGAAGAATAAGAAGAAGGAGATGGATATTTTAACACACTGATGCTCTATCCCGAGTATAGGTCAGGGGGACTGTGGGGTATGTGTTGTTTCGAGATTAGAACGTTTAGCATGCCACTAAAGTCAGACTTTTTCGAGTCAATGTAGTGTCAAGTTTTGTCATGTAAAACAAATAACGTTGCAAGACGTTTAAAGGCAATATCCTTAATCTTTTATTTTCTATTCAATAATTCCATTCACAGCACATTACACAAATATTTATCATTTTGCGTAATGTTAAAAAGAGAATATATGAGCACGTGACCTTTAAGTAATAAACCAAAAGTACAAATAAACAAAAACCACACAAGTGTGACATTTGAGGTTTGTATCAGAATGTAAATGGAGGAAGTATCATTTATAGAAGGAAAACCATACCCAACCGCAGAGTTCGCTTAATCTTGCTCCTTCCGCCACATATATCGCAAGTCGTGGATGAAGCTGCAATAGATCGGGCCGAAGTGAGTGCGTGAGTGCCAGGCTAACCGGGAGCAATGGGGCGGGCGTTGGTGGCGGCCGTGGTGTTCGTTGTGGGCGTGGCGCTGCTGGCGGCGCGGGAGGCGGGCGGGGCGATCGCCCGCGGGCGAAGGACCGCGCGAAGCTTCAAGGTCAACCCGCGCGAGAGCGACGAGGACATGTCCTCGGAGGATCTCGACCTGGCGCCGCGGGAGGACGACTTGGCGGCCTGGGCAGCTTCTCTGGACGCCCAGATCAAGCAACGAGAGCTGGACGAAAAGGAGGATCGCGAGCGGCGGGCGCGTCTCAGCTCCACCGCGAGGACGCCTCATATCTGGTTCACGCTGCCACCAGACACACCGTCTCCGTCCACTGGGCCACCATCCAAAACTGCTCCATCCAAAACGGCACCATCCAGAGCCCGACCACCCACTGTCCCAACATCCACAGCCCCAACATCCACAACCACACCATCCACAACCACACCATCCACAACCACACCATCCACAACCACACCATCCACAACCACACCATCCACAACCACACCATCCACAACCACACCTTCCACAACCACACCATCCACAACCACACCATCCACAACCACACCATCCACAACCACACCATCCACAACCACACCATCCACAACCACACCATCCACAACCACATCATCCACAACCACACCATCCACAACCACACCATCCACAACCACACCATCCACAATCACACCATCCACAACCACACCATCCACAACCACACCATCCACTGTGCTTCCGTCTACAGTGCCACCGACGGCAGTATACCCGGCATCACAAGTCGGTGAGTAATTTATTAAGAATTAAGAATTGTTTTGGGAAAAGAGGTTAGAAAACGATACCGTCTTATCTTCATAGGAAGAAGCTCTAACCATAAACGGGCGCAGCTTCCATTGGGAATCTTCACCACTACGCACTGTTGCATCATTCTGAAATGGGGCAGACTTAAATCATGCAAAACACCCGAGCGAAATAATTTTTAACACACTTTTTTTTTCATTATTCAAATTCGTAATCCTGTTATCTCTTTGCAAAAGTACTGAATGACTTGAGTTAACTTGACATGAAACGTACCGTGGTAAAAATGTTTACAAGGACTATAACAAAAAGTCATTGACACGAAAAGTATCATTCAGTACCTTTCGGCAAAATATACAGCCAATTTTCTATGCTTCAACTATGAAATAGATGATAAAATTTCGTTGTGTATAATGAAAAAAAAAAAGAAATTGTTTACGACTCACTGGCTCATCATGATCCTTGTGCAATGACGTATGTTGAGGCATAGAAATGCTTCATTTCACGTTCGTGGGTGGGAGAGCTGGCGTTTCCTGTCGGCAATTTGTAAACCGCCAAGAATGATTTTTACAATGAAGCAATTCTGCAAAATGAACAATTTCAGACTGTTTTCACACGTCTATTTTAAAATCTCATTTCTAACACTAATTCAAGCCCAATATTATACGTCACCTGTCCTGGGAGTTCCCAATCACTTTTCTTCACACTTATTTGCATGAATGAAAACCAACGAACTAGAATATATTACATATAATGACTGACCCTGTGGTTTTAGTACACTTGGTGGACATTGTGCGTAGACCTGTTGTACTGCATCGACGTGTTCTTTGTATCATATCATTTGTGATTATTTGCTTCTTATTGGAATATATATATATATATATATATATATATATATATATATATATATATATATATATATATATCTTTCCACCATCGTTTCTAGCTTTTTCTTCGTAATGTTTATAGATTTATATCGATATATATGTGTATATATATATATATATATATATATATATATATATATATATATATATATAAATCGATATAAATAATATATAAATCATAAAATAAATTATAATAATATAAAAATATATATGTAAATCGATATATATATATATATATATATATATATATATATATATATATATATATATATATATAAATCGATAGAAATTACGAAGAAAAAGCTAGAAACGATGGTGGAAAGATCTATCCACCACGCTAGAAAGCAATCTATCAAGTTTCAGACCGTTGAATTCTGATTTGTTCAGGCGACGCTTACGTACTAGCTTACGTTCGTCATTGTGAATGCTTGTTTTTGCGTGTATGGCTAAGTCTACAGCATAACGTTACGTTTAAGTTTGCATTGTGAATGAGGCCATAGCTCTATAATTTATGCCAAATAGTGGCTATGATTGTTTTATTGAGGTTAGGCTCCAAATTTGAAATATTTCCGGCGCTTATGTGCTATCACTAACCGCTAAACGCAAGTTGACGATTCGTTCTTGGTGGAGGGCGTGGAGGGGCCTTCACTCAACCGCACGCCCGCCGCTCAATCAACGCGACGCTCATACGGAACTCTGCACTCCCCAAACAGTTGCCATTCCTCCAAAAATGCAAACTTCATATACGGCCCATAAAGTTTCTTTTCGAATCCCCTACCGGTAGCGGTAGCTCAGTGCATCAACTGATGTCACTGCAGCGCCTCTAACCGGGAGGTCCTAGGTTCGCACTCCTCACGGCGGCAGGATTTTCGACACTAACTTTTCAGCTAGGTCGAATTCAGCTGCTGTCTGGAGGAGAATTCTAGCGACCGGCTGCTCTGATCGGTAGTTTTCCGTGGTTTCTCCGATCAACACCAGGCGAATGCCGGAGCAGTACCCTAACAAACAGGCCACGGACCGCGCGCGATGTTCTTCCTCTTCCTTGTCATATCCTCTCCCTTTACACACACACTTACACTAACATGCACTACACTACCACATATTCCGGGAGACCGGTCGGGAGCTTAGAGCTTCCGACTGGGGCGGTGCCCCGTTGGTGGGAGAGTCCTGGTTAGGGGGAAACCCCACTAGCCGACGGTAGGTCGGCGCCGGATCCCGCCATCCAGCGGGGGAAGATCACCGCCACCTCCCGAGAAAAACATGCACTACACTAACGGGAATAATGATCGAAGCAGTTGACGCGCCCGGAAACACGAAAAAATTAATCAATCAATCGAATTCCCAAAACCTGGCAGCTGTGATTACTACAAGCATAACCCGTTTTCAATTTGATAAGGTGAGGTTTATGTGTGTGTGTGTGTGTGTGTGTGTACGTGCGCGTGCTTACGGCGTTACTCTAAATGTGCGTAACCAGTTTACGTAAGATTTTAATATGGTGATTTCAAAAGAATTAATTTTGAAATGGATTGAGCAATGGAGTGTGAAGAATGTTTTCAAAATATTGCAAAATCATTATTGAAGTGGCTGATTATTCAGTCTTTTCCAGTATTTCTTCCACCACAATAATATATTAGTCCTTCATTTTTTATGCTAAATATATTTTAAGAGTTACTGGTTGGGTATATTTTGGATCCACTTTTTTATTCAAAATAAATACCTATTTTTTAATATTTTTATTAATATAAGATGATGAGTATACAGTTTCAAGATGAAGTTCCTCTTATTTGCAGGTAATGAAGATTTTTTTTATTTTAAATAAAACATAAATGCATTCAATATTTTCCATTAATTATTTTTAAATGCCAAATTTACTTCAAGATAACAGTCTCGTCAGATCCCGAATCCTTTAATGAGAGGAGGACGGCATTTCAAATATTTTGTACATTTTAAAAACAGTTACATTAAGGTTTTAAAAGGGACCAATATATTTTGTAAAGCACTACAGGTACATGTTTACTAATTAGTTTGAAGTTTTTGATAGAAGATATTAAATATGTAAACACCGCTAAGTGTTATCTAACTACTAAGAAAGCTTGACGGACAAATATATGAACTGCCAAAATTTTATTTTAAAACCATCAATAACTTTTTTAAGCCAATAAATAGTGTGGGTACGTATTGTATTCACTAAGGAAACGAAATGATGGGATAGTATATTCCGCTCTGCAAACTCCAACCTTTACCCTGAAACGTCCTGCCCCATTCCGCTCACAGCAGTCGCCCGCCCGCTGTAGTCACACCTCCATCTCTCCCGGCAGGCCAAAGCCGCCTAGATGGATTGCGGGTTGCATATCACCAACTTTAACAATATCTCGGTATCAATTTAAAATTAGAACTGCCTAATATTTTTCGAACGCTCAAAAATATTCGTGAACTGTTACAAAACATTTGCTCCAGTGGTCGAAAGTTTTCGTGAAACATACACATTCATTTTTATACAACGTACCTTTACGGACTGTGCGTCTGCTGGGCCTGCGACCAACAGCCAGCACCATCGCTGTCCCTCCTCCTCCGCCGATACAGCCAGCACGGTCTATCTCTGTCGCACTCGCGCCTAATCTGTAATCTGCGCCTCAATGAATGGCGTCATTTGCATCCGTTATTCTGCAATGGAAACCAAAAGGTTTCCTGCGCGTCCAATTTCACACTCGGCCGGCAAGTTGCTCCTCGCTGCACGCCGGCCGCAGGAAGCGATCCATATGTCGGAGTGTCTTATCACGAATCCTTTCATTGCCGAGACAAAGCATAATGAATCACGGCGCCTTTGAAAGCGTAATTAATGATAGGAACGAGCGTGTCATGAACTAATAATCTGGGGGAGGGATGGGGGGAAAACACTTCGTAATCTGACGCTAACGGTTCATTAATTATTTTCGTCAGTCGCTTGAAGAAAAGGGAGGATTGGGATTTGGAGACTCCTGGTCCTGCTGACCTGCTCGTTGAAAGAACTGTGACAAGCGCCGATAAAAAAAGGTATAATCAACGCGCCTGCATGCAGCAAAATATCCATCAAAATTGCTTTAATGTATTCGTACGAGGAGGCAAAGTGTCTATGTTATATCTCATAATGGGTAACAAAATAAAGCAGGTTTGTACTTAGAATATGGGTACACCCAACAGAATTGTTTATATTATAAACATATAATTGGGGATTTTATTCGTTACGTATTGATATTACGCTTCACGTTGATTAAATGAACATACGTATTTTTTAGGCAAGACTTGCAACAATTGTGATATTTTCAACACACTTCACTACAATTAATCTTCTTTCCAACTCAGTACTGTATAATGACTCGGATTTTGTTGACCTAAAACATCACCAAAAATGATCAATTAAATGATCTTAAAATGTTTTTAAAATTCACTAAATGCAAAGAAAAATGACATAATTTTTTTTATCAAAAACAGTTCAGATGAACCACTCAAGTTGCTGGACATGTTGCTGATGTAATCGAGGCTTCTTCCATTCGTTCAAGTGAACTCAGCTTGCAAACTCAATTGGAACTGTTTACCAAAAAATGTCGGTCGGTCTTTACATAGTTATCGCTAAATCGGCTGAACCAACAGAGGTGCTGATAGGCGTCACAGGAACCTTAGAATACATACTTACAACGACTTTCAGAGTAAAGAAATCGAAACATACGATACTCAGGAATTCTGTGGAGAATTTGTTGCATCTCGTACATATTATTTGAAGCAAGTACCATTAAAACGATGTTAAAAATTATTAAATAACCGAAAATGCTTTGAAAATGACGGAAAAAGTAAAAAATGACACCTGTATAAGTCGAAATTAACGAAAAATGCAAAAAAAATTTATAAAATTGGTAATTTCCTTTCCGCATGTCATAAAATTAATGTCTATACTAAAAGGCACTGTTCTGAAGTGAAAATAAAATAAAATATTTTATTAAAATCCGCCCGCTAGTAATGACAAAAATGTGCTTACGTAGACAAAATCTTAAAAGTTGATTTATAGTAAACCGGCACTTGATTGAATCTCTAAATCACAATAACAGCTAGAAACGTTCTTCTCGAAACAGTAACGCATCAAGTCCCGCAGCTGTAAATTTCCACCGGAGCGTTCTCAACAATGTCCTGAGTTTCTTGTTTTATTCATAACGAGCTTTGGGTCGTGATATGCAGATGTCGGCTCTGAGATGTAAAATCAGATATATAGGGATGAAGATGTTGATTGGATTAACAGGGCGTCAAACAGGATTTAATTTGGCCTAAAAGTTAAGCGCGGCAGCGGCGGCGGCAGCGAACGCGAAGGTAGCCGGTGAAGGAAGGGACTAGAAGGAGAAGGAGAGGGACAGAGAAAGAGAGACACGGGGCAGGGGCGGTAAACGACGAGCGGACGGGTCATATAACGTTAATTTCTGAAAATTCAACATCCACCCCCTTTGGTGTCGTTATCCAAGGTGCAGAATAGAACGTTCCTTCCGTGGATATTGTCAGGTGAATATTATTAGCAAACTTTCATTAAAGCCTGTCTTGTTTCCTGTCATCAAGTATCTCTTATGTAAGGCGCAGAAAGTGACGTGATATTCCCTTGAACTTTAAAACGAGGTTCTTTTCTTGAATAGCGGTATTATTCACTTGCGAATAATATTTTCATACAAGAGATCCCTTAAATTCATTAATACAAACTTTATTTAAACTTCTAACCTTTGAAAGTAAAGAAGGATCAATTCAATCTCTATATTTTTGAAATGTTTGCAAGAAACAAGAATTAAAAAATTAGCATTTTTGTATGCTTACACCGAGAACAATTAAGGATAATAGTGGTAAATTTCGATATTAAAAACAATACACAGCTTCGAGTTGCTTAGACACATTGATAGTCATAACATCTTGCAGGAGTGACATTAGTTTCATTGAAAGTATTATTCCATTTGGTGGTTCAGAATAGTAACCAGAAATTGCTTTTATTGCAATTTAAAATTGAATTATTATTGTGTTTGAGAATTCATTGTGTCTGCTTACTCACCAAGAGTGATTAACTCAATTCAGCCAAGCTTAATAAAGCTGTAAGAGGGTGATTATCATACACATCTTTTTATTTACTATTTGACATAAACTTAAAATATATATATCAATACATATTATTTTTAGAATCTTAGTTAAATTTTTAATGTAACGCTGCAAAGGTGTCTTTTTTGTTTATTCTGAAACATTTTGCAAACGTGTTAGAAATGCAAGCTAACAGTATTTTAATTGTAGTCACAATAGTCTTACATTAACTTGACCTATCAACTTAGTGTGTGCAACGTACTTTCAGATGTAATAACATATTGTACACCTTTCTGTAGTAAGTGGATATTACAAATTGAGAAATGTATGTTCGTCTGTAAGTTGTTTTGTGTTGAAGACTAATTGCTCACTGCTCTCTCCAGCGTCTTCCAATCACTTCAGAAAGCAACTTCTCTTCTTCCGCTTATACGTCTGCGCAAAAGCTTATGACGTCATGTCACGTGACGCCAGTCGACGAAATTGAGACGGTAGCTCACAACTTGATTATACACTGACACTCATTATGCACTAATCCCATTATCTATCTTTCTACTCGTCGAGAACCTCTTTTAACCCAGTTTGTAATTAAGGAACTTGAAGAATTTTCCTTCTCCGCTTTCCATTCCTTTCTGTTCTTGCCTTTCATTCTCTCCGTCGTCGTTTCTCTTATCTTGTCATGTCTCTCGTCGCCCATTTCTGGTCCTCGTCAAAAGCCTCTGTTAAAGCGACGATGTCGAACGCATCTAGTGCTACTACAAATTCGCCTGCGAGAGAATTATTTAAGACATCCACAGTCATGGAAATAATCATACCAATGTGAATTTTATGAAACAACGTCCCAATTGTTTGAGTTTGCTTTTTATTGCAAATGATCTCTGAGCATGTTGATGTTTTAAATGTTTGCATGTGCATGTTTATGTTTATTATTTTCACTTGCAGTTCCTATTCCTCGTATTTATCTCTCTGTGCCTACTTTGATTAGACGGTGATAATTTATTTCCATTCACTTGGATATAGCAGGTAGCTAAACAAATCATAACTCCAAAATAACTTTCAAGACATAGGTTGAATATTAACATTCTCATGATGCAATAAGAACCTAATGTACCATTATATGCAATTCATTTCGAATAAATAAAGAATAATGCCTTCATTCATAAATACAAACATTAAAAATATTTCTTCTTTCGTTCTAAAATGTATAGCAAAATTTATTTTCTCGACATTCAATATTTACTTTATATTGTTACGGATATAAAACTTCCTCTCTCTTTTACACGCCCAATATCCTTTCATAATTTTATTAATCGAGCTCTAAAGGAAAATGCGCCAATTGCAAAGAAGTTACCACATCATTGTAAGATATTCATAAAGAAATACGAGATTTTGGCGAGGATTTCCCGCGCTCGCCTGACACTTGAACTCCGCTCCGCAGCCAAAGACGCAGCTGGCACTTCCCTCTGGCCCCTCCCGTCCCCCCCCCTCCCCCGCCACCCCCCCCCCCAGTCACGGCGCTCCTCTGTTTGTTTATGCGGACGGCGAAATTGCGAAAGTCTGATTAAGCCTCTAACGCGGCAGAGGTTACCTCCTCTAAAATAAGTGCGTCTCGCCGTCTTCTCCGACGAAAGTTTTTGATATTGAAGGTAATTCCCATACAGGAGTTGGCTTCATTCTCGGGCGGAGGGAGGGCGGGGCGGGGCGGGGCGGGGCGGGGCGGGGCGGGGCGGGAAAGGCGGGTGTCCCCAAGTTGCCGTCGCTCGGTGTGGGCGCAGCACGCGACAGCTGGCGGAGCCCATACTTCTGAGGGGGCGGGGCGGGGCGGGGAGGGGCAGGGCGTTACAGGGCGAATGGCGCCTCAGGCACGTGACGTAGACTGCGCCGGGGACGGCAAGGGCCGCGCGGGACGAGGGATAATTTACCCTCCCGTGCCGCACCCGCTCCCTTCATGAATTTGTCCTCCTCCTCCTCCTCTACCTCCTCTTCGCTGCCCGCACCTCCGTCACCGTCGCTGGTCGCCGTTCTACTGTCTCCAACCCACTTCGTCGGCGCCTACGACTCTCGGAGCGGGTCGGCCCTTCCAGCCCTTGCAGCCCTTCCCCCGGAGGCGGACCTACCTCCGTCGTAGGGCGACGCCGCCTTTCTCAGGAGCAGCCGTAACTTCCCAGCCGTTTTCTCGTAACTTTCGCCCTGGCGTTCAAGATATGTGCAGGCCGTAATATGTGTTCGTACGCGCGCCCTGGTGGGAGTGCGAAAAAAAACCTGTAACGCTACGTAAGATATACACACAACGAAAAGGTTTTATGCAGGCCGCCCTGTTGGCGAGAGGCGCGTTAGATTTGCGCACCTCTCAATTGCAGCGTCGTAAAGCCAGGAGCCCCAGGCTGCCGGCTGTTGCCGTCCTGGGCGATGAAATCGAAGGCGACGGCAAAAAGCGAGGGCGGTGGTGGAATGCGGAACGACGATTGGTCATAAGAAACATAATCTCGAGATGGCGCCATATCCGCCCTTTGCTTCCTGCTTCCTCTCGAAGCCGTCGAGAATCAATGAGCGCTCTCGCTGATCCAGGAAAATCCGCTGGCAAAAGTGCAGGAAACCTTCAGCGTTCAAACTTTTGTACAGTATTATTGAACAAGACTATGCTTTTTATTAAATTACCCTACGGTGTTGAGAATTTGTTGGGGAAATTTTCAAAGCTATTAATAGACTCTCAAAATTATTTTTCACATTTATTAATTACATTCTTCCTAGTTAATAATACTTTTTAAAGTGATTGAAGTTATTTATCTTTTTTATAATGTTAAATTGTTTTTAGCGTTTTTCATAATTTTGGCCAAAAATGTAACTTAAGATATTTTGAATGCCTAGATCAGACATATAAAAGACCAATTGTGAATGAGACATATGGTGATAAAGTATTTTTTATAGTAAATACCCATAACATCATGGACGATGAAACCTTCATTATATGGATAGATGTAACTGCAATGAAATGGTGAAAGGAAAAAAATGAACTCAAATCTTGGATAGTTTGGTGATACCAGAGTTGGGGGATTCTATTTCAAATGTGTAAAGAATAGGAAAGGATGCAACCTCTACAGGAAGTGAGAGTTAATATTAAATATATTATTGACTTTTCTGTCTGTAGATTTTTAAAACACAGTCAGCCTGTATTTGGTCTTTTATTTTAAATATAGAAAACTGTTTAGGATAACTGTTTTATATAGAAATTGCAATATGATTGCAATACATGTGATTCATAATAGGTATAGCAATAATATTGTAATTTTTACATGAAACAGTTATCCTAAACAATTTTCTGTCTTTAAAATAAAAGACCAAATACAGTCTCACTATAAGAAGGGTTAATATTTAGATGCTCCCTCTGATACGAAATAGAACTACAGGAAATATGAAAATAATAAGAAAACCATCTACATCGATCTTCCTTAACAACAACTCAGCCGGATTGTTAAGCAGTGCATGCGGATGCAATGATAAATGACGGGATATTGAACATATCAAGCTGACAGACGAGAATCTCATGTTCATTTCTGAATCGGAAATTGTATGTAGTCGGCTTGTACAGGCTACAGTATCCGAAACGCCATTTCTTTCTACAAGAGATTTTAAAATATATTTACAAAATATTTATTATTATGTAATTAAAAAAAATTATACAGATCAAAAACGTATCTGTAGCGCTGGCCGAGACGAACACGTTTTTATAAGTACACAAGTTATTCAACATGGCAAATTTGTAATAACAGGACTGTGCTACAGCATTCTTCGCCTTCGTGCTGCATGTGCTTCGAGCATTTTCTAAGTACGCGAAAGCTGTGGTTTGGCGTGGTCGGCTTCCCAAGTGAACATCACCCCGTCTACATACATTCACCCTGATTATGTCCAAAGTGTAACTGCCTCATCCCTAAAGTGGGTGACAGCAATGGACCCTAGCCTAGTGTGTTTCCTCATTTTGTTTGTGAAGGAGTTATTATTTAATCGCTTATTACTTTTATTAATAAAATCTTACTTAATCCTAAGTGATGGTTTCGTCATTGAACTGAAAATGGAAGTAACACCATATTTTTTACCGTTTCTTATTACAAAATGATCAAATTTAAAGAAAAACTTTGGAGCGGTTATTGAGAAAAAAATTGCCTTTTTTTATTATTACACGGAATTATTATTACACGGAAACTTCTCAAATTTTCGAAAAAAATTGAACATGAACTTATCTAAGGATTCGTCTTTAAGGAACAGATTTCATTCAGAAAATAGCTCTATCTTCAATATTGTACTTGTAGGCAGTCGTGTGAAGAACCCTCAAAAATCAAAATATCCGTTTGAAAATCCACGAGTTCATTTAGATCGATTAGGGAATATCAATTTTGAAGAAAATTGGAATAACGGTTTTGGCGATAGCGTTAACAAGCGGACAGATGACCGTTTTGCCGCCAAACGATTTTTCGGTATCAAGAACCAACAAAACATGGATTTTCCTCTACAATCACAATTCTGTCCACTTTTTCGTCACTAGAGTCCAAAAATAAGAGTTTTTCTGGCGACAATTCTCCGTTTTCTGGCGCAGGAATACAGACCTTTCTCTTCTTACGAAGTATTCGAAAGGTGAAAGAAAAAAACGACCTGGGCATCAGTGGTCGCACAGAACTGATGGCAAGCACGGAAAGTAATCAAAGACCTTACCAACCCTCAAAAACTGAAAACATATTAACACAAACTAAGAATAGATAATTGAGATAATAATTACAATATTTTGCTAAATTCATGTAAAATTAACTCTCAAACAATTAAAATTTTCCTCCAATTATGTTGCAAATTATTCTGGGTGTCACCGTGGACAGTGTTTTAATTGGGTTTCTCCGAGCTCCGAAATGGCATCGGTTGATTGATTGATTGGTGACTCCAAGCGCGTTTACTGCTAAGGTCATTAATTCCGTACGTGCGTTTATCGCGGGAGGTGGCGGTGATTTTTCCCGCAGCAATGCGAGATCCGACTCCGAGCTACACGTCAGCTTGTAAGGATTTTCCCCGACCAGGTATCTCCCACCAGCGGGGCACCGCCCCATCCGGGACAAGTACTAAGTTTCCAAGTGTGGTAGTATAATACGTGTGAGTGTAAGTGTGTGTGTGTGTGTGTGTGTGTGTGTAAGGGGTGAGGATAGAACAAGAAGAGGAAGGAATGAACGCGCGAGGTCCGTGGCCCGTTTGGTAAGGTACTACTCCGGCATTCGCCTGGTGTTGATCGGAGAAACCACGGAAAACTACCGATCAGAGCAGCCGGCCGCTAGAATTCTCCTCCAGATGGAGGCTGAATTCGAACCCACTATGTGTCGAGAATGTCGTCGGGACTCGTCGGGATCGGGGATCGTCGGGATATCGTCGGGACTGGAATCCTAGGGTCAAGGGCAATGCAGTGGCATCAACTGAGAATGGCATTGGCGTGCGTGTATTAGAAGAGGAAAAAAAATAATATGATGACGAAGATGTCCTCTAGTATTTCTTCTCATAAGAACATCAACAACACCAATTCAGAATTCCCAGAATGGAGCGCGTGTATTAAACAATGCAAGGCGATGGTGCACGGCCACTGAAAACACATCTTCGTTTAATTTTTGTATAGTGTCTGTTGTTGTTCTTTTATTTTGGTATTGAGAAAATAGTCCCTTGTTTTCAATAAGACAGTTTATAATGCTTGGTATTTGATGTAATGCTCATATAATGCTTGGTGCTGTAATTCCTTTGAGTAAATGAATGTGAATATACACTGCAATCACCGCTCGGGAAAGGGGAACATCCTCCCTCATTAGCTCGAAAAAAAGAATGTCGCTCGTCTTATATAAAATATTCGTATGAGATTTCTTAAGCATAAGACTTCAGAATTATTCTGTACTACCCTGTAATTCCAGAAATCCAGGTCAACGTTTTCGGACAGGATCGTAGCAAGGAAGTGAATGTCACGCGAGGGCGACTGCGACAAAGAGTAAGTTGCTTTTAATTTAAAGGGGTCGTAAATTAGAGAATCGATTTCTTACTATCGACTGGTCTATATAGTAACGCTTAATGTGTTAGCCCTCGGGGCCCAGAACCTTTATTGGAATTAAGGCAAAGAGGAAGAAGGAAAGAAGGGGCTGGAGAGAGGCGATTCGCCCTATCTCTCCTCGCTTTCTTCGTTTTCCTTTTAGCGGGGGAGAATGAAAGCTGAAGGCTTCCGAGGGGTGCCCGATACTAATTTAAGAGCGCCCCAGGCTTCATCCTGCGGCCAAGATGTGAGAGCGCCGACTTCTGGCGAGTTTAAACTTGCGGCAACGCTTTTACTCTCCTACTTCGCGGTGCAAGTAGGTCCTAGAACGCTTGTTTTCCCAGAACACTTGTCTGCTATGAGATGCCATCTCGGGTTTTGAATATTCCTTGTATCACCGTACGGGTTGGCACCTAGCGGTGTTTTTTTCTTCGCGATATCCTGATTTAAAACCTCATTGCTGATCAGAGAATTTAAAAGAGACTGCTAGAGATTTCCTCATGGAAATGAAGTTTCTCATATCTTTCATTACAGTCGTTTTATATTCATTCATAAAATCATTAGATATAATATCTCACTGACAACCGTCCATAACTTTAAAATATTTCATTTGGATAGATGATTGTGAAGACATATGAGTGGCGATGTAGCAATGGTAAAATGAGCGGCCCGGGGAGGGGGCAAGCAAACCGGCTGCAATACTCTCTCTCTCTCCCTCTCACTCTCTTTCTCTGTCTCCTTCTCTCTCTCTCTTTCTCTCTCTCTCCCTCTCTCTCTTTCTCATTCTCTCTCATTCTCTCTCTCATTCTTTCTCTCTTCCATCTCTCTCTCATTCTCTCATTATTTCTCTCACCTATCTCTCTCTCATCCTCTCTATCTCTCTCACATTCTCTCTGTCTCTCTCTGTCCACCTCAAATCTCGTCAATCGAGGGGGATTCGAAATTCGGACGCAGCAGAAGAACGCTCTTTCCGCTACATCACAGATCACCCTGCTCTGGCAAACGCACAGAGAACCACAGTCAAAGGTAGTAATATGATTTTAATTCTCCTTTCTATCGTGTTTGTTTGTTTATTTATTTATTTATTTATTTATTTATTTATTTAGTCAAAAAACAGTCAAAAACTGTATGTGACGTATGGGGGAGAAAATCATCTGCGCACGCTTTCTTGAGTTTCAGAATCCCTTCCCAACAATTTAACTATTAATAGTTGAAAGATGAAAAATAAAATAGTAATAATAATAATAATAATAATAATAATAATAATAATAATAATAATAATAATACATTTTAAAAAGCGAGAGATTAACATTTCAAAAACAACTAGATATTTTCGTTGCCGAATTATAGAAAACTTATTTGTAACAGTAAACAAACGAACAGATTTGATTTTTCTGAATAGTTAACACAATACAAACTCACCCTAAGATCTACTATCACTACAAGCAAAAGGAAAGCTCAACAAAACGTGCGCATTGTGAAGCTACATTTGCGTCCAGAAGCAAATCAAGGGGCCATCTCAGCATTTGCTCAACGGATCAGGGAGACTGGACAAAAACCCGATCGAAATGGGGGTCATTGACCCGGAAGCTGAAGTACATTACTTGTTACAGGCATTTAAGTCTTTTGTTTTAAAAAATTATACAATGCAAATGTAAACTAATTCATTATACTATAACTTGGTTTTGTTAAAGTAAACATTATTTTTCTTCTTGACGATCAGTATAGTCTAATTGTATAGAAACAGTTTTGCAGCAGAAAAGATTTTACTTTTAACTTAAATTTGTGTACCAATTTTAATTGTTCGCAATTAATTAATAGCATTATTCTTAATTGTAATACAAGTAGAAAAATGTATATTACGAAAATTAACCTCATTTTCCGCACATTGCACGAAATAAAAATTCTACTCCATCATACTTATTGACGATGCGACGGAGTCGTCTCTGGAAGTGAACGCGTCAATTTCCTAACCAAATGTCGTTTCTTTAGGTATCTTTAGGTTCAGGAGTATCATTTGCTTCCATTTTTCTCAAACCACGGAATACGAATTTCTTTTTATATAAATATACCGCAAGGAACACACCACAAAGTACGTAACGTTCCACAGAAACAGAATACATGTGTTTACTATCACAGTAATGTACATTTTCGCATAATTCGTGAGATTTCATGGTGACCGATAAAATACTGAACATACCAAGAAATGTTACAGTGTTATTACTGCCTCGTCCAAAGTAAAAATCTCGGCTCCGCTTCGCTCCACCACGATTTTTAACTTTTGGTCTTGGTTGATTGATTGATTGATTTTTTCGTGTTTCCGGGCACGTCAACAGCTTTGGTCATTATTCCCGTTAGGGTAGTGCGTGTTCTTTTCTCGGGAGATGGCGGTGATCTTCCCCCGCCGGATGGCGAGATCCGACGCCGACCTACCGTCAGCTAGTGGGGTTTCCCCCTAACCACCAGTGGGACACCGCCCCAGCTGGGACAAGTTCTACAATCCCGACAGGTCTCCCGGAGTATGTGGTAGTGTAGTGCATGTTAGTGTAAGTGTGTGTGTAAAGAAAGAGGATAGGACAAGGAAGAGGAGGGACAGATCGCGCGCGGTCCGTGGCCCGTTTGTTAAGGTACTGCTCCGGCATTCGCCTGGTGTTGATCGGAGAAACCACGGAAAACTACCGATCAGAGCAGCCAGAACTCCCCTCCAGACAGCGACTGAATTCGACCTAGCTGAAAAGCTAGTGTCGAAACTCCTGCCGCCGTGGGGAGTGGGAACCTAGGACCTCCCGGTCAGAGGCCCTGCAGCGACATCAGTTGACGCACAGAGCTGCCGCTCCGGGTTTGAATAATCAAATTACACTTTTAAATAATATTTGTAATGTTGATGTAATTTTGAGTTAAACTTGTATGACTTGACGTGTATGACTGTATGACTTTTTCTTGAGATGGCGAAGTTGTAATATAATATTATTTGCAAAATTGTAATACGTCGTAATCATTACCCACAATAGGATAAGGTGCAACACGCTAAACATATATTTTCAAACGCAAAATTGTGTTTGGCACTAAGTACAAATTTCGAAGAAAAACAGATTGAATTGCAAAATTTTTGAAGTCAGACTTTGTAAAGAACATTCATCTTTTGTTTCTGCTAGGTGAACCTCGTGCTTTAGCATTAATTCGTCCCCTTGATGTAAACCAAGAGGAATATTGCGTTAATCTAGGCTGTTCTTAAAAATTCAAAAATTAGCTCCGAGACACGATCCGGCCGTCTGTAATTGCATTTCCTCTCCCCCGGGTGCCTTGTTATTACGCCGTTCAGCCCCTCGTCAAGATTTTATACCCTCCGAAGACGCACGTGCTCATAACGGATAGGTACATCAAATTAACGGGAAGAGTTGTGAGGCGCTAGACAAAGGGGAAGATGCAAAACGAGCGCCGAGGAGAAGTATGCCAAATTGGATTATTCGGCCTGAAGAAGTAAGAGTGCACTAGACGCGATAAGTCTGTTTTCACGGAAGGAAATTCATTGTTATTAATGAAAACTGTCTCGAAGCCTCCCACTCGGGGCCTCGCCATGTTGATTTTAATCCCCTCTTCATTATCCGCAGCAAAAATGACCGTTTACAGCTGTAGGGAGGCGCGGAATGGGGTTGGAAAAGAGGGGCAATGAAGGTAAACAAGCGACCGCACATAAGACGCTCGCCCCCGTGGTGGAAATACACGGGTGGGTTCCTCCAGGACACCGATTTTAGTTGGTTCTGCACATCACCAGTGTGCGTCACGAACCACGTGACCACAGCACGGGCACTTCGTTTGAAGAGCCAGACCTAACGCTGGGCGCCATGTTGCATGGAGAGCGAGTAGTGATTGAGAAACATTTTGAAAGTGGTACAGAATTACAAATTTCAACGGCCCCGTGGTGGAAATACATGGGTGGGTTCCTCCAGGACACCGATTTTAGTTGCTTCTGCGCATCACCAGTGTGCGTCACGAACCACGTGACCACAGCAGGGGCACTTCGTTTGAAGAGCCAGACCTAACGCTGGGCGCCATGTTGCTTGGAGAGAGTGTAGTGGTTGAGAAACATTTTGAAAGTGGTACAGAATTACAAATTTCAACGGCCCCGTGGTGGAAATACATGGGTGGGTTCCTTCAGGACACCGATTTCAGTTGGTTCTGCACATCACCAGTGTGCGTCACGAACCACGTGACCACAGCACGGGCACTTCGTGTGAAAAGCCAGACCTAACGCTGGGCGCCATGTTGCTTGGAGAGCGTGTAGTGGTTGAGAAACATTTTGAAAGTGGTACAGAATTACAAATTTCAACGGCCCCGTGGTGGAAATACATGGATGGGTTCCTTCAGGACACCGATTTCAGTTGGTTCTGCACATCACCAGTGTGCGTCACGAACCACGTGACCACAGCACGGGCACTTCGTGTGAAAAGCCAGACCTAACGCTGGGCGCCATGTTGCTTGGAGAGCGTGTAGTGGTTGAGAAACATTTTGAAAGTGGTACAGAATTACAAATTTCAACGGCCCCGTGGTGGAAATACATGGGTGGGATCCTCCGGGACACCGATTTTAGTTGGTTCTGCGCATCACCAGTTAGCGTCACGAACCACGTGACCACAGCACGGGCACTTCGTGTGAAAAGCCAGACCTAACGCTGGGCGCCATGTTGCTTGGAGAGCGTGTAGTGGTTGAGAAACATTTTGAAAGTGGTACAGAATTACAAATTTCAACGGCCCCGTGGTGGAAATACATGGATGGGTTCCTCCAGGACACCGATTTTAGTTGGTTCTGCACATCACCAGTGTGCGTCACGAACCACGTGACCACGGCACGGGCACTTCGTTTGAAGAGCCAGACCTAACGCTGGGCGCCATGTTGCTTGGAGAGCGTGTAGGGGTTGAGAAACATTTTGAAAGTGGTACAGAATTACAAATTTCAACGGTAGCCAATCAAAAATAACATGACGAAGGTGTACAAGATACAATATTTAAAAGAAATGCTTTATAAATCGATTTCAATGTGTTGTAAAGAGGTGATAATTTTGGTATCTGACTTCATTTAAAATTCCCTCTGATATTGTGACGCAAACTGTTGTCTGGAGCTCATTGGTTGATGTGGGATACGATGCGCAATGGCTCTCCCCCCCGCCTGGTCGGCCCTGGCTTCGGAGGACACCGTGATCACCAACCCACGCTCGTTTGTATTTACTCAGATATGGAAACAATAACCTATATTAATTAGATAGCGCACAGCGCCCTTCGACTCAATTATGAAAGGCGGCGCAACAGCTTCAGTCTTGGTCGCCAGGCCCTGGGGCGTTGGGGGAGGAGGTGGCCGGGGAAAGTCTATTGGAGAATGATAGGAAGGTCGTGTTTTAAGGGAAAGGAGTGGAAACAAGAACAGCGAAGGGTCACGTGCCCAACTATAGAGGGCGAGCAACTGCGGGCAGGAGAAGAACATGCGAGAATAAATAGGGGGAGATCGGCAGTCACAATGGGCGAGAGGAACAAATTGTGTGGGTGTTTCTGATCATCGGGTGAAGCCATCGTCTGTGAGGAAAGATAGAATGGGGCAGGTAATGTGCGTACGTCGAGAAGACGGAGTTGGTGGGGGTTGCTCGGTAGAAAGTGGTTAGGTGAAAGAAGTGCCATGGGCAGGCGTATGAGAAGGACAATAAAGGTGAGTTCGCAATTTTGAAGATGGCTAGCTACATTGGCTAGAGCGAATTCAGGCGCTGTCTGGAGAAGAATTCTAGCGGCCGGCTGCTCTGATCGGTAGTTTCCCGCGATTTCTCCAATGAACACCAGGCGAATGCCGGAGCGGTACCTTAACAAACGGACCATAAACCTTTTCTCCTCCTCTTGTCCTTTCCGAACCCCTTACCAACACTCGTAATCATTACACCACCACACATGTTAGGAGGCCCAAAGAGCTTTAGAGTTTGTCTCGGCTAGGGTGGTGCCGAGCTGATGGGAGATACCTGGTTGGGGAAACCCCGCATGCCGATGGGTAGGTCGGTGCCGGATCTCGTCATCTATTGGCAGAAGATCACGACCATCATTCGCGATAAAAATGCACTACACTTACGGGATGGATCACCTTAAACCTGAAACATCTGGAATCACTGATAAATCAATCGATGATGGCACTCGATATCCCCTCGAGAGAGTCTCTATCACTGTGCGGGGTTCAACTGATAACAGTGCTCAGCAAGCTGCGCTGTATTTTCGCCTGACTTCACAATCTCTCTAATCCAAAAGATAACAAAGTAATGTTGATGATGAAGTCGCTTATTGTTTCTATCAGTTTCAATACGATACATGAAGATTTTCGTTTTAATAAAAATCAAAATCAAGCATATTATTAGTATTTATTAATAATAATTATAATTATTAAAATTATTATTATTTATTTTATATTATATCCTTGTGACATTTCAAGCTCTTTTACTACTAAGCACGAGAGAATCTTCAACAAATTCAGTATTTCGTTTCGGGGATTAATAACAGAATGTTCCAATAGAAGTACTGTATTTAAAGTTATTTCAAACTAGTGTATGTGAACTTTTTATCATCTCAGATATTTTTAAAAAGTTTATTTTAAAACCCACTAAAACATAACAAGAATATCAAGAAGTGACCGAAGTGCTTTTTTTAAAGAAACTCGTTTGAAGAAATCGTAACAGATATAAAATCGAAGACAAATATTTTTAAAATATCTGAAATCCTTCCTAACACTTTGTTTGTAATTTCATGAGTACACATACGCAATTCAAAACAGTACTTTTCGAGTGATAAAATTACACACAACCACCCAGAATTGCCCATTCTATTGCTCTGGAAGTTTCAGCGAAGCGCATTAAATGAAACGTGCGGGCGCAGCCTTGTGCTCGTAAGGGTGCTACGCTAGCCTTCGCTACGTGCCGATGGGGCGCTGTGACTCCACAATCGCACCAGCGTTGTCAGGCGCTTCCAGCGACACCTCCTCCGGTTTCTCTGTGTAGTAAGTAGGTCTAACTCGCATGTCAATACAATGGTATATGGTTATAGGTGGGCCAAACTAACTTTGTACCCAGTGAAACAAAAAATTCCGTTTTAATAGAAACGGAAAAAATGTACATCTTCAGAGAATATTCATCTTCTCCTGAATCTTCATTCTTCAGTTCATATGACTTAAGCTTTGAGAATATGAAAATATTAGAATTTTACGGATATGCTATTCGCTCTGCCCTTGAAAATGTAAAGAATGATGTTCACAATGAAATTTAGGGAGACTTCCATCACTCATTTTTAAGTAAATAAAAGCTGGAATTTATTTTTTTCTACTACGTTGTTTTGTTATTCTTCTTCCCTAACATTTTACTTAATTTCTTATTTCTTTATTTTTAAGTACGTTTTACTTTTTCACATAGTTCATACGTAGTATGAAGAAATTTTGTCAGTATTCATTCATTCATTACGTGTCATTTTAACTCACCGACTCCTTTTACGTACTCCAATGAATTTTCATCGTTTGGATCCTCATGTCTCAAAATCTTTAACCGCTTTAACCCTCGTGTTTGTTCAGTATTATTTCCAACTAGTTTTCGACCTCCGATTTTTATCTTTATTATTTCTATAAGTGCGACACCTTATTGTCTTTCTTCCAATGCGAACCTTGCAACGAATCCCCGATTTTTCTGCGTTTCCTCCGCAGCCATCGTCTCCTG
This sequence comes from Teleogryllus occipitalis, assembly GCA_011170035.1. Lineage (NCBI taxonomy): Eukaryota > Metazoa > Arthropoda > Insecta > Orthoptera > Gryllidae > Teleogryllus > Teleogryllus occipitalis. The sequence goes on from BLKR01000380.1 coordinate 518,496, forward strand.
GCGCCGTTTACCCGGATCCGGCAATCGAAAGCGCCAACGTGTGCGAAAGAAAACATTTAGTGGGATTGCGGCGAACGCGTTCGAGGCTATTGTTTGCAACGATGATGCCAGGATTTCCGGAAGAAGCAAAAGCAGTCGCCATCATCACCACCTCGGCTATATCGACCCTCGCCGCCTCCATCGTCGTCTCCACCGCCGCTCCCGACACAGTTTCTGCCCTCGCTCCCGTCCTCGCTTCACCCCGCTACCACACCGCCCTTCAATCCCGCCCCCGCCACATCACTGTCCTTCCACGCTCTCTTATTCCCGCCCTGCCACTGCACCACTCCACCACCCTTCGCTGCCGCCCCCGCCCCAGTCCCCGCCACTTCCCCTGCCCTCGTTCCCATCCCGTCCCCGCCACCGTCCCTGCCCTCGCTCCCGTCCCCGCCCTAACCCAGTACCACACCGGTGTTCACCTCACTGTCCTTCCACTCTCTCCTATTTCTGCCCTGACACAGCCCCACCCCACCATCCTTCGCTGCCGCCCCCGCCCCAGTCCCCGCCACTTCCTCTACCCTCGTTCCCATCCTGTCCCCGCCACCGTCCCTGCCCTCGCTCCCGTCCCTGCCGCACCCCAATACCAGATCGACCTTCACTACCGCCCTCGCCACCGTCACTGCTCCATCCCACCGCCCTTCGCTGTCGCCCCCGCCCCCGTCCCCGCCATTTCCCCCGTCATCGTTTCCATCCACTCCCTGTCCCTCCCGCCACCGCCCTTGCCCTCTCTCCCATTCCCACACCGCCTCCGCCCCCCCCCCCCCCCAGTCCCCGTCCCCGCCACATTCCCTGTTCTCGTTCCCATCCCCTCCCCGCCACCGTTCATTTCCACCACCACCACCCCGCCCTTCGCTCTCACCCCGCCACCGCCCCGCTCCCTTCCCCGCTCTCTGAACCCGCTCCCACACCCGCCTACGCGTTGACAACTACCTCTCCCCACTGGCCTCTCCATCCTCGCTCCCATCCGTTCCCTCCACCGCCCACCCACCCTCACTACCCACAGGCGACGTGGATGGCCGCAAACATTGACACCGCCAGCGCCCGTGTACCCGGCCACCTCGCCTCGTCCCTTGCAACTGCTGCCTTTGCCTCTCCGCCACCGCCGGCGCTGCTATCGCTTCCGCACTCGTCGTGGGCCCCCGTCCCCGCCCCCGCCCCCCCGCATATCCACCTAATGTGCAACCGCCCCCTTGAAGGTTGCGTGGCGCCCACAAGCAGAAACAGTCTGCTTAAGAGGTTGTAACACGCCGGGACTATGGCTCCAGATTCTGCCTCCACTGCTTTTAATACTGTTTCCAAATCAGATTTAATCCTCAAATACGCTCGCCCAGCGAAGTCCCGTTGAGGAGTGGCAAAAGCGTCTTTGTAGCTACTGTTTGAGACATAGTTTCATTTATTTCCAGTTTGATATCTCTTTTATTTTGCGGTTCCAATATAAAGAGTTAGTTTTTTTTTAAATTTTATTTCAGAATTTTAAAATGTACATCGTACTAGGTTTCCAGTCTTTCCATAAGTCTCGTTTACAAGTATATACAAAGAATTTAAATGGCTGAAATGGCTCAGTAAAAACTGACTTGAATCTTCTAAGGTCAGCATCTCTGACTTGAATGTCCTAAAGTTCGATTCCTAACGATTACGAATTTTCAATATTAGATCTGGAACGTTTCCAGATATTTTCAAAACAGCTAAAATTAAGCCGCTTTTCAAAAAAGGCAACAAAAATGAAATTCAAAATTATCGGCCCATTTCTCTATCAGTTTTTTCAAAAATATTAGAGAGACTTTTTTACGTACGAATGGAAACCTTTCTCACTAAACACGACGCGCTTTCAGATTGCCAACATGGATTTAGAAAATCAAAATCAACGGAAACAGCTATATTTTTTTCTTAAAGATGTCGCCTCATCATTGGATCAAAACGAGGCACCTATTGGATTATTTTTAGATCTCTCAAAAGCTTTTGACGTCATTGATCATGACATTTTACTTTCAAAATTACCTTCATATGGAATCCGTGGTATTGCTCTAGATTGGTTATGTTCGTACCTTAAACAACGATCTCAGAGAGTTGAAATACCTTACTGGAATGATGGAACATTACGTACGCACCTTTCCGACTCTTTGCCCATTGCATGTGGAGTTCCTCAAGGATCGATTTTAGGCCCTATTCTGTTCCTACTTTACGTAAACGATATGCCCTCGACGATTCGAAACGGAAGAACGGTTCTCTTTGCGGATGATACGAACATCCTTTGCAATAAAGAAACCGTAAATAGTACAATATCAGATGTTTCAAATTGGTTCCGAAATAACAAATTAATAGTAAACGAAAAGAAAACGGTTTTAATGCAGTTTTCCATATCAAATAAACAATTCGGTGCTCCATTGAAAATGAACGGTGTACCATTGACTGATGTTAAGGCAACAAAATTTTTAGGTCTCTCAATTCAGTCAAACCTTAAATGGAACGTCCATTTAAATGAATTGAACACAAAATTAAGTTCATTGTGCTACGCGTTCAGAATTCTTTCAAATTCAGTCAGCCTTCATACTGCTCGTTGTGTATATTTCGCGAATGTTCATTCCCGCCTGAGATATGCATAATATTCTGGGGAAATACATCTTATAGCTCCCAGACTTTTAGATTACAAAAACGAATTGTACGAATAATAACCAAATCCCACCCACGTGATTCATGTAAGCCTCTCTTCATTAATCTAGGAATTCTACCATTACCGTGTCTTTTTATTTACGAATCAGTGGTTTTTGTAAAAAATGACTTGCTCAAGGGCGGGAATATTTTTTCAGAAAATGCCGAAGTCTATTACTATAACACTCGACGTAGAAATCATATTCATCAGGTGACAGTATCAACAGCTCATTACAAAAAATGCACATATAACACATGTACATTATTTTACAACACTTTGCCAGATGACATTAAACGATTAAATTCAATAGAAAGTTTAAATCCCAAGTGAAATCGTTTCTGCTGCATAACTGTTTCTATGCAATTAGAGACTATACTGAGCATCACAAGAAAAGTAACATTAATTTTTAACAATGATACATAATGCATTATTTACCATTTGGACTGTATAAATGAGTATAAACAACCTGTAACAACTATTGTACTACAGCTTCCGGGTCAATGACCCCCATCTCGATCAGGTTTTCGTCCAGTTTCCCTGATCCATTGAGCAAATGCTGAGATGGCCCCTTGTTTTGCTTCTGGACATAAATGTAACTTCATTTTCTGTGCACGTCTTCTATAATTCAGTGGGAAATACAATTATTCAAATTATCGTTTCCATGTTGTCGCGGCAGGAAGTAATAAGAACCAAAATTTATTGCTTATTTATCTTTAAAAATAGATTTTATTACATGGGAGTTTTTTTGTTGTTTTTTTTTCTCCCTTTCAAAATTCTAAATTTATTGCTTATTTACCCTTGAAAATAGATTTTTTACATGGGAGTTTTTTGTTTTTTTTCTCCCTTTCAAAATTCAAAATTTATTGCTTGCTTATCCTTGAAAATAGATTTTATTACATGGGAGTTTTTTTTCTCCCTTTCAAAAATTCAAAATTTAAGTAGTATATGACTTAGTGTAGGGATCACAGAATTTTGAAAATGTGCACACAATTCACTTTTCCCCATAGCACGTCATACGCAGTTTTTAACTGTTTTTTGACGTAAAATAAATAAATAAAAATAAATAAAATAAATAGATATATGGCGAGGTCGAATTCAGCAGGAGAATTCTAGTGGCCATCTGCTAATGGGTAGTTTTCTGTGGTTCCTCTTATCAATACCAGCCAAACGTCGGAGCAGTACGTTAACGAACGGACCATGTGCGATCTTTCCTTGCTTTTTCTTACCCTATCTTCCCTCCTTACTTATACACACTTACATTTACATTCAGTACTACTCACATGTACGGAGATGAGTCGGGAGTTTACAGCTTTTCCCAGCTGGGGCGACACTTGAGGAGAGATTTAATTTCGAAATTTTCACAGAAATTTTTTTTGGGTATTCCTTATACATAAAAAGGGTTTTCACTTTTCATCTCTAGACTATAGTATTTCGAGGAAAACAATTGGAATCACTTCAACATTACGATCACGAATTTTCAATGTTTAAAAGTTTTTTTTAAGTCTGTAGTTCGTCCGTCTCTGTCTCTGCAAATAACACTCGGGCCTTAACGGTACACTGGATTTTTCTCAAAATGCTTATTCCACAAACGATACGTAAAAAGATCTGTAGAAAGGGAATAGGAACGCAGTAGCCAGGTGCCGACACGGAAGTGAGATGAGGCAGACTATATGCTGATTGTAAAAGAAGAGAAGACTGCGCAGGATATGCAACTTTGTGAAGAAGTATTGGAATCACATTTTTGAATACAAACTTCGTGATATTAATAAAAAATTCATATTCTCTGAACGTAAAAATTTCTCAAGAGACCTATGAACGATATATTCGTGTATCATAGAACGGAGGATATCTCATGGTTTGTAACCATCAGATTGTTAAATAATGATACGCCATCATTTCTACCTACTAAATGAATAGTAGCTTCACGCGATCTTCGGAATATTTGTAATTACAAAGGGCAGTAGAATATAATGAGTTAATGCTTTTGACAGTTGATTTTAATTATAGATGTGAATATTTACAATATAAAATTATTTCGCAATTTTCTTTGAGATGCAAAATAATAAATATAGATGACACAGCTGATCATGTGCTACATATTAAAACAACAAATATGATCTATAATACAATGAGATTATATTAATAGAACAATATTATTGAACTCATTAATTCATTTGATAAGGTTTTATCAAGACAGTGGTACATAATAATTATAAATATTATTAAATGCATTGTTTATTACTGCATTTGATCTGGAACTATAGAATGTATAATTGTATGTGTAATTTTAACAAGTGTCACCAAGTAGATTACATCAACTTACCCCTTTGTAATCATCGTTAAGAGTTGGTAACTTAAAAAAGAAAGAAATCTACTTCTTCGAATTATATATCGTCATTATGTCATAGTTACATGGAGTTTTGGAGAATACAGAGCAGAAAATATATCAAAATAACAAAAGACTTCGACCATAATGCGTAACCAAAACGAACTTTCCTCTGTTTTTGTGGGTCGTCATCGAGGTAGAAAGAGGGTTGTCTGGCGTAAGCCTGGTAATGACTTCTAATTTCTCGCAGAGCCCCTCTCGAGGAGGCTCCCGCGGTAATGGTGAGTAACGGTGACTGAGGAATGAGGGTAATGAAATTGCGAGGGCAGCGCCGCTTTGTACAGAGGTCGCGTAATCGCGGCCGGCGAGGCCCGTCGCCCGGGCGAGCAGGCGGGCAGGCTTACGGGCACTTGCAGGCGCCCCTGAGATACGCCTAGGGCGCTGCGGACACTCAGACGGAGTTTCGGCTCTCTCATTGTCCAGCGTCTGCGTTCCATTGCCAATGAGGATTGAGGAATGTATTACTTATATCTTATTAAAAGATGAACTAATGGCATATATGTATTATATATATATATATATATATATATATATATATATATATATATATAATATATGGAATTAAATATTCTGTCTCTATGCATATTTTCACTATTTTTCACTATATTTATTGCCATACATAAAAATAATCATTTATAATTATATATTTCACTATATAAATTGCATCTTTGTATATTTTCACTTATTGTACGATTTAAAGCTAGGTTTTTTATTTTGTATGTTCACAAAAACTTACATTGTAAATGTTAAAAAAAAGAATATTGTTAAAAAACTCGCCACACATAAAAATACTACAAGTAGATAGACTAAATACAAGTAGATGAATTATAAATTCAGTATTACTAACCATCACAACTGGTTATCGATGGTTAGTAATTTCAACAAACAACAATGTATATTATCTCTGTAAAAAAGTTGGGAATAAGCATTATTATTATATTATATTACATATAAACATATATAATGTGTTTTTTGAGGAGTTCACATAACTTTTTCATGATATTGTTGATTCACACGGTACTCATTTCAGTTTATACTGACTTTCTTCGAGAAAAATTGTGTTGATCACTTTATAAATAAAGTTATTGAAAAATTTAAATATGCTGAGTATTTCTTCAACTTTTCGGCTCAAAATGAGTGTAGCTACGTTCAAGTCTTAAAAATGACATTCCTATTCTAATACTTGAGTTTATTTTTATACATTTTGTTACAGTTATTTTATTTTATCTGCGAAAACTGCGACGGCTAAGCCACGATTAACGATGCGAAGAAATCTAACAGGAGAATGAAGCGACTAGAATAAAGATGATTGTTAGGAACTACCACAATAAATCATTTTAGGACGTTATCAGAACTCTGCGCAGTAAAATAAAATCACGAAATGAAATTACAGCAGGCACATGGGTGCCATATTGTTCATGGACGCTCCCAAAAGCGAGCATTCAAACAGAATCATTTATTTTTGCTGATTGGAGTGTGCCTGGACTAGATAAATATGTAACGTAGAACGAAGTGAATATGACTAATCTAGCCTCAAAGAGCACTAATATCGTGGCCTCGGACGGCACTCCTACATTTATTACGGAATTATGAAAGAGTTTTCGAACCTGTAAATTCCATTCCTTTCGTACCATTGTAAATTCCGGATCGTATACGGGAACGTGGAATATGGCTCTCAAACAATTAATTTTCAGAATAAGGGTGATACAAATTACTCGGAAAATAATTGTGGCATTAGTCTTACTAGAAATAAGTAAATTGTTTTGTAAAATTCTCAATGGTAGAGTAAATGAGCGGGAAAATAAAATAAAATCTCAAAATTGCAGGCGTGTTTTAGGAGAGGATTCGCAACCACTGACAATATTTTTGAATTACATCGGGTTGCGCTTGCTTGTAAATAGAGACATTTGTTCTGCAGCTTTGTGGATTTTGAAAAGGCTTTTGACTTAATTAATAGTCAAATGTGTCTTCATAGGTAGAAATGAGGAAATTAGGCGTCTCAAGAAAAATTAAATTTGTTTCAGAGCATGGACAGCGAAGTAAATTTTTGCCTGGTGTGAAGCGACGAAAGAACAACACAAAAAATCAAATCGACAGTACGAATAAGACAGGTTAGTCCCCTTTCCCCGCTATTATTTATTATGTTCTTTAATTACTAGCAAATAACCTGAGGTTGCAGAGGCTTTCTTCCCACCCAATCCTTGTGAAAGAAGAAAAAAGCCAATTTTATATAAACCACGGTATCTTAAAATTATTATTTTTAATGTAATTGGGTCAAATTTTAATAAAATATAATTTCCTTTCATTTTATTTTACAGTACATTGTTATTAGATTAATAGTAGTTTATGCAATTAGTTTATAATGTTAAGCTTTATTGCATGAGTACATGTTTTGAAAACGAGCGACGTTAGGAGCGAGTTTTCAAATTTGTACGAATGCAATAAAGCAACATTATAAACGAGTTGCATACGCTATTTTTTTGTATAACAGCATTATAAATTTACAAGAGAATCAAACTTAATTTCGCGAAACAACTTTCTTCTGACGTGTCGGGTGCTTGACATCCAACGCCCTCTGGAAATCAAATTCAAGATGGCATTGTTGACATCCGTGCGAGAAAACTGTGGTCGGCTGTTCCGTCTTCTTCTACCTCCCCACGATTCTCTCGCTACTATTGGCTGAATGTGTGATGACGTCATGTCGCGTTTAATAATGGCGATGACGTCATGTAGCGTGCGATAAAATACTGGATTATGCACGATTTGGGGTATCGAAAAGGGTCGTTTATAATGATGGTATACAAAAAACATTTTTATCTTACGCACTGCTACTGACATCTAGGGAATCCGAGGTTAGGGAGTGAGAAATTAGCACCGATAGTAGTAGCCGAACCTACACTGGAGAGAAAGTAAATAAATAACCAAACAATAAATCAGTTAATGAGGGATTAAGTTAATACGTCTAAGAAGTAAATAAGTTATTAAGTAATAAGTAATCGATCGATTATTCAATAATTAAATAAATAAACAAGTAAACAATTAAATAACTCAATGAGCAAATTGGGAAAAATTAAAGTGAGTGTATGTGACGAGGGTAGGGACGAACATCTGTGGCGCTGTGTCATAGCGGGTGTTGAGGAGGGTACAGTCAGGATAGGTCTGGTGTCGACCACGTTAGGAAATAAATAGTGGAGAAACAGATTGTAGAGATTAGAATGTATATTAGAATGCAGATAGATTAAAATGTACTCTGTCATCGATCGACACATTTCCCCTCTTCTGCCCCCCCCCCCCTCCCTGAGGTATGTCTTATTATGGATTCTTTCCCGTTGCTTTGAGGCGATGGAGAGACCATCTGAGGTGAAAACCATAATAAAAAGATTCCGTAGAAAGTAGTTTTTGTAATGGTTTAAAAGCCTAGGATGTAACAACATAATATTGGGTTAAGCGATTTATATATGTTATAATGACCTATTAAATAGTATAATAAATAGATATCCGATGTTTAGGGAAATGCCTATTTTTTTCTAGCGAACTTATTTAAAGGCTGATAATATATGTCTCCGAATCATGACAAATGATGACATATGACGAAGTTTTATAATGCTTATTTATGCTAAAATAAGCAAAAATAAGCAAAAAAATTTTTTTGCATAAATACCTTTTTTTGGACTTTTTTGCCTTTTATTTATTATATTTATATACAATGCTAAAATATCGGAAAATCGTCGATGGTCCAACGGCGTCCATTCATTACGAAACCTTCAATTCACGTCTTGAAATTTAAAATTACGAGAGAATTCCTGAAAGTATACCAACTGATTTTTCTCCATTTCCCTATTTCATAAATATTAGCCATGATCTGAGAACATGGACGATTGACGATACACCGAGGGAACCGAAATCTTAAGTGGAAATAAATATAAATTCCCAGAAGGTTTCAGTGGTGCTAGTGTTGGATTGCTAAAATATATGCCAGTCACATCGTTCAGATATCCTCCTCCGCATTCAAACTGATTTTTTCTCCCAGTCGTCGCAAATTTGAAATTGTGATCCTTGAAAAGTTACCGGTAATATGTAAATATTACTGGTTAATGGAAACTGTTGAGAATAAAATGTATAAAAGTTTTAAATATGTAAATCTAGTTTTACATTAAAATATACGAACTGGTTTTGTGCATTTAAGATTAGAAAATAATACAGACAAAAATTACAAGTTTTCCATTTTATTGTGTACGTAACATATGACAGTGCCTTTTTTCTCCTTATTTTAGAGTTTTTTAGTGCCTTTTTAGGTGCCTAAAAGACGATTTTTTAGTGCCTAAACATCCGATGTCTAATAATAAATAATAAAAAGCGCGAAGTGTTTCCGCGGGTTAAGCTACTGTTAACATTAGTTCTACACTTCAATGACTGCATGAATCACACATCACTCACTTTATTACTGCTGCATTTTAAACGAGTTCCTGAAATCCAGCCAATCCCGTTGCGTTGTGTTGGTAAAAGCTATATGACGCAGGAAGTCGCGTGATGAGGAAGCTAAAATGTGGCGGCTCTCAGTTGGCAGCCGTGTCATCGTAACATTAATCCCACGATAAATTGTGTCAGCTTCGTGGCTGGATGGGGAGTCTATTCAGAGGTTGGTAACACGCATTTATCACCATTCAACAACGAGGGCACTCCCTGCTTATCACCATGCTGCGGGCTCAGGGCATCTTAGAGTGATGAAGTAATATAAATGGCTACCGAATTTCGGCACAACTGCGCACTAGGATCGGGAGAAATATTGGGAGAATATACAACAGCAGTAAACTCAACTCAGTCTTGCGGGGAAGGAAGATGGTAGTATGTTCTAGAACATCTCGTCTTTTCCAGTGCTCGCAGTTTCATCACTGAATTGTCTGTTCTGTTTGACCAGTTATAATACAATTGGATGATAATAATAATAATAATAATAATAATAATAATAATAATAATAGTAATAATAGTAATAGTAATAATAATAATAACAATAATAATAATAATAATAATAATAATAATAATAAAACCCATAATAATATTACCCAACTCACTGACAATGAGTTGCAAATGCATCCTTCATTATGTCACACGTGAAAGAAACCTAGTATAATTAGAAGAACATAGATGTTTCTAGGAAAACAATATTTCATAATATTTTGTAATGAGTCATTTCGACAATAATTCATAATTGAATAAATCATAATGTAATAAGTCATTTCGATAACAAATAATATATAATATTAATTACAGTAGAGCGTCGAACAACTACTTTCAAATGAAATTTTTGTGAACCGAAAGGGTTCTAGCAAAATATCATTGGTTGTTAATGTTTTGATTTTGCTTATTCATTTTGATATATGCACATATTTCGGAAATATTGTTGCATAATACACAGAATATGTATTCTCGCGTTTGCATGCATTATCACCAGGCCTATAATTTGTGGGTAATTATATTTGTTCATTACTTGAGATAACATTTTTGTAATATGTTTTGGAAATTAGACGTATTGAAGTGATTTGAAACCATTTTGATTACCTAAATTTTTCAATATTTCTCAACAAAGTACATATTTTTATATATTTATTGACAAGTGCATGTATTTGAATATTTCAACATCATATTCTCGTTAAGTTCCATATTGTAGTCTAGAGGTGTCCAACTTGCAAGACCTCAAGGGCTACAACAAAAACATTCAATATGATTGTGGACCATATTTACATTACTTCGTCAATCCACACCTGATTACCTTGTATTGTTGATCTCAGCAGATTTCGCAGGTGCTCTGACAGGAGAGGATAATGAAACAATGCGGGATAACAGGCGGTACCCTGCAGGAAAAGCAGGAAAATACATTGGGATGATTTTGAATTTCTGAATGTACTCCAAAAATCGAATTCTTAAATGTAAACATATGCTATGTTTACATTAAGGGAGTGTTGACCATGACAGGGCGCTTAAGCTAGGCGCGATGCTCTTATCCGACACGGATGCAAGGGTCTTTCACTTTTGACTAATAACCTTTCGCAGACCACGATAAATAGCGCCCTGGGCCGCATACGGTCTGCGGGCTGCCGGTTGGACAACTCTGTTATAGTCTTTGAAATTATTTTCGTATTTTTTTTCCATGTTTAGTACCATTTAAAATAATGAAACGGATTTAGATGTAGATTCAAACAAGTTAAGAGACTTTAATGTATTGAATCTGTTTTCTACTGTAAACTTTTCTAAACACTTTTTTCCACACAAACAATTTTCACCCATTTCATGTCTTTGCAAAGTAAGTTTTTTCGTTTATCTTTTACACTTACACGAAGTTTTCTTTTCTGATTTCCTTGTTTCGACTGTTTAGTCTTCTTCACACCGACTATTCACTTCAATTTTTAGCGTTAGACTTCAGTTAGAACAAAATTCAACTAACATAAACAATCGTAAATGAAAGCTTCAAGTACTCACGCCGAACATTAATATCTCTTAAGGAGCGTAATCTGAACACGCGGACATAATACATTGTTGTCAATTGCGAGTTAAGTTCGATTCTTTGAAGCGTGTAGCTTCTAATGTACACTTTGTCAATCTCACTCCGAGGTTCGACAGTGTAAGATGTTTCAAGTATAGCTAAATGATCAACATTGTATATTAATGTATTTGTACCAGTAATTTATAAGGTATTGAACGTGTTTTGTGCAATCACGTCTACATTCAATTGAAGCCGGAAGCAGCCCTGGTAATGCGAAATCTGTGAACTGTAAAAACTGAACCATCAAAAGGGTTGCAGACTGACAAGCACGAACAACAACAAAAATACACTTCACTAATTAATCCTTAGTGCAAAGCGGTCTGTACAGATTAATCAAAAACTTTGGAAGCCAATTTTTAGAAAATTTTGAAAATTGTTTTTAGGCTTTCAAAAATCCTCCTCCAAAAATCAAAATATCCATTTCAATCTCAGAACAATTTTACCTTCTTTAAATCAATCTCGGAATATCAATTTTGGAGAAAATCGGCCGAACGGTTTAGGCGCTAACGTTGACCACAAGCAGACAATCGTTTTGCCATCAATCGATTTTTCGGAATCAAGGACTCACAAAAATGGATTCGGACTACACAACGTGTTAGAAGAAGTAATTTAATTTATACAGAAACAGTATTTATCACTTTTTCATTACCAGCGCCTGGGAGTACGAGGTTTTCTGTTGAAAATTTTCTGTTTTCTGGCGTACGATTACAATGCTTTCCCTTCTAACTTTTTCATCAGAGCTCAGAAAATACTTAGGAATATGTTCGTGTAAATAAAATTATTTTAGAGGTAAATATAGAGAAGGATGTTTCTTATTGTAAGATCATAATGATTACAATTATAGACATTCTGTTGACGTCAATATTCCTAGTAATGGGAACTGGCAAAACCTCTTCATTTCTCATTCAGAGAAACTGTATATAACCGTGCAAATCACTTCAAGTTTCCTTTTTAGTATACTTCAACAGTATACACATCTGAATGTGAGTATGCAGTGCATTAAACGTTATATTTTCGTAAATAATTCCCTCAATAATTTAATCACAAATACATTTTCCTTCATTTGATTCATTTTGATTATATTTCCATGAAGTGAAATTTATTATTAACGAATATACATTTTGAAAACGTACAATAAGCTGAACGACATTTCTGACAAAATTAACGACGAAGCAGAATTGATAGCGAACCACAATTTTACACTATAGAGGCAATTCCAAATACGTAATTATATGCGCAGGGCCCCAATCACTGGCCACTGTTCAAATCAATCTGTTTATTAGATTGGATCCTCGAAAGGGATATGGCTAGTGCGCATATATCAGCGTCATGGGAAATTCGGATGGCAAGCGAGGGATTACGTACTTGCGACCCCGCCCCCCTCTCCCTCGCGGGCGGCCGCCCCACGAGCGCTCTCCAGCGGCGGCGCGGGACACTATTAAGGTGGACGGGCGACGGGCAGGACTGTCTTGACCCCGCATGCTGATCCCCGCTCAGGAGGTGACGGGGGGCGGGGCGGCGGGGCGGCGCGCCGATAAATCATCCCCGCCCCCGTCGCCCGCTGCGCCGCCCCGCGCCTGGCGGCGGGGGCGGCGGCGGAGTTGTCGGGGATAACCGGGAAAGCGAGATCGATAGCGTTGGAGGGGTGCAGTGGTCGTCGGGGATGGAGAAGACCAGGGGACGCTGGCGTGGAGGGCCGCTTGCCAGCAAAATGGCAGGAAATACAATATAATGGACACCTCTGAAAGAGTTATGGGGAAAAGCTATTTGCCTAAGCGAAGTCACAGGCTTCCGCGGCCGGAGTCATGTGGATGATCTTGGCTGTCCGGGTGACGCCGCGTTAAAGGCTGTGTTGTCAACGTTTCGACCATCTTTTCGTGGTCTTCCTCAGCCCTGAGGAAGACCACGAAAATATGGAAGAAACGTAGGCAACGTGTCTCGCAGACAGCCAAGATCATTCATATTTGCCTAAGCGTCCACCACGTGAGCAGCAACCACAGAAACGGTGATACAAATTCACTTGATCTGGAGACCAGTTTCATTGAGGATTTCGGTTGATTGATTGCTGGTTCCGGGCTCGTCAACTGCTAAGGTCGTTACTGGCGTAAGTGTAGTAAATGATGGTATCACGTAAGGTGGCTGAGATCATCCCTCGGTGGATGTCGAGATCTCGCGCCGATCTACCCTACGCGGCTAGCGAAGTTTTCTTCTTCCAGCAGGACATTCCTCCAGCCGGGAGAAGCTCTCGAAATGTATAGAAGTGGCTGTATACATTGATTGATTGAATGATTTTTTCGTGTTTCCGGGCACGTCAACTGCTTTGGTCATTAGTCCCGCTGGATGGTAAGATACGGCGCCGACCTACCGTCGGCAAGTGGGGTTTCCCCCTAACCAGGACTCTCCCACCAGCAGGTCACCGCCCCACCCGGGACAGCTCTAAGCTCCAGACCGGTCTCTCGGAATATGTGGTAGTGTAGTGCATGTTAGTGTGAGTGTGTGTGTAAGGGGAGGGAACAGGACAAGGAAGAGGAAGGAAAGATCACGCGCGGTCCGAGGCCCGTTTGGTAGGGTACTGCTCCGGTATTCGCCAGATGTTGATCGGAGAAACCACGGAAAACTACGGATCAGAGCAGCCGGCCGCAAGAATTCTCCTTCAGACAGCGCCTGAATTCGACCTAGCTGGAAAGCTAGTATCGAAAATCCTGCCGCCGTCAGGACTCGACCTAGGACCTCCCGGTCAGAGGCGCTGCAGTGACATCAGTTGATGCACCGCTCCCGGTCTTACTGTATACGAGGTAACATAGCTTAATGAAGAAGGAGCTGTGGCTGGTGGGAGCGGCGGAGGACGTGGGCGTGGCGGGGGCGACAAAAGCGTCGCCTGGGCGGGCGGGCGCGTCCCGCCGCCCCGCGCGTGCTCCGGGAGTGTCTTCCTGGGCCTATTGAGGCCGGTGTCAGGCGTGATAGATGCGTTCACATTAGCCGATGGGTTATTTGCTCCCATGTGGGGGACGGCTGCCCCAAGCGCCGGTGACGTCGCTGGCGCCGCCGACGAATCACGCGCGCGGAGGAGCCGACACAAGCGCGGCGTCCGCCTTGCGCCGCAAGAAATTGAACGGGCAGCGCAATAGTGGTTTTGATTGATTGATTTTTTTCGTGTTTTCGGGCGCGTCAACTGCTTCGGTCATTAGTCCCGTTAGTGTAGTGCATGTTTTTCTGTGGTAAGATGGCGGTGATCTTCCCCCGCTGGATGGCGAGATCCGGCGCCAACCAATCGTCGGCTACTGGGATTTCTCTCTAAACAGGACTCTCCCACTAGCAGGGCACCGCCCCAGCCGGGACAAGCTCTAAGCTCCCGACCGGTCTTCCGGAATATGTGGTTGTGTATTGCATGTTAGTGTAAGGAGCATGTTAGTACGGAGTTTATGAGAGTCGTTTGTAAATGAAATAAAATTAATAGCAAAATATTATTGCAAAAATTACTTTTTTAAGCCTACCAGGGACTTCCGATCTCTTTAGACTGAAGATGAAATATATACATGACACTTATCAAGTTTTCAAAAGCATTTACTTTATCGAGCGTTCTACAAATTGACCCCAAAAAACGCGAATACAAACCAGAATAATCATGTTCTTTTCTTGAGATCGCACTCAAAGAGTGTATGATATTCTCTAGAAATAGAGAATGAACATAAAGATACGCTTGAATCGCAATAAATACAATTTTTTTCAGATGTTAAAGTAAAAAAGAAGTGCCTAACTTCTCGTTATCTGACGATTCAAAAAGTTCGCAGAAGTAAATTTTTTTTACTTGATTTATAATAATTCAAAATGACCTTGTGGTCTGATTAGTCAAATCATGTAGCGCGTAAAGCTTAGAAACTATTTTTATTTGTTTAAAAAATTTTTAATAAAAAATGCGGAAAATCTCTCTATTTACTAAAACCGGGCGCGTCTATCAAATAATTTATTTACATTTCCTTTGTGTATTCAGCTGGAGCTATTACTTGTGTAGCTGAAAAAATGAGGGTAGCTGCGTAAAATGAGGGAAGTAAAGTGGATTGAAAAACAAAAAAGTGAAGAGAAAAATGGAGAAGAAATGTAGTGGATTTAGAGCAGTGTCAAACAACATCCTCCCCCGGCCTCAATCGAGATAGCAGGATGTGCTGGATGGGTCTGGAGGTGAGCGCCTGGGGCGGAGTTGCGTGGAGGGGGGATGCGTTGCGGATGAAGCGGGGCGCGCTGGCGGAGGCGTCGCCCGCCGGTTTCCGGGCTTTTAGGCGGCTGATGCGAGGCGGCGCCGCGGTGACACGGCCAGGCGGAGGCGGCAACCTTGTCATCGTGGAAAGGACGTAATTGGCGCACCGGTGTGCCCGATGGGGCGCCCCTGGTGGCGCAAGCGCCAAATAACCCGGCGACCTGTCACGCGCACGCCGCTCGCCCCCCTCGCCCCCCCCCCCGGCCGTGCGAGTGCTGCGCTGGGGGTTCCAAGACGCTGGCTCCCCCTGCCCCCCCCCCAGTTCCCAGTGCATCCAGCGCAAGTGTCTCACAAGTAACTATCTTTGCACGGTTAGGACGAGACAACGACCAAGGCTTCTTTCACGCTCCCGGCAGTGGCCATTATTTGGGAACATAACATTCATTATTTTGTTTCCGGACTGTTCAAGCCGTCAGTGGCTGTAGACATTTGTCCCGTAAGAGTAGAGCATGTTAACTTGTGTAAGATGACGGTGTTCATTCCCCGCAAGAACATGAGATCGTGCCCCGACCTACAGTTCGGCTAATGGGGGTTTCCTATTCCTCGTATCTCCGCCAGCGTGGAGTCACCCCTCCTCTAAGCTCTCGATCAAGCCCCCAATACGTTTGGTAGAGCAGCGTCTGAGCGTGCTTGTAAAAAGTGAGTATAGAATAAGGAAGATGAAGGAAAAATCGCGATCCTCTGATAAATTTTTAAAGTACTACTCTGCCGTTAGCCTGGTATTGATAGGCGAAACCACGTAAAACCATTGAATAATAGCCAACCGCTAGAAGTCTCCTGTATTCAGCGTCTGAATTCGACCTAGCTGACAAGTGTCAAAAATCCTGCCACCGTCGGAACTCGAACCTAGGACCTCCCGGTCAGGGTCGCTGCAGTGGCAAGAGTTGTTGCGTTGAGAAATTTACGCTAGATATGAATATGTTGGTTTGTTAATCAGTGATTGAGGGCGCGTTAACTGCTAAGGTCATTAGTCCTGTAAGTAGAGTGCACGTTTTTTCGCGGGAGGTGATCATCCCCTGCTGGAAAGTGGGATCCGGCGCCGACCTACCGTCGGCTAGCGAGGTTTTCCTCAATCAGATTTCTCCCACCAGCGGGGTATAGCCCCAGACGGGCCAAGCTCTAAGCTCCGTATGTGTGTTAATGTAGTGCATGTTTGTGTGAGTATGTGTGTGTGTGTAAGAGATAGGATAGGACAGTAAAGGACGGAGAAATCGCGCGCGGTCCGTGCCCCATTTGTTAGGGAACTGCTCCGGCATTTGTCTAGTACTGATCCAAGAAACCACGGATAACTACCTATAAGAGCAGCCGACTCCTAGTATTTCACTCTGGACAGTAACAGAACTCGACTTATATATCTAACTAGGTCAAAAATCTTGGCACAGGATTTGAAGATGATGTAATAAAACGAACTAGCGGCACAATCGATTTAATGTGTTTAAGGCAACGTAATATTCCATCTCGTTCCACACCATTATCAATTATCAATCCTCGATTTCAATTACCCTTGAACTTCCACAGTCGTATTTCTTTCAGAAGCGAATGTCCATTGAACAAGCAGCGCCGGGGAGCTGCCTCGCAACGCTTCATTGTGAGCGAGTGCTCAGAAGCGCCCGGCGTGGCGCCGGAGGTGGCGCGCTCAGGCGGGGCGTGCGCACACTAATTTGCCGCGTGTGTACATGTTGTCGCTGCCCGGCGCGTGCGTGCGTGCGTTTGCAGATCAGAGGCCAGTTAGAGCTCTCAAACGCCAAGGCGCTTGTGGCGGCCCCGAGGCCACGTTATGTGCCAGGGCTAGCGCAGGGAGACTGCGATGTCCTCGCTGCTCCCGCCGCCTCCCAGCCCCTTCCGCCGCGCTCGACCTGGCTGCCTCCTCGGCAAACGGCGACGCCACTAGCGCGCCTCTGGAACTTCCACGTGTTGCGGCAATGGAGATCGCCTCCATTAGCGCGGCAGCACTCACTTTCTCCTTCATTGTCTCTAACTCGCTGCCGACCTCCCACTCCGCCTGTACTCTCTCCGTGTATGTACAACGCGTGTGCCCTCTGCTGAAACGACAGTGTGCTAGAGCCGTGTTCACGATGAAAGGGAAAGTTGTTGACTCCACAATCAGTGAGAAGACCAACTTAAAACTTGAGCGCGAAAACCGGGAGAGGTGGCTCAGTGCATCAGCTTAAAACGCAGCAGTGTCTTTAATCTGGAGGTCCTAGGTTCGACAGTGCCAAGATTTCCGACACTACCTCGTCAGCTAGGTCAAATTAAGTACTTCTCTGGAGAATAATTCTAGATGCTGGCTGCTATGATACGTAGTTTCTCCGATCAACACCAGGCGAATGCCGGAGTAACAAACGGGCCACGGACCGCGCGCGATATTTCGTCCCTCTTCCTCGTTCTATCCCCACACACTTACACTAACGTGCACTTCACTACCACATATGCCGGGAGACCGGTCGGGAGCTTAGAGCTTGTTCCCACTGGGGCAGTGCCCCGCTGGTGGGAGATACCGGTTTGAGGGGAAACCCCACTAACCGACTGTAGGATTTCGCCATACAGCAGGGGAAGACATCCGCCACCTCCCGAGCAAAAACACGCACTACACGCACGGGACTAGTGACCGTAGTAGTTGACACGCCAGCAATCACTAACAATCAATCAATCCACGCGGTGGCTGCTTCCTCAGTTACGCCAATAGCCCGTCTCTGGTACTTCCAGAAGTTCTGTCAGTGGAGATCGCCTCCATTAGCGCCACAGCACTCGCTTTCTCCTTCATTGTCTCTCCCTCGCCGCCGACCTCCAACTCGGCCTGTAATCTCTTCGTGTGTGTACACTGCGTGTGCCCTCTGCTGCAACGGCCGTGATTTAGAGCCGTGTCCACGACGAAAGGGGATGTTGTTGACTCCGCAATCAGTGAGCAGACCAACTTAAAACTTGAGTGTGCAACGATGCAACGAACGGACGGGGGAAGCGGAAGAATCTCCCTTTGGACCTCATCAGAAACTCCAGAACATACTCTGCGCTTCGGATTTCATGTTGTTTCCAATTGCCAGTTCTGTAACTAACCTCCTCCACGAATCCTTTAATTTTCCACAGTTCTATTAATTACGTTTTTGCTGTTTCGAATAAATACGAGCACTGCATTTCACATTCAGAAGAATTTCTAAACGTTTGCAACAATATATTGCTCTGAAAACTTGCTGAACGCTGGACAATAAATGTCAAACGAAAATGAAACTTGCGCCAATCTTTTAAGCGTTATTTACGTTATCGGAGAAGAAAGTTTAATCTCAAAATTTGGAGCCATTTTTGAGAAAAATTTTAAAATGTTTTTGAGTTTTCATGTAAAATATCTGTAAAAATCAAAATATTCCTTTCAAATTTACAATTCTTAGAGTTTATTTAAAACGATCGAAGTATATAAAAAATTGCAGAAAAGCGGCAGAATGGTTTAGGCGATAGCGTTGACTACAGACAGACACCCAGACATTGGGTCGTCAAAACTATTATACAAGCATTATTTTCATTGTTGATCTTGAAATGATTACTACCTTTACAACGCTTTATGTATCTATATGCAGTTTACTAGTTATTTTTTCATAGATTAATGTTTACGGCAATGTAAAATTGACGAAAATATGACTGGCAATGAGTTCTTAACATATTATAGACACATCTAATTAGATATACTTTTGAAATGTTTCCTCGTTTTGAACTCGAATATTTTGAAATGTTTTTTTTTTCAAATTATTCAAAGAGAACAATTTTTTTAAATATTTTTAATAAGGGAATAATTTTGTAAACTTTTCTTCCCTTTATGCGCATAACATATCGCAACACGGGATGATTTGCAAATACTAATTACATTTGAATTATTTTAGATTAACTGTGATGATAGGGTAAAGTGTTGGAGTGTCATTGATTTAAAACATATATATATATATATATATATATATATATATATATATATATATATATATATACTTATCTTAACCCTTCAGTGGTCACGCTTAGAATTGGAACGCGAATGGTTGCGTGGATTACTATTGTAATCCATGTTTAGAAATTCTTATTTATCGTTTGTCAAATTTATGATCTCTTGAATACTTATTTAGAGGTATCTGCTAATAAGTGTTCAAAAAATGTAATACGGCATGGCTTTAAAATTATACCTAAATCAGGGGAGCAGAATGAACGGCTTTCATCCGATTAGTTTCCTCGGTCACGCAATGCCAAAGACGTCCAGGAAACGCGATCTTATCTACGAAGGTCTCTCCCCCGCGCCGGGGGGCGGGGCAGGGAGGAAGCGGGGGGGATGCGTGTTTTCCAGCACGCGCGCACACGCGCCGTCGGCACGGCGCATCGCGTCGCGTGGCGTGACTCGCGCGTGGCGCGTGTCGTCGGCGCCATCCATCACCCTGGACGTCACCGCCTTCAATCACCACCGCCCTTCCCCCCCCCCTTCACTGCGCGGGCATTCTTGTCCGCCCGCTCCGCTGGGGGGTGGGGGTGAGGGCGACACCCTTCGCGATTACCCACTGGCCCACTCGGAGTGGGATCGCACACCCCGCTCCCTGTTCCCATTAGAGATGGGATTAACAGCTTTCACTCGATAACAGTTAACAATAGGGGCGGATTTTAATGAATTGTAATTTTTTTCCTTTTCCCTTCAGAACAACGCCGCTCAGTATAGTAATTCATTTTATGTTATGACAAAATGGATTTACCCATTTTTATACGTTATTATTTTGCATTTTTTGTCAATTTCGATTAATAAGTAAATTTTTACCTATTTAAGTCATGAATTTTTGTCGATTTGGGCTAATAAGTCACTTATTATCTGTTTAAGTAATTTTAAGTCACTTTTTACCTGTTTAAGTCATTTTAATGCATTTTTGCTGTTTTCATCGATTTTAACGTCATTTTTAATGGTAATCATACTTGGGGTTTCGTAACGTGGTCGATGACAGTAGATCATCTTTACATCCCGTGCCTTATAAAATGATTATAACAGTGATAAGAACATGTTTGAGGCCGTAAGATCCGTTGAGAAGGATGTTCACGAATTAATTAACAAGATTCATTTTATAAGGCAGGAGGTGTAAAAATGTCATGTCATCGGTCACGTTACGAAAACCTAATTATACTTCAAATAATATTTACGAGATGCAACAAATGATCTGAACAGAATCTATAATAGTCTCTTCGATTTGCTAGCTCAGAAAATTTTTTGGCTTCCGTTGTGAAGTAATTTTTGTGACGTATATCAGCGCCATTGTCGGTCCTGCCGATTTCGGGATAACTCAAAAGATAGAGATTTTCTGGTAAAGAATAATCCAAACCAAAAGTTTTCAAGCGGAGTTCACTCGAATGAAGGGAAGGGCCTCGATTACATCAGTTATTTATCCAACTGCTTGCGTTGTTCATCCGAACTGTTTTTGATAAGATTTTTGAAATCACTTTTCTTTAGTTCTTGGGCATTTTTAAAGCATGTTAAGAGCATTTTATTGATCATTTTTCGCGAAGTTTTAGATCATCAATATACGCCCCCTAATTATCAGAATAGCAGTTGACTCGTAAAAACAGTTAATAAGAACTAGGAAGCGGATTTTCATGTAAATACATATTTTTACAGAGACAAGATTCCTCCATTCACTAATATTTTTTAGATCTAACACGACATTATAACATATTTTGGTATAATTACATAGTTTTAAATATTTTATCTATTGCTACATTTTAAATATTGAAAATCGAAAATGAACATTTTACATGCGAGTTTGAAATGTATGTTATTTGAAAACTAACTTTGCTACTGAAATACTTATAGAACTACGCAATGCACTTGTATTAACGCCGGACCTTCGCTAAAATTGTCGAACTTACCCTCCCTCCCCCGTCGCCCTTCAGCATCTTGGAAACCGTGTACTCGGGATCAAGGATGAGCGGATGTATGTGAAGCGTAAGGAACTTCAAGCTCGTGCTTACTTATGTTTCATTGACCCCCTGCGTAACATTTTACATGCGAGTTTGAAATGTATGTTATTTGAAAACTAACTTTGTTAGTGAAATACTTACAAAGCTACGTAATGCACTTGTATTAACGCCGGACATTCGCTAAGAATTGTCGAACTTACTCTCCCTCCCCCGTCGCCTTGTAGCATTTTGGAAACCGTGTACTCGGGATCAAGGATGAGCGGATGTATGTGAAGGGTAAGGAACTTCAAGCACGTGCTTACTCATGTTTCATTGACCCCCACGCGTAATTCGATAAAACAAATATGTTTCAGATCTTTGTCTTATCACTTTTCTAGAGTCGGCGGGGGTCCATGATCCCTTTGCCTCCCCCACCTCTTTCTATCACAGGCTACACGGTACTGTTCACTTGAGCGCCGATTACTCGTAAACATCATTGTACTCGTATATACTGAATAAGTATGGTATATTTCGGATGAAACTAGAGAATGATTACCTCTGTATATGTAGAAATTTCTCTTATTCTCTCTGAATCCATCTTAAAATCTGATCGGCAACGTACTGTGCTCGGAAGAGGCTTGCAGAATGGAATATAAAACATTACAACGAATTTTTATTACACAAATTTCCTATTTTTCTAACATATTCTAGAAAAAATAAATACATACATATGTACATATTTTGCTTTTTTTTATTACAATAAATTCCGTTCCTTAATAATAACGGTTAAAAAATTATACATCCATGATCTTCGGTGAGGACCAACTACCATTTGCTTTACATCGGTCTCTCCTTCCGATTTAATCACTGACATGCAACAGATAAGCACGATTTTAGATGAAGATTCGAACCGACGCAAATCAATTAATATGACTTGGGCAGGACAAACAACGCTGATCTAGCAGTCTTGGCAAAACCTCCATCTAGCATTCAGAACCGCCAAAATTTGCTTCTACGTTTCATTTAGGATGTCTCCGTCACTCTTATTGCTCTTCAAAGTTTGTTAACGGATAGAACAAGGGAAAAAAAGATTGGCCGAGGTCTCATTTCCGTTTATTTAAATTTCCGAAAATAGCAAATTTAAAAACATTACAAGAAAATATGTGCTATTGTACCTCCATTAGTTTCTTTTCTTATGATAGGCAGTGGGCCACAGATGTGTAATCACTTTCTTCTATTATCTGGTTTTATAATAAAAACCCTAAATTTTAATGTCTTAAAATAAATGTAATTAATACTTATGAGCTATCATTTGTTGTCCCGCCGTTTTCAAAGTGTTTCCATGAATTTATCAGGTTAGAACTAGCGAAACAGGGGTTATTGAGCTTTTAAATTTCACAGTACGGCTTTGAAAGTGCAAAGATTAGTGAATGTACGTAAACGTAATGCATATAAATCTTGTGACATGAGACGTGTCTCTTCACAATAAAAATTTCAATTATTATATTTATAAATGACACGGTGCGTTTTTAAGTCAAGGTGGATAACAGGATACTCTGTAAGTGCATTAGAACACACATGCTCAGATTTTGGTAAATATAAAACATTTCAATTGCATTTTCGGATTCTTGAACTTTGTGTTCGCAATAAATAGAGATTGATTTGCTGCTGATTTTGTAATACCTTATCATTTCATCAATTTTGGAGATTACTGATCGACATAAAATATTTTATTCTCTAGTTTCTTAAAACAAACATTTTTTTAATTACCACCTGTCGTACCGAAACTGTAACGAATATTGCGCTCTGTTGTCTCCCACTCATTTCTTCATTACAGTTTGGGGATACATTATTTTTTCCTTTAATAATTGGCGTTTTGTCATATTGCTCCGAAGATCTCTTTTATTAGCACTAACGACTTTTTACAAATAAAACCTGATGTCATTAATGTCTCTTTCCTTGTGTAGTTTTTCAGACGGATATAATTCATCTATTTTATAAATTATTTTAATAATTTTCTTTTGTATGCTTTAGTAGTGATTCATTATTCCTCCTCATGCTACGAACTCACAAATCTCCAGTGACCAAAATAACCCCTAATAAAGCATCAATAAGTGATTTTCGGTATTCTCAGTTCATAAAATTCAAAAATTAAGAATGTTACAGCTTTTAACATTTCGTGTAGAGTTACAAAAACATGCGCGCTAATGAGAAATGATGTTTATTGAAAACTTTTAAAATCAGATATTCTCTGCGTGCAGCAAATATTTTTTTTGTTAATTATGAAAGCAGTTCAATATTTAAAATTACTGCTGATAATGTGCAAACGAAGATAGGTCCTACAAATTCAATAAATGTCAAAATTTCGTTTTAATATTTCTCGATTACAATACGACATACGACCGTCTCACGTTCCTCAATGTCTCTGACCGGGAGGTCCTGGATTCGAGTACCGACGGCGGCAGACTTTTCGACACCGGCTAGATAGCTAGGTCAAGTTCTATCACTATCTGGAGGAGAATCCTAGCGGTTGGCTGCTCTTATTGGAAGTGTTCCGTGGTGTCTCCAGTCACGGACCGCGCGAGATATTTCCTTCCTCTTCCTTGTCCTATCCTCTCCCCTTACAAACACATACACTTATACTAACATGCACTACACTACCACATATTCCGGGAGACTGGTTGATAGCTTAGATCTTGTCCCGGCTGGGGCGGTGTCCCGCTGGTGGTTGAGTCCTGGTTAGGGGAAAACCCCACTAGCCGACGGTAGGTCGGCGTCGGATCTCGCCATCCAGCGGGAGTAGATCACCGCCATCTCCCGAGAACAAACATGCACTACACGGGAGTAATGACCAACGCCGTTGACGCGCTCGGAAACATGAAAAAACCAACCAACCAACCAACTCAGATGCCACGTTAGAAAAACCAAAGTATAGGTTCCCCTGGCCCGTGCGCGAGAGGGAGACCGCACGCGCAATGCAGTCGCACCCTAAGATGCCACGTTAGAAAAACCAAAGTATAGGTTCCCCTCGCCGGTGCGCAAGAAACCGCAGGCGTCGTGCTGTCTCACTCTCAGATGCTACGTTAGAACAAAAACCAAATATAGGTTCCCCTCGCCCGTGCACGAGAGGAAGATCGCAGGCGCCACGTTAGAAAAACCAAAGTGTAGATTCCCCTCGCCCGTGCGCGGGAGGGAGACCACAGGCACCGCGCGCTCGTGCGCGTGACTCACGTGTTGACGACGGGCGCGTGCGGAGGCGTGCTGTGCGGTCGCCTCGTCTGCACGCGAACCCTTTGGGATCGCGTTATATTGCCATCGCTTTTCAACGCGGCCGTCATCTGGGCGCGCCGAACCGAGCCCGCCTGGGGGCACCGCTGCGGGCTGTATCATCTACGGCTTTGTGGCCGCCCTCGTCAACGCTCATAAGCATTTCAATGGGTCACTGGGTATCACAGAACGCTCCAAGTCAAGTTAAGTCTGTGAGCCAATGGTAACGCGATGGGGTTATTGGAGATACAGGGTTATGAGGGACGACGACGATTCGTCTATTGGTTGAATTACAGTCACATTCATGACTACATTAGTCATGCTTTCGTATCCAATAACCTATGATTCATGATTTGACATTAAATATTTAGATACCATACAAGAAGAAGAACAGTTTCTTTTGCTTGTTCGTTAACTGATTAATAGAAATAAGACAATCGGATAGATTCTGTTGTTTGCTTCTAAAATTATCGTTAATAATATTGTATAACATATTTAAATTTAATATTTTTAAACTAATAAGATTAATGTTATGATTGCGTTCTGCAATCACCACGTGTTCATTCTCTCAAAAATTGCATTCCCTCTGATTCCTCCATTGTCGGAACCCGCCTTTAGACACCACTTCATATTGCTTTCTCGCCTTACTAACGAAGAGTAACAATAGTGAAAATAGTGAAATTTTGCTGTAGAAATCAACGTTCTCTTCGGCAGAAAACTCTTATTATCGAGGTCTGATGAGGTAATAAGTAGTCAGAATTCAGGTTTTGAGGGTCCTTGATACCGGAAAATCTACTGAATGTCTACAAAGAATCTACAAAATGTCGAAAATCTACTAAATGTCTGTCCGTTTGGCCGTCTGTCCCCTGTCAACGCTACCGACACAACCAACCCAATATTGTCTGATCGGTTTAAGCACTAAACCGAGGAGAGAATTTTCTCTAAAATTTATATTTTTCCAATGGCTCTGAATGAACTCATGACCTTGCAATTTGAAACGAATATTTTTTCGGGGGGAGGGTACTACTCATCAAGCCTCCACAATACTTCTAAAATTTACTAAAAAATGATCCTATTTTTTATTTGAACTTTTTTTCTGAGATAGCGAACACACAAATATGACAAGAGGTGTTTAAACTAATGACTCGGATCTCATTTCTATTACAGTAAATATTGAAAATGGATATTTTACTTTAATACAATTGTTGCTCAAAGATAGAGCTCGAAATAAGGTCATATAACATTTTTCAAAAATGTGAGTTCTTCGAAAATAATTTTGAGTGATATACAGCCAATTTTTAAAGAATTATTTTTTAGAAATTGGCTAAAACATTTTTGCTCTAATTCTTTTTCTCCTACGTACCAAAGATTAAAAACTGGCGATGATCCCATTCTCGGCAAACTCCCTAATACAATAATTATGATAAATATATTTTTCCCTCTCACGCCTTACTTCGTAAGAAGAGACAGATAGACAATAAGATAAGAGTGAGACACATAAAGTCCGGCAAAAGACGTAACACAGAACCCCAGACAGCCAGGACACAGTGTAAACTAATTTTGATGCGATATTTAGAAAAGACAATTGAGGAGCAAAAGGTGACATGTTCATTTGAAAAAACTTGAGTTCTTCTGTTGTTTTTATCTTGAATTTTATTTCCAGAAAAAAAAACGTGACAGTCTTACAATACTTTAAGTAGTTCTCTATTCCTTGAGTTAAACACTGCGTTGAAAAGTGCAATATTTATGCTTAACTTTTCATTTTTATTGTAAAATAGTAAAGTGGACATGACACGTTTTGAATATTTGCTCCTCAATTATGGAAATATAAGCAATATTTAAGTAGAAAACGTCAACCAATCAGCGAAAGGGAAGATAGGAGATAGGAAAACAGCCATACAGCGCCAGGCATTATAGAGACGTTGCGTGGTGCATATGGGCGGAGTCGGAAGAGACGTCGAGGGACTTGCAGACAGCAGCGGGTGATGGGGCGATGGGCCGTGAGGACGGCAGGGTTCGCATCACCGCGAGGCAAACGGACGCCGGGTTGTGGGGGCGGGGTCGGGGGCAGAGGGTGGGCGGGAGCAGCATGCGGCCGACTGGGCGTTCAATTGCAGGCGTCCATTGGCGCATTGTCTCGATGACAGCTTTTGAATCAATCATCGGCGGTCGCGGCCGCGCAGCCGGACGTCACAATTGCAGTGCGCGCGCTTTTGTCCCGCTGCTGGTCCGGAATCGCTCCCCGGGCGCGCCCCCGCCCCCGTCCCCGGCATACGCCCGCTGCCGGTCGCCCGCCGCCGCCGCCGCCGCCGCCGCCGGCGACAACGTCCGGGTGCGGGCTCGGAAGCTGTTGATGTGGGCGGGGCTGGTGTAGCTCGGCTCCCCGTTGCCCTCTGGGGCGGATGGCATCATCATCTGGATGGAACGCGCCAGATTGAGGTACACTAAAGAATTAATTGCAAACGAGATTGGTATTGATGAGCCTTCAGATGACCGCAACACTTCCATGGGAATACGCGAGTGGCAGGTTCAGTTAATTGTCACGAACACGGATGTCTCCACGTGCTTGTACCATTTTTGATACATTAACAACATCATAAGCAATTTTTATCATTCTATCCCTTTGGCATTTTGACATTACTCCCAGATCACAAAGTTCGACAACGGCTTCATCCTAAAAAATAACTGGGTTTTTACTTCAGCTTAGTGTTTTATTATTTAAAAGGTGAAGAGCTTATCTTACAAAAGTGACAAGCGCCATTTTTTCAAAACTCATATTTTACTACATCGTGCATCTCCCTTCGAAAATGCCACATGGAATTCCTTGTGATGTAGTCGTTAGGCCGCTGAAAGATATATTACTTGCAATGTTAAAGTTGTTATGCCTTCGAGTAGCTGCTCTAATTGATTTTTGCAACACCTGTCCAGTAATTATTCTGAATGCGTTTAGGTACTATTACACACATCAATTAGACTTTCAACTATTGGAATACTATACCTATGGAATCAAATTTTAAGGGAACAAGGGTAAGATGCCTTGGAAGTGATCAAGTCGAAAGGAAGAAGGTGAACATTTCAGGAAAATAATATGTGACTACGAAAAATATTCATGAGCAGTGCCATTTGATACTGTAGTACCTCTAATCGCGAGATTCTTGGGCTCTAGTCTAGATGACAACAGATTTCCCCATTGTTTAACTTTAGGTTTTAATAGTATAGTGACGAGGACTTTTTTAAAATTAAATATTTATAGGAATATATCTAATAGTCAACACAAGTGGATGAGTACTTGAATGTATTAAGAAATTCAAACTTCGAAACAAGTATATGTTCGAATGTTGAATTGAATGATGAATTCATGCTTTTTTCAATTACCTCAGATGCACTCATTTGGCAATCAGCCCCTTGGTCAGGTAAAATTTTTTGCAACACCAAACAAGTGTTAAAGACAAGTTACAATGGGTCAAGTATGAACATAGACCAGGGGTTATCCTATTTTATGTTGGTCTGGTTACACGTTGAATATTTAATTCTGAAGAAACTAAAATGCTATAAAAAAGAGTACAAAGTTTTCATTATTTTCATGTTTTGAATAAGCATGAAAATGCATTTTTTTCTTTTTTGTCATTTTCTATCTTCCTGTTCTTAAATTTGATGTGTTTACTTGATATTTTTTCTCACAATATATTTTCATTTTAAGACTATCTAAATTGTTTTTCTAAAAGGATACTAATGAACTCATCGAATGTGCAATGAATTCTGTCCAACCATTGGAATGACAAGATTCCTACTGACAAAATGAAAAAAAAGAGTTTTTATGACGAGATTCTATCATTTTTCTGCAACAACTAGAACATACTCTTGCTCCAATCTGTGGACGAATAATTATTGTAAAAACGGTAGGTGGAGAGATGACTGCGTTAAATAAACTTTGACAACAAATTCGAACAAACAACTCAAACCGACTGAAATGTTGTTAACCTTCTAATTCCAAAGAGTTGATACATCAATCAGCTGTCCATGCCACAGTAGAGACCTTGCCATGCCACAGACGTATTTGCAAGATGCATTTCTACATTTTGGGGGGGGGGGGTATTTAAAGTCGCATCAACATATAGGTCATTACCGACCACTATTGGAGTTAACGTTTTGGTAACTATGAAGATGAAACAAAATGATGATGATAAGGGGTGAAAGAACGAACACAAATACAACCGTGCCCGAGGCGGGACTCGAACCCGCGACCCTTCAGTCCGACTTCACTACGACACTACTAACAGCGATCTCGACTACCGAGCCAGCTCTAATTGTTTTATTCCCTGTTGTCGCAACGTAAACAAAACGCATTTCACAGCCACGTTGTGACTTAACGAATGTTGGACTTGAACGCCAATTGGCACAACTCCGCATGCATTTTTGCGCAGCCTAGAGTAACAAGTAACAAGCGGTGCATCGGTGGGAGAGCGTTAATGGGGCTCGTATGTCAGCTGTTCACAGGCAGAACAAGCAACTAGACCGCGCTAATGAGGCAATCGGCGCTCCCCCCGCCCCCGCCCCCTCCGGCCCTCGACGATTTGCACTCGGTCGCTGCGCCACTCCCCGCCCCCAACATCCTCAACACAACCACCCACAGACACAGCAGGCCCTAAGAGAGAGTTTTGAGGACTTGAGTGGACCTCGTGAATGGTCAATGGGTTACTACAATCTCCCACGGATACATCAGACTCTAAGAGATAGTTTTGAGGACTTGAGTGGACCTCGTGAATGGTCAATGAGTTACTACAATCTCGCATGGATACATCAGGCCCTAAGAGATAGTTTTGAGGACTTGAGTGGACCTCGTGAATGGTCAATGGGTTACTACAATCTCCCACGGATACATCAGGCTCTAAGAGATAGTTTTGAGAAGAGTGGCCCACGAGAATGGACAATGAGTCATCACAACCTCCCACAGACACACCAAGCTCTAAGAGATAGATTTGAAGACTTGAGTCATCACAATCACCCACAGACACAGGCTCAAAGAGACTGTTGGAGGACTTGAGTGGACCACGAGAATGGCCAATGAGGTCTCAAGTACATGTTTTGTATCAGTTTGCCTAGAAATATGACAAAGAAAACGAAAAAAATCTGCGAAACTGGGATTGCAACAGTTACAGTCTAATTCACATAGGAACTCATTTTCATTTACACACATATGTCAGTGGCGGCGGATTACTTTGTGTTTCAAGAAAACCAGTTAAGTCTCTTTATCACAGAACTTCTTCGGAGTGATTCATGATTATTGTACATATTGCACTGAAATAATAGTCTTACAATCACGTTTGGAACCACGAAATTTTTTACGTCAGCCGTTAGAACTTCAAATTTCACGCCCATCACAATGACCTTGAACAGCGAACGCTCAGCACAATGGTAATGAAATCACCACATCCTTTTAAACTGGAGTCAAGTTTTCTGTAATTACTGAAAAACTTTGTTCAAAAGCACAGTACCTTTCTAGCGCGTCCTCATTACTTTCTCGTGGTGTTTGAACTTGAGCTCTGCCTTCGGCGAGACACATCCGATCACCACTAGAGCTTGTGCTTGTCGAGCGCCGCCGTCGCAATTGTGAATCGCGGAAGCCTCCGGGCGAGCGGCGGCTAACGGTTGGTTGCCGCCGGTTGGTTCCCTGCTCTGGGCAAGTGCGCACACTCCTAAAGTTTTCAAAAAAGGTTCTCAAAATCCAGGAATCTATCTGAACCCATTAAACAACTAAGTGTTGAATAAGAAAATCGCAGTAGAGAGGAGAGTTAAGAGAGTGGGCGTGAACTTCATACACATTTACGAATAAACAAACCAAATGTTTATGACACCATTACACTTCATACCCCATATATATAGTTATATATTATATTCTAATATAGTAATTATTCCCGAGGTACCGGTAAGCCGTTCTGTGGCGTTTCACCACAAATCACGCCATATATACATACACACACACACATGTATATATATATATATATATATATATATATATATATATATATATATATATGTATATATATAATTTACTATTTTGTATTTTTTGTGAATAAGATTAATAGGTATTGTCACATTAAATTGAAAATCGATCGTTGCACTTTTAAGACATGTATTCCTTAATATTATATTTACATTTCTGGTTTTGTAGCAAGGCAATTTGCAAATTTATTATTGTAAATACCCATAAGTACCTCGAATCTTAAATTCACAACAAGTTCTGTCGCGCGAATTTCATTTCATATTGCTGGTTTGTAAACAATCAGATTGCCAACCTCATTGAAGAAAATTATAGTGCCGTGTCCTGAAAATAACGATGGAGTACTCAAGCAATCAACGCCACCAACATAGATCTCTTCAGGTGACATTGGATTAATTCTCCATCTACCCTCTAAGATAGCAGCGTTAGGAAACGCAAAAGCACGTTTTTAGAAATTTCTTTTTAATCTTTTCTCCGGATCCATTAACAAACAATCAATCCACCTGCAACTTGTGCCAAAGATTTCAATATAGATCAAACCGGAGAGATAGGTCTCTGAAGAAAATCAAAATTTCCATGGGACTGGTTTCGTCCCCCTAATTGAATATTGTGTTAATACATTAAATTTATAATTACCTATACCAAAACTTCTAAAATAATCTACTTTTAGCTGTCTTTATAACAGTATTAAAAGTTAGTTTCTTAGTTAGCCGATGGGAACGTGCAGTTAGGTTAATAACCAAATGTTAATAACCAAATTCTAACTGTTAATAACAGATATAAAATAAGTTTTTAAAAAAGGAATTGCAAATGACAGAGCGCCGATTGGTCACGGACAGTTCTGCTTCTGAAACGGAGAAAACAAAGCGGGCTATGTGACGGAGATTCAAATTTTGAAGAGGAAACAAAGAGGTTCCAAGTCACGGACGTCGGACATTTTTTCTTAAACTTAACAGTTGATGGATACTCTATATACCTCACGGATGACACGCACACCAAACGTTTATGCATTGAAAGTTGTATTTATGTCCCAAGAACAGTTTCCACCATTCACTCAAAATTCAACAAAATGTGAACTCGAAAATTTTTTTGTTTGCGCTGCTTCGTTTAGTCCAACACATTGTGACAGATAACGATAGTGACAGAACTGAACCTGAGAAACAATGGTTACCACTAAAATAGACAGCAATCACGATTTCACTGTCGCAATGTAAGACCTCCACTTGTTCTAACAGGACTTCAGCATATACTGATAGGTGAGTAACTTTAAGTTCCGTTTTTTTTTTGGTATCGTCATTTTGTTCCTTTGTGCTTCTGTTCCCTTCCTTCAGCACGCACAACCGCAAACAGGTGCATCTTCTTCCCCAAACAGGTTCATCTGCGTCTTCGCCCCAGATGCTGTGTACACTCGGAAGATTCTCATGCGTTGATATAGCATTTATTTTTTGTGGTCTTACATTTTTAAGCAGTTGTGTTTCTGCTTATACTTCAATCGGAAAATTCTCATGTGTTGATATAGAATTTAATTTTTGTGGGTCTTACAATCTCTATTGCGTTTCTTCTCAATAAGTGCAGTTGAATATTTCATATGAATGTTAATTCATGAGCTGTCATCGTTATAAATTTGTTGAATGAGCTCATTGGTATACTTGCCTTAAATGAGACAGCAAGTAAAATGTGAGATGCGTGAAAACGAGCTTTTAAAATCTCGTGACGTAATACCCGGAAGATGAACGATATACGAGTATTTTACTGTTGAGAAAAAACAGATAATAGAATTGGTGTCAAAACGTATGTGCATGAGCAAGATCATAATCTTTTAGGTTTGTTCATTTTTCTCAGTATTTTACTCTATCAGATGTAAGATTATTTTGTAGAATATCAGATTATAAGGGTCATAATTAATTTTCACGCTCATGTGTTAATTTAACGTTTACCGTTTGTGAATATAGTTGACCAGAACAGCTCACACAATGTTTTGTTTGCTATTACTAAAGCCACATCACTAGGATAATAACTAGTACCGTGTACTTTCAGGCCAAGGCGACGGAAATCAACTAGCATTAATGACGAGGTGATGAAGTAAATACAAATTAATAAATAGATTCTGAAGAGAAGGAGAATAATACACCTGCCAGTTCTATGGCAATTTATTTACGATGTTCGTTTTATGGTAATTTTGAATCTCTATTATGTTCCAATACATTGTGAAATTTTATTCGCGATTATTACACAATTAGATAATGAACAATGAAATGTTATTGTAATTCACAATTGTAATATGGACATCTTTAATAATACTAATAATAATATTTAATTTAATTTTTTAATGAAGTTTGGAAGTCAATTACGTCAGCATATTTCCTTTTTCAGAGTGTTTCCTTTACAAAAAATAATTTTATACGAACATACTAATCCTCATGTTTGTTGTCGTAATTACAAGTAGAAGTTATTGAACCAATAATTTTAATTGTGAAACAGCATCAACAAAATCGTAATTAAGGGGTTTCAAGTTCTCTGTTATGAAAACAATAAATGTTTTTCAATAATAGAAAAGTAATAAAACTGATAAACATAGTCAAACGAAACTTATTTTCATTCATCTTTTAACAGTTTTTGAAATTTCTTTAGTTGATTAGATAAGGTGGTATGCCTAAGGACAATTTCGGTTCAAATAATAGTTAAACATTTTAATGTTCTTTCCCCAAAATTGTAAAACGATCTTTGCACAACATTATAAGACTTTTCACTTAATAAGCTAATTGAATTGTTTATTTTGTATTGGTCAGTTTTGAAGTTACCTATAATATGACAATATTTGTAAGAAAATGTGCAGTTAGAGTGGTAGTATTTCAACAGTTTTGGTTAGGAAACTCTAGCAATGTGTATTTACTCCTTTGAACAAACTATTATTGAAAATTTTGTCTCAAACCAATATGTACTAAACACGTGTGGCCTGATGACTAGAGCTCAGTCATGTAGGCACTAAAAAGTTCGAAAATAGGCACTTAAAAATAGGCAGGAAAATGGGCATAATGCTCGAATAATATTAAAATGTATACGTAATCCATAAAGGATGAACAGAATTCTCTAAAAACAAATAGAATTTCTTCGATTATCAAAACATTGCGGAGCTGGATAATATTTCCTAAGAGATGACTCGTATGGAGCTTTATGCTTTGAATATTTTTTGTTGGTTCAACTGATTAAATGTTAGTTTTTAAAGTTTTGAAAACAGAGTGTTGGTGGAATGGCATATGTCAGTGTTGAAATGGTTTCTTGTCTTGATCTTTTGACTGCACTTGCCGAAGAAGGTTTCAATAGTTTTTATCATTTTTTTGCATTTTTTCATGGATTTTTATGTTGTAAGAAATATTTCTTTCGGCAGTTTACCAAATTTTCACAACACTGGCAAAAGAAAATACATTTCCAGTCCGCCGTGAATCTTCTCCACAAATTTTCTCTTTTATCAATGCACTTCTAGAAACTTTTTCTTTTGGGATTGTAGTCAGCATGCTTAACAGGAACAGCAAATTTACTGATCTGGAATGCACCAAATTTCGAAACCAATAGAAAATTATCGCAGAAAACTCCGCATATCTTATGTAATTCTACCTTCTAAAAGTGAAAGATGCCGGGAGCGCTATTTTTGAAGAAAGTTGTGTTCTAGGTAAGGAACAGAAAGATAGCTTACTAATCATTGCGAAGATCGGAAAGACGAAAGCAATTTTCTATTCTCTGGAGCGCCCTGATGGGCTTCGGCGAAGTAGATAACAACGGCACGGTTCCTGTTTCGTAACCCGCACGGTGTCAAATTTTCTTACTTCCCTATGCGGTGTCCCTGCACGACGCGTTACTGGCAAGAACACGCAGGGCATGGAGCTTCTTTATTAGATAGATAGAAATTTATTCTACAATTGGGCAAATGATGCCCGGTGGCAGAATGCAAAATTACAATTACAAATAAAATAATATATAAAAAATAAATATAAACAAACAAATTGACTTTGTCATTTCCTATATATGCAGATGGCATTTACATTCCTATACTAAACATTAAAATGCATATACACTAACATATAAATGAATAAACTTACATACTACACAAATATACATACATACAAACATATACGCGTATATACATAGAGAGACGAAGGA
Source organism: Teleogryllus occipitalis (assembly GCA_011170035.1). Taxonomy (NCBI): domain Eukaryota; kingdom Metazoa; phylum Arthropoda; class Insecta; order Orthoptera; family Gryllidae; genus Teleogryllus; species Teleogryllus occipitalis. Next base: position 553,697 of record BLKR01000380.1, read on the forward strand.
ACCCTCACCTACACACCAATCAGAACTTATTCAGTCATATTCAGAAGAAATGAAATTACTTCATTTCACTTCACTTCACTGCATATAACTTTATCTAAATATTAATTGTTCAATACTTTTTCTGTAGACTACGCATAATCGCACCTTTCACTTCACTTCACTTCACTTCACTATACGTTTTCACACTACTGACTAATTTCCTATATTATTTTTTCTAAAACCTCGCGCTGAGCAAGGAAAGGGCTCAAAAACTGCCGCAGGCAAATCGTTCCAATCTACTATAGTTCTCTTTACAAAGGAGAATTTCCCTATGTCCGTTCTTTGTATTGGAGGACGCCCTGGCATATTTTACGCGGTTGTTACTTATTTGATAAAATATTACCCATCTGTGATTTCTAAAAAAAATATTGTAAAAACCAAAATATAATGAACTAAAAATTTTAAAAATTCACAAAATTCAATATAGGCACTTGTAGGTTCTTAACGCTCGATTAGGCAATTATCTCTAAAATAGACATTTAAAGGCATTATATAACCCTCGCAAAAGCCATTCCTGAGGTAAATATTGCTAATGTGGTAACTGTCCTAAAATACATTCAAAGAAATAACAGGCAAAATAGCCATTGCCCGGTCTCTACTAATGTCGTGATTCAGAAGATTAGAATTCCATGTTGAGCGTATGCGCTAAAATGGTGGCTATTTTATGCCTTTGAAGGCTGCGAGATTTACAGCACCTAGCCGATCCCTTGCCAGAACTACACAGATCAGCATTCATAAATCGAGCAATTTAATGCTAAGAAATATGTAATTTTAATAATTATTATGTAAAATATATAATTAGCTGTGAGATGCTAATGAATATGATATGAAAATCTCACCAAATAAAACAAAAGTGATGACATTCAAAGGACTTGAGCCTTTAAGAGTAAAGATAGTTATATATGACCAAATAATTGAACAAATTCATGAATTTAAATATATTGGATATCATTTTAATTAAATTAAATCAAAATATTTGGAAATAAAGCTGAACAATTTTTCATCCTCCTGTGAAACCTTACAACGAAGTCTAATTATGTGCAAATTGAATCTGTACAAATGAAATTTCTGCGTTTTGTGGGAGGATATTCACTATTAGACCACAAAAGAGGAGTAGATATCGGAGAAGAATTAAATATTGAGTCTGTTAAAGATATAATAAACAAATACTACAGAGAATACTGGAAAGGTCATGTGCTGAGACTGCCAGAACACAGGATAAGTAAAACTGTCCTTCAATATGCACCTAAAGAAAAAGAAGTGTTGGACGTTCCTTGAAGAGATGGCATGAACAATTTCAATCGGTATCGGTAGGTCGTCGCCGGATCTCGCCATCCGGCGGAAGATCACCGCCATCTCCCGACAAAAAACATACGCTACTCTAACGGAACTAATAACCAAAGCAGTTGACGCGCCCGGAAACACGAAAAAAATCAATCAATCCAAAACAATTTAAATCATACATCATAGTGCCTTGATTCTGAGAATTCCTTTTAATGTGGCTGTGGATGATGCCTGTACCTTAATTTGTTGAAGCGAAAGAACACAGAGGAATCTTCAACCACGTAAGTCACGCATGAAGTGGTCTTGTCCCAACGCCACCTGATTGATTGATTGATTTTTTCGTGTTTCCGGGCGCGTGAACTGCTTCGTTCATTAGTCCCGTTAGTGTAGTGCATGTTTTTCTCGGGAGATGGCGGTGATCTTCCCCCGCTGGATGGCGAGATCCGGCACCGACCTACCGTCAGCTAGTAGGGTTTCTCCCTAACCAGGACTCTCCCACCAGCGGGGCACCGTCTCAGCCGGGATAAGCTCTAGACTCCCGACCGGTCTCCCGGGATATGTGGTAGTGTAGTGCATGTTAGTGTGAGTGTGTAAGGGAAAAGGATAGGACAAGGAAGAAGGACAGATCGCGCGCGGTCCGTGGCCCGTTTGGTAGAGTACTGCCCCGGCATTCGCCT